>JAUJPP010000003.1:51940798-52540798 GCA_030562195.1 Nipponacmea schrenckii | reverse complement strand
CGAAGCATAGCACCTAATGGTGGAACTTTTTTATCACCTTAATGGGGATAATGAGAATGGAGTGTTACGCCCTACTCTTCTGTACCTAATGGGCTAATGATGACGGCTATGCAAGCCGGAGAGGAATACCACAAGTTGTCTTCCAATCGATGGCGATATCCCGATACCTTCTGCTTAAAACTTTTGCTTCAACCCTTTAGCAATTTGTGACCCATTGTCGGGAATTATTAACATACTACTCTCGTACTCGTACTTTTTTGGCAAGTGGTAACATGGTAATTATCATCATGCAATAACAACCTGTAAAATCAACGCTTTCATCGTATTCCAGGGTACTGGTCACAGAAAAGTGTCAGGAATAGTATTCTCTAGTTAATCATGAGATCATATCCCTTCTCATGACGTCAATGAACTACAGCCTTGTGCTAGACGGATTCTAAAAATAAATCTATTTTGAATGAACTAAAGTAGGAATGTAAGATTGAGGACCCTTCAGGTCGAAATAACAACTCAGTGTCCTTTTCACAGTTTACCCGACAAGTATCGTGTATAAAGGTGGCTCTGAAAGTTAAGAGACATTTTTCTCTAGACCTCCACAATCGCTACATATACTTAGGTTCGTTTCATTTAGTTGTTACGTGTGTGGTCCCATCGCTTAGAACTTGCTTACAAAATGATACAATGTAACTAACGTGTTCTTACCAGTTTAGTTTGTTTTTATAAGAAACTCTGCTACCTGAGAAAAACCAAGTCCTCTTCGTCCGTTTTATTTATTTAAGATTATTGACAATATAATGGGGATCAGGTTTCGCCCCTATCCGTCACCCTTCTGCATGATATCTTTATTTTCTTTTCCAATTCACAGAAGTTTTTATAACAAAACTGATGACATTAAGCAAGTTTATGTTGACTAAACGACCAAGCATGCTGCTCATCGGGTGAATTTCAAAATGTTTTTCATGAAAACAAAAATATACACTTGTAAATCGATACCTTTGACTTTTTTTATATGTGTACATTCCTTAATTATTCGGTCTAAGTAGAGAAACGCTTTAAAGAAAATGTCCTATGCTATTCAATAGACCTTTGGATTTTGTCGAATCCAAGTCAACTCAGATAACAAGACACTTTAGCATATTTAATTGCATTTGTTGTTCAGGCTTACCATTCAATACAGAAATATTATGCAAATCTGATATTAAATTGTTAATTTGAAAATCTCAAATCAAGAAATAATATTTATTTAACTGCTGAAAAGAATTAATCTATGTATTTATTCCCATAAATTATGTGGCCAAAATTATCAGTGACCAACAATTACGCCATTGAACTTAATTTTCTTAAAGAAATGCCTTTAATTGTTGGGAAAAAGAAACAAATTAATTAAGTTAGCAATTACGTTAACACTTTAATTGAAAACGTGGGGTGACAATATTGAACCCTGCCTAACACCAAAGTGTGAAATTTCCCGATCAAGGGGACATAACTGAGTAAATTAACATATACTAGCTAATTCATTTGCTATTCTTTCCCAATTAGCACTCCATTCGTCTCTTAAAAGCCTATTTAATTTTGTTTGGATTGGCCTACACCGATTAACGTTGGGAGATGTAAAGATTTTCTTTCACCGCCATTATTCAGACAAGTGCCCGGCAGCAATGTTTTCCCTTCTATTGTGGACTACGTAACTATCTAACCAATTGTTATTGCTCAGTGATTAAGTGGGTGGCTTGAACCCTTCAAATCGCCGTTAAATAACCACTTTAAATTATGATTAAGCCTCTTCAGATTTAATCGGGATTAAGTGGTCACATTTCAAGATCAAAAACTAATCGAGGTGATTTGTTACCGGGTCGGTATTGCATCTCTACGGGATGTCATGTTGAATTATTGATGAAGCGATACTCAAGATGAGCATTTTTGATAATGTAAACGGACATAATGATTTGATTCGGAATATGATCTAAGTACTAATATATAATATTAGAATTGAAATCATGAGCAGAAATTTGAAAATATAACAATATTGTCTCACTCCATACAAAGCTTGAAAGCGTGGATAACGTAAAAAATATTTTCAATTTGAATTTATCTGAAAACCAATTCATAATATCAATTTTTTCAAAGATAGAAAGCACAGAAATATATCAGGTGAAAACGATATTTGTCTCTTATAGCATTTCTGGTTTAAAAAGAGTGTCTTTAAAATTATTCAGTAGAGTAGAAAGAAAACTGAAATGAACATCATCAAAGTTCTTTCTTAAGATGAAAAAGTCTTACATAAAAAATATTGTATAGGTAAAAGACATAATTTAAAGGGCATTAAGGACACTTGAAGATTTTTTGAATGACACTAAGTTAACTCGGGTAAACAGAATGTATTTTACCTACTATATATACACACAATAATTACCCATCTTAATCTTAAAACACATACAGGTGGTATTCATTCACCAAATACCACGATCACTGGATTAAAAGATTTATCGCGCCAACAGGCACGTGCAATTTGGCGGAGTTTGGAATAAGGGCGCTCTGGGCATGTAAACTGTAAGGCAAGGTGTTAGAAGCGAGTTAATGATGAAGTACACAAACTACGAACGAATCAAGCTATCAAACACGTCTAACTATGTGCAAAGAGAACTTTGTGTGAGACTTTCTCTTAGTTCTTGTCAATTTGGGCAAATTAAGAGTTAAAACAAAAAACCTGGTTGTAGTGAGAACTGTATCGAGTCGGCGTATTTGATCAGGTGGCTGGTTGAATGTTGCTGTCATCTAACTTTTAATACCGTCCTCGTCTATTTCTAAATACAGGTTCACACCCTGCATCATATGAGAAAAATAACACAGTAAACACATACAGATGGTCGACAACAGCTAGTACAAACTCCGACCTGAAACTACATGTCGATATGTAGAGGGAGGTGTTACATGTTTCTAGATTCAGTAGGGGTTCATTTCCATGTCATCATAAGTAGCCCACGATATCAGTTGAAGTCTGCGCTTTACTGTAACACAGCATCTTTTGATTGTAGGCCACTTGTAAGAAAATTTTAACGATCGTTTAATGAGCATAATTATAAATCTCAAATTTTGAAATTTCATGAACTAAAATACGGACAAACATTTTAACATATATAGTAATTATACCATAGATCAACCGTAGTTAAAGTGCAGAAAATAGAATCTAAAACAAACCAAAATGCACACAAAAAATGGGTACGGTCAAAGAAATAACATCAGCTTTCAATTATTGTTGAAACATATTTTGAGCGACAAGTTATTTTTCAAGTCTCTCCAATTTTTTCCCAATCAAGAACAAATTAGGGAATAATAGGATAGAGAGGATAACATCCGTCCCACAGTGATAATCAGTGTTCAATGTAATAATACACCGATCAATCTCTATTAAATGACTACCCGTAGACAAATATTGATGTTCAATGAACCCCGCCTCTCCCCTACCGACGCTAATTATTCCCCGCCTTACCCCTCCTCTGAATATTTATTCCACCTTCACCCTGTGATCAATGCCGACAAGGTAAATATTGATAGAGAATTAAAAGAAAATAAGCAAATTTTAATAACTCAATTTCACGGTTAACTACCTTATGCATCTTCTGTATTGGTTGTATAAATTGATGAATAGTCCATTTATTATTAAAGTTCCCAAAAAGTATCCAAAAGGAATATTTCTTTAGAGGAACGCTATATGACTCCACTACAAAAAATGACCCACCACACCTTAACATTTGTATAACCGTATATAGGGAGAAAACTGACGTATTATAAGGATCATTCTAGTTTTAAGTGGTGTTAAAACAAAGTGTATCGACATTACACAATTTACTAGTATGTTAACAGCCCTGAATGCATATATTGATCTAAATAGCTTTTACAAAAGCATCTCGGAACTACATCGTATAGCATTCACCTAAATTACCCAGCAGCCCTGATAAGTATGTACATAAAGTAAATCGGCGAAGATTTTTCTACGAAACATAATGAGATATAATTATAAAGAAAGTGGGAACCTATCAATACAGATTGCAAGTTCAAGGGACATATCATAAACATTTAAAAAGAAAAACTGAAAAATTTGAGGCTTCAAGCAAGAAACCTTTGCCACAAACTATTTAAATTCAGAAGTCACAACTTCGGTAGACGAAAGTTTTAATATAAATCGTGTTCATTTAATAATAGTCAATCAACTGGAATTGATCTGTATGTAGATCTATGCAACAATATAAGGCCTACCTACTCTAGTGCTCATACGAATGGATTTCGTAGTTTTTCAACATCTATGTAGGCCAATCACTTCTTTTAATAATAAATATCTCAATATTTAATTTACGGTAATAATTTGTCATTCAACCTGCAGAATTTCAACTCATGCGAGAAATGACAATTTAAATTTTTTACAAGCCCAATTCAACATTTGATTAGAGATCATTTTCAACTCGAGAGGTAACACGACCAACATTGTTTAGATACTTCAAGGTGTTTGATTAAAAATGAATTAAATGATTGAAATGGGAGTAAAGTTGTAGTAACAATAGGCTACATGTCATGGAAAATCTCTCTTATACAACTGTATTGTTACAAATGACTGTTTTTACATTATTATTGCCCGTCTGTTGTTAACAATATTGCGTCATCACTTTCTGTTAGGACGGTGTGCAGTATGGAATGATAGCTCGTGATGTGACGTCACGAATTTGACAAACACAGGTGATGAACGCGAATTTGAAGAATTTGAAACAAATAAGACGAGTGTCACGTTATAATAGTTTTTCTAACGATTGAGTCTTTAAGAGAGAATTTTAGAAATGGCGTTTCGTTGATAATGTATTTAGTAAAATCACGCTTTAGGAGTGCCAGAATGTGAGCAAGCGGACTTGCACTCCCTAGAACCGGAAATGGGAGTTGCTGAATGTGATTTTTTTTGGTCATAGGCCTATGTCTTTAATGTCCCTTTTTCGAATCTTAAAGCTATATAAGTTTAGTTAGTTGTTCCCAAAGCACGTTTAACAAAAAATCCGACCCCACATTTCCGTTTAGCATCGATAAATAACGTCTTTGTGTCATAGAGAGTAAGCTAAATGAAACAAAAAATTAAATGATGCCTAAATAAAATTAATATTGAATCTTGAGGATAATAGAAAAAATCTATGTCCAATGTTGTAAAGGCATCCACGACAGTCGACCTTAAAGAACTCAAACTTAACAAGAACGAAACTTGTTCAAACGGAAGCTTTGATTGAGGAAGTGTCAAAGATCTCAGTCAAATTCAAACAAAATCCCAGAAGGTTCGGGGATTGACTTAATCGACCATAGCCGTACCATTGTCGGTGACATAACTCAACGGTCGCCTTTGGTCGATAATCCTTCACTGAGTAGCAGGCCGCATGCATATCTGTACAGTTTACGTTGCAAATTAAATGTCAAAGTTGAAAAGGTTTTATAAACCTGTATGAAACTACATGTAGACTACACCTAATCTCGTTGTACAAGGTTTAATTTCTTTTTTTGTTGCTGAAAACAAACCAAGTAGGTGCGTCGCCGATTTCAGTGATTTTATTCAGACGAATGACGAAAAAGCACACTTAACAGAGAACCGAAACAAAATGGCGGCGAAGCATAAGTTACATCGTCTATGCTTGTAGGTCGAAGTAACGTTGTCATGTGAACCCGACCCGCAGTAATACGAGTTTGGCTATCAGAATTATCACTATGATGTTTTTAAGAGGGTAACATAAACTTGAGAATATCTAAGTAGATTTTGTGAGGTGTTCTCCTGTCGTGAAGGTAAATTAAAATGGAGGACAGTATTCTGAACACTATGGTGATGATCACCAAGGAGATTAAGGGGAGATTATCAGAGTTAGAGAAGATAGACAAATAATAAGATAGGCAGCAAGGTTGACATAATTTAACTCGAGAATAAATTTACATCCAGTCTTCTCGTCAATCGACCCAATTAAGATGCAGGTGACGAGTTTCAAGCCTCGGTGTTGGTGATCTTCGTCCATATTTATGAAGACTATTTGACCTAGTTGTTACCAATGTGAGAAAATATTCTTCTCATGTCAATACTAAAGAGGCTACTGTTCATCACAACCACATACAGGCTACATGGAGAATATCATTGGTGATGCGTTGGTAGTTGACAAGTTAGCGTCCGCTCCAGTTAACTAATATCACAGATTACGTAGTTGTTGGAAGGTTACAAGTTACTTTCCGCTTCCAGTTAACTGATGTCGTCGATTTGATAGTTGTTGTCATCTTACAATTAACTAATATTACAGACTAGGTATAGTTGTTGGCAGCTAACAAGTTAACGTCCGTTCTCAGCTAACTAATTTCACAGATCAGGTTCTTATTTGTAGATGGCTAGTTAACGACCACTCCCGATTAATTAACATTAAACATAGATAGTGATACAAGACGCTAACTGAAGTTATATTGGTCATTGTTTGTAGTTGAGAAGCAAGGCATGATACATGTATACTGAAATATGCTCAGGACAAAAGGATAAAGAATGAGTTCTGTATAAGTATTGATCACATGATATAAAGGCCTCTGGGACTGTGGACTTTCGCCTAAATTTTCTGAGCGTTACTAGGTGATATATAGTTACTGAATAAACAAGGAACATCCATGTCGTTCATTTAAATTTCAATATATTTGTAGCACCGACCGGAAGTCGTAACATAATTCTCCAACAAGTTAAAGTCTCCAAGGGTGTCATCAAGACAAAATTACAGTGCAGCTTTCTTTCAAGTCTTGTGATTAGAAAAGATATTCTGAAATGAAAGAATGGCGAAAAGAAAAATTGAAATGCCTAATCAAATAAGTTTATGTAAGAAATTTAATATTCAAAGAATAAAAGAGAAATTAAAGAAAGAAACATAAAGAACACCCAATTTTATTTCTTCGGGATCAAAAAGATTTTGACATCAATTTTATATAGTTTCGTTTCATGTAAGAATCCGGGAGAGAATATTAGTCTTACCCTGATTATGTCAACAGTGTATGTTATTACATTTTGAGAGTACTTGAGACCAACTTGTCAATAACATAGCCTTTGTAAACTAGCTACTTTAATATTATAGTTTATTTGACTCGACAAAATTACTCCCCTTCGTACATATCTGATATCCGGAGTTACCTTGAATCGAAGACCGAAAAGTGCATTTGTAGGTTTTCTTCCAATTATTAGCCTGTAGACCCGGGATTCCCAATTAATTCGTCATAAGGGGCAGAAACAAATATGTATTTTGGTTGCGGGCCATTGAGTACTGACCATTACGTTTCCTTGTTTCAGATACTGTTTTCAAATAAATCATGTTTATCCCTCAAAGAATTTGGACTGATAAAAATAAAATTGTCGACTTTAGAACTTTTCGAGAGCCGGATGGATTCTTCTGTTGAGCCGGATCCACACACAGGCCGGAGTGTGGGAATCCCTTTATACTGTGGCAGAGACTGTGGCAGATTCATCATTATCAAGAGTAACAATGTCAAGTCGACAAATGATATACAGAAACGTTATTCGAAGCTGTAACTTAACTCTGCACTCAATACCGTATTTTCCATGTGCTTACATCTCGAAAACAAAAACATTACCGTATAAATGACCAGGGATAAAAGCCGTCAAACAACTCTAGTCCCTTGCAAACATGGGTTTCCTAGAGGCCCGACTTCCAAATGATCGTGAGAAAGCATTACCGTGCGAAGATACAAACAAAACTGCAAAGAATATGAGGTATAAGAGATCGAACCAATTTTGGACTTTATTATGACGTTAACAATTAAAATACATAGGACAATAATATGACATCACAAGCAAACTATTTATCATTGCTGAAAAGACGCATTTACAAATCATTCTGCGAATTTCACGGAATTTCCTGCATTTCAAGGTGAGAATGTTACACAAACTTAACAAATTCATCGCAAACTACACATTGATAGGCCGTTTGTATTATAACAGTAAATCGCATCCATGTGAATTCTCAGAAAACGTATCTGCAGTACTGAAGTTTTAGCGTTAGAATCAATTTCTTTTTTTTCTATTCCAGGATGTCTAAGAAGTATATGCCAAGACCATCATACCTATTTGGTGATATACCAGAGTATTGTAGACCACCCATGACGGTAGAGGAATACCGGTACACCGAGAAAGAGTTCTTTGGATTCCTTAAGGACGAACCACTTCAGATTGATGAACAAATTGAAGATGGTTTGATTGAAGGATTCCTGGAGTTCTTTGGGTTGTCAAAGATCACCAAATATGAAGGTAAACAATGTTTTTGTTTTAAGTTGAATTATGTTTTTATGTATAAAATCACTACATCTACTTCAAGCAATTCTCATGTGTCTGTATATCTGAATTATACAGTGTATATCGCTCTGCAAGTCTTCTTTAACTCAACTGGGAGAAGAAAAGTAAGAAGAAAAACATTTCATTCTAGTAATATAATCCTATGTCTTTCTTTGTAGATATCCTAGGGAATAATACCATCTCTGGAGATATTTCGTCCAGAGGAATGGAAAATAAAGCCACACAAACTGTGGTTAAATCTAAAGGTAATTAAACTATCTATATACACAATCTATATATTGTTGCAATTAGCTTCTTATATAGTATAGCATATAGATTACCGTATTCTTAATGCAAATTTGCATTTAACTAAGAATTGTATATGAGTCGTCATAAAAGAAAAAGACTGAAAACCAAATAAATGTCATTTAAATACCATTTATTTCTTTTTTCAGTTTCAACCAGCAAGCCTAAAAGGGGAATTTTAAAATCGTTCCGACGTTTTTTACGACGATCTTTGAAATGCCTAAACACAGAAGAATAAGTGTTGAGATTTCAACTGATTCACTAGGTGATGTGGATTTCATCCGAGGAAAAATTCGATCGCCAGTTGTATCATGTTTTATTTGTCAATCTTAATGGACACTAGGTCGGTGATGGAATGGGCAATCATGTCATGTCGACCAGTGTTGAGGAAACGAAGACCGTTGTCTGAACTACCAGAAGTATGGACACAACTGAACACTGACACAAATACGATCAACAAGTAGAAAGAAAACGTTAATGATATACAGAAGAAGTTATGGAGACCACTATTTAGATTTAAGAAAAATGTTTTAAAATTAAAAAGACGACATTTTTGGTATATCAATTGTTTTTTTTTTTAAATTATCCGGGGAAAGGATACTTGTAACCTTAAAAGCATTTGATTCCCTGAGACGGTTCTTCTTACATTAAGAAGAATGACACCAACAGTTTCTCCTTTATTATTTCATCGAAAACCTATAAGTTCGACTATCTGGGTGCCAAATTACAGTTTAAATTAATATGATTCTGGGCATTTTCAGGTTAGAATTTGGGTGAGACAATAATAGTCCTAGCGTTTTACCGCCAGAGTTCTGATGTAACTTTACCTCAAAATGAGGAAGTCACACACAGACAAGATGAATGTACGTGTATATGTATTTGATCTTTCAGTATGTTTTATTTCAATTCACATTTTCAACCTGATCCGTTTTCATTCAAAGAATATGATATATCTGATAGTTTTTAATCAGAATATCATTTCATAACCAATCCTTCAAAGATGGGTCTAGAAGCGAATATACCTTGTTCTTTATATTATTATATTTTCATTCTAAATGTCAACATCAATTCACTTTCAAGTCTTTAATCTGTGTACTTAGTGGCTGGTTAATCTCGACTTGAAATCTTGAAAAGTGATGAGTTCAAAGCGCGTGCCACATTAGACCATTCAAATATAAAATCTAATCCTTGAAATTACAATGTGTTCTTAATGCATATAAAATAGGTATGCATGTACAATTATGCATTTAATGAAATACTTTTTTGAGGTTGAAGTATAGTGAAGTGTTGTAGATGTGTGGGCTATTTAAAGTGGTAAGGCAAAGAGGAATAACTGAACAAGACATTGACTAGAAAACAGAAGAGAAAGTTTTTCAGTGGGCTATTTTTGATCAAATACAAATTTACACAACAAAGATTGCTCATGACTCTCGACTGACAACACACTTTCTTAAGACAACTGTCAGATTTTAATTGTAGATCTGCTTGTTTCATTTCTCGTTTCTTTCAGTATCTTATGATATACATGCACTGACAAATTTCGAGGGGGTAGCTTCATTTTAAATAACAACACCAATGTTGGTTATTGTATCCAAATGTACACAGGGCAGGATACAATCGGACACAAAAAGATACATGTTGAAGACTCAAGAAGATACATGTGTCTTAATAATTGAAAATCAATTTTTGGCAACATGTATCTGCTTGTGTCTTTAGGCCTATTAAAGGCCCGTGTACACTAAAACACATGTTTCGGACACAAGTAGATACATGTTGCCGAACACCAATGTTGGCTATTGTATCCTAATGTACACAGGGCGGGATACAATCGGACACACAAAGATACATGTTGAAGACTCAAAAAGATACATGTATCTTATTAATTGAAAATCACTTTCTTGGCAACATGTATCTGCTTGTGTCTTTAGGCCTAACCAATCAGAGGTCATAACTAGGTCACCTGATGAGCCTTAGGTCACATGATTTTGTTTTGATGTGAACAAAATGGCTGAAAACATCGAGGAGGGATCAACTGCCAAAGTTGAGCACCTAATGAAACTTTGGGAAGATACACCCTGCTTCTGGGATATTCAGGCAAAGTAATATAAGATACACACAAAGAATGCAGTTATACAAGAAATTTGCACCATAGATCTTTCTTTTCGAGATCCATAAGCTTGTCCACAACCTCCTCCGTTGGTCTGCCTGATGTTTCTTTTTTCTCGCAGACACAATCGCCAAAATTGTTGCAGAAGCTGCAATAATACAGTCTGTGTTTGAAGAATCTGCCATTTTACCTCCATAACCCTGTCAAAAGACTGCTTGTGTTTTCTTGTATCCACAACATGTGTCCACGACATGTACCCCAGTGCATCCTAGTGTACACAGGGTGTGCCAGCAACATGTGTGCACAAAGGCCTTAACCAATCAGAGGTCATAACTAGTTCACCTGAGCCTTGTTTTTATTTGAACAAAATGGTTGTAAACGACTGGTCAACTACCAAAGTTGAGCACCTAATTAAACTTTGGGCAGCTACACCCTGCCTCTGGGATATTCAGGAAAAGGAATATAAAGATACACACACAAAGAATCATGACCTTGTCCACAACCTCCTTTGTTGATCTGCCTAACGTTTCTTTCTTTCTCGCAGGCGCAATCGCCTGTTTAAAGAATCTGCCATTTTCCCTCCAAAACCCTGTTTTCCCTCTCAAAGGACTGCTGGTGTCCAAGCTCTGTGTCTTCTTGTATCCACAACATGTGTCCGTAACATGTATCCCAGTGTATCCTAGTGTACACAGAGTGCGCCAGCAACGGCGTCCTCTTGTATCTTAACGTGTCGGCAACATGTGTTCTAGTGTACACAGGCCTTTATATACCCGCTAAATACCAGCACACATTTACTGGTACAATGTATCTGGAATCTTCTGTTGAGCCGGAACCACACACAGGCCGTAGTTTGGGAATCCCTTTATACTGTGGCAGAGACTGTGGCAGATTCAGCTTTATCAAGAGTTGCTAAATGTCAAGTCGACAAAATAATGATATATAGAAACAAAAGTTCGAAAATATTACTTAACTCTGCACTCAAAACCGTATTTTCCATGTGCTTACATCTCGAAAGCAAAAACATTGCCGTATAAGTGACCAGGGATAAAAGCCGTCAAACAATTCTAGTCCCTCGCAAACATGGGTTTCATTGGGGCCCGATCCCCACATGATCGTGTGAAAGGATTACCTTGCGTACAAAGAAAACTGCAAAGAATACGAGGTTTAGGAGATCGAACCAATTATACATTTGGACTTTATTATGACGTTAACAATAAAAATACATAGAACAATAATATGACGTCACAAGCAAACTATTTATCATTGCTGAAAAGACGCATTTACAAATTATTCTGCGAATTTTAAGGAATTTCCTGCATTTTAAGGTGAGAATGTTACACATACTTAACAAATTCATCGCAAACTACACATTGATAGGCCGTTGGTATTATAACAGTAAATTGCAAGTATGTGAATTCTCTTTCAGAAAACGTATCTGCAAAACTGCAGTATTAACGTTAGAAACAATATCTTTTTTTTCATTCCAGGATGTCTAAGAAGTATATGCCAAGACCATCATACCTATTTGGTGATATACCAGAGTATTGTAGACCGCCCATGACGGTAGAGGAATACCGATACACCGAGAAAGAGTTCTTTGGATTCCTTAACGACGAACCACTTCAGATTGATGAACAAATTGAAGATGGTTTGATTGAAGGATTCCTGGAGTTCTTTGGGTTGTCAAAGATCACCAAATATGAAGGTAAACAATGTTTTTGTTTCATGTTGAATAATGTTTTTATGTATAAAATCACGATCTACTTCAAGCAATTCTCATGTGTCTGTATATCTGAATTATACAGTGTATATCGCTCTGCAAGTCTTCTTTAACTCAACTTGGAGAAGAATAGTAAGAAGTAAAACATTCCATTCCAGTGGTATAATCCTATCTCTTTCTTTGTAGATGTCCTAGGGAATAATACCATCTCTGGAGATATTTCGTCCAGAGGAATGGAAAATAAAGCCACACAAACTGTGGTTAAATCTAAAGGTAATTAAACTATCTATATATACAATCTATATATTGTTTCATTTAGCTGTGGGTATATTATAGCATATAGATTACCGGATTATTAATGCAAATTTGCATTTAACTAAGAATTGTATTTGAGTCGTTGTAAAAGAAAAAGACTGAACACCAAATAAATTTAATTTAAATACAATTTATTTCTTTTTTCAGTTCAAATCAGCAAACCTAAAAGGGGAATATTAAAATCGTTCCGACGGTTTTTACGACGATCGATTAAATGCCTAATAAGTGTTGAGATTTCAACTGATTCACTATGTGATGTGGATTTCACTCGATAGCAATTGCGATCGTCAGTTTTATCAAGTTTTATTTGTCAATCTTGATGGACACTAAGTCAGTGATGGAATGGACCGTCATGTCATGCCTACCAGAGTTGAGGAAACGAAGACCGTTGTCTGAACTACCAGAAGTATGGACACAACTGAACACTGACACAAATACGATCATCAGGTAGAAAGAAAGCGTTAATGATATACAAGAGAAGATTGGAGCTATGGACACCACTATTAAGATTTGAGAAAAACAATTTAAAATTAAAAAGATGATTTTTAATAAACGCTTTTGGTTTATCAATTGTTTTTTGTTTTTATTTATCCGGGGAAGGGATACTTGTAACCTTAAACCCATTTGAATCCCTGAGACGGTTCTTCTTACATTAAGAAGAATGACACCAACAGTGTCTCCTTTCGACTTATTCCATAACCAATCCTTCAAAGACGGGCCTAAAAGTGAATATACCTTGTTCTTTATATTATTATATTTTCATTCTAAATGTCAACATCAATTCACTTTCAAATCTTTAATCTGTGTACTTAGTGGCTGGTTAATCTCGACTTGAAATCTTTTTATCAATGAAAAGTGATGAGTTCAAAGCGCGTGCCACATTAGACCATTCAAATATAAAATCTAATCCTTGAAATTACAATGTGTTCTTAATGCATATAAAATAGGTATACAATTATGCATTTAATGAAATACTTTTTTGAGGTTGAAGTATAGTGAAGTGTTATGGATGTGTGGGCTCTTTAAAGTGGTAAGGCAAAGAGGAATGGGTGTTCAACCATAACTGAACAAGACATGGAATAGAAAACAGAAGAGAAAGTTTTTCAGTGGACTATTTTTGATCAAATAAAATTTACACAACAAAGATTGCTCATGACTCTCGACTGACAACACATTTTCTTAAGACAACTGTCAGATTTTAATTGGAGATCTGCTTGTTTCATTTCTCGTTTCTTTCAGTATCTTATGATATGCATGCACTGACAAATTTCGATTGGGTAGCTTCATTTTAAATAACAATTCTGTATACCCTAGATGGCTAAAACGCTACTTATCATGTGTATACCATTATAACAGTTCATTTCAGATTACTAAGACTTTTTTATGGATCATCTTTAAAATAAACAAAACGCTCCTCATCTAGATATATATGTAGTGGACACCGCCCACTTTCCTCCTTTACATACCCGCTAAATACCAGCACTCATTTACCCGCACTTATTCAAACATTTTCTTCCTTTATCAAGAAGAGTAAAACTTCTCCGCCCCCACCAAATCTTCAAGGAGAGAAATGTTAAGATGCGTCACGTGTACCGGGAACAAAACAAGCAAAGTTAGATACCCTTATTTCTTATTAAATATATTACATTATATTGAATAATATACCTTGTCGGTAGACTTCAAAGAACTTTGGATAAATTTCCCTTTGATGTACCGGTA
Source organism: Nipponacmea schrenckii (assembly GCA_030562195.1). Lineage (NCBI taxonomy): Eukaryota > Metazoa > Mollusca > Gastropoda > Lottiidae > Nipponacmea > Nipponacmea schrenckii. The sequence continues at coordinate 52,526,305 of JAUJPP010000003.1, read as the reverse complement.
TAATATAGATGTATGGGTCTAAAGCTTGGTTATATTTTGTTTACTTGTATTAGACAGAGGGTTGCTCCATCCTCTACACTGGACTATTTAACATTTTTTTTGCCCCAAATATTGTTTAATCACGGCATCGCTTCGACCTTTTTGCCTTACAGATCTTTTCAACAGGGGTCATTTCTAATTCAGGTCTTACCCTTTTATTAAACTGTCCCCTATCTTATCTTTTTAAGGGTTTGGGATTCAAAAAGAGAACAAAAAGAGTCGTTAGAAGTTTGAAAGAGGAACAATATATATGTTGAGGGTGTTTTTATCCCCTCATCAAACTTTCTTTGTCGATTGTCAATGCCTAATGAATTTCTCCTTAAACCGCTTTCTTTAATGTTTGACTACATTTATTTGACCGTTAAAGCAGAGCCTTATCACCAATATTAATATGAAACACCCAAAGCCTACATCAAAGCATTTCATCTTTTTCAACTTAAATATTTCTATGGTAATGATAAGGATGTATTTTGGGGATTTACTTTCCGATTTAGTCATCTACATTGTACATTATGATACGAATTTAAATGCAAGCAACAGATTTGAAACTTAAATGCATTTAATTTTCAGTATCTTTTTATATAATTTTTTTTTATTTAAAGTTCAGACATGTGAACCATATTGAAAATATTTTACTTTTAAAATCTAAATTTTCATCATACGAAGATGGAACGTGTTTCACAGAAATTAAAGAAATTGCAACTATGATTTAAATGCGTATACATCGATTCTACAAAACAAAACAGAAAAGTGGACATTAGTATCAGAATAGATCATCATCTGGAATATAATCCAAGGGTGAATTTGTGTTAGAGAATAAAAACAAAGCTTTGTGTTACTTTAAACAACCTTTAAATTTGTGGTGATGTTGCAGTATTTCAAGGAATACTTTCATTGAAAGTACATCAAAGAGTTAAATGGTTTTACAACAATAAAATAGTGTTTTTCTGTTGAATTTTCAATGTCAAAGTGCCAAAAACAAACTCTACATTTCAAACTTTATTAGATTTGAGATTCACAAAGGAAGAACATTTTTTTAAAGATTATCACTCTTTGGTTTTGAACTCTGTTTTTCCAATGAAAATTATGGGGTCTTGAAATCAGGGGCCTATATAACAGGGATACATAAGAACTTAAAATGATAATTATAAAAATGTTATTTTTTAAAGTAATATTGAGTAAACGTCACTGTTTATTTGGATTTGTGTTAACGAAGAAAATATCTAAATGTGACATTTTTTTAGAATTTTAAATCGAGAGACTCGTGACAGATGTCAATCGTTTGTATTATTACACCGTTTGTTTGTAATCCGTCTTAATCTACCTCCGCTGACAAACTCGAACTATTTTACACAGACTAATTTGCATAAACACGTGCTTGTGAATAGTAAGGAGAATTTAGTGTCATAAAAATAACAAACAAGATGAATTGAATAGAATTAAATAAATTTCTTACAAATTCTCTTTGGGACTTTAAATTGATTAAGAAAATAAGATGAGACAAAAAGATCAAAGATTTGGGGTGTTTAACTGACGTGGTGTCAAATCGTTTAATAATGATGTAAAATAATTTAATATTAGCTTCAAAAGATGTCAAAGTTTCCAATAAAAAAGAAAACAAACTTTGTACAAGTAGAAAACATGTCGAGGAATAACAAGTTTGAATTTCAGTCATGTCAAATTCAATGTCACCTTTTAATCAGCTCTCACTTTTTATTGTTCAAAATTAATTTTAAAATGGAGGTATTAATTTATCTAGGCGTGTCAGACTTTAATGCTTTTCTAGACGTCCGCTAATGAGAATTGAGTCAAAGAAGTAAACAGAGATGTTAAATCTATATTTCGGGGAAAGAGTATAGCAACAAGTAAACAACCGACATGAAAAACAATAACAAAATATTCTTATTGTTGAAAAAATGCTAAATACATAAATTAAGACTGTTAAAAGAGCGACATAAAAATACGACTATTAATACAGTGTTCAATTAGCTTACATCAATAATTGTAGAACGATATAGAAATATTCACTGATATATTTATTGTTGTGCGATAAAGAAATTTTCACTGATATATACATCAATTGTAGAGAGCGATATAGAAATATTCACTGATATCTTCATCAATTGTAGAGCGATATAGAAATAATATTCACTGATATATTCATCAATTGTAGAGAGCGATATAGAAATATTCACTGATATCTTCATCAATTGTAGAGAGATATAGAAATAATATTCACTGATATATTCATCAATTGTGCAGCGATATAGAAATATTCACTGATATATTCATCAATTGTAGAGCGATATAGAAATATTCACTGATATATTCATCAATTGTGCAGCGATATAGAAATATTCACTGATATTTTCATCAATTGTAGAGCGATATAGAAATATTCACTGATATATTCATCAATTGTGCAGCGATATAGACATATTTACTGATATATTCATCAATTGTAGAGCGATATAAAAATATTCACTGACATATTCATCAATTGTGCAGCGATATAGACATATTCACTGATATATTCATCAATTGTAGAGCGATATAAAAATATTCACTGATATATTCATCAATTGTGCAGCGATATAGAAATATTCACTGATATATTCATCAAATGTAGAGCTATATAGATATATTCATTGATATATTCATCAATTGTAGAGCGATATAAAAATATTCATTGATATATTCATCAATTGTAGAGCGATATAAAAATATTCACTGATATATTCATCAATTGTAAAGAGATATAGAAATATTCACTGATGTTATATTCATCAAATGTAGAGCTATATAGATATATTCATTGATATATTCATCAACTGTAGAGCGATATAGATATATTTACTGATGTTATATAAATCAATTATAGAGCGATATAGAAATATTCACTGATGTTATATTCATCAATTGTAGAGCGATATAGAAATATTCACTGATATATTCATCAATTGTAAAGCGATATAGAAATATTCACTGATGTTACATTCATCAAATGTAGAGCTATATAGAAATATTCACTGATATATTCATCAATTGTAAAGCGATATAGAAATATTCACTGATGTTATATTCATCAACTGTAGGGCTATATAGAAATATTCACTGATATATTCATCAATTGTAACGCGATATAGAAATATTCACTGATGTTATATTCATCAAATGTATAGCTATATAGAAATATTCAGTGATATATTCATCAATTGTAAAGCGATATAGAAATATTCACTGATGTTATATTTATCAATTAAAGAGCGATATAGAAATATTCACTGATATATTCATCAATTGTAAAGAGATATAGAAATATTCACTGATGTTATATTCATCAAATGTAGAGCTATATAGAAATATTCACTGATATATTCATCAATTGTAAAGAGATATAGAAATATTCACTGATGTTATATTCATCAATTAAAGAGCGATATAGAAATATTCACTGATGTTATATTCATCAATTGTAGGGTGATTATTTTATTTCATATCGTTGAATTATGGTATGAAATTAATGAGCGTACCTGTATCGATATATGTACTCAATCTATGGTGTACGGTAGTATATTTAAGGTATCTAACTATACATCATTATTGACCACCAACTGTAGATGTTTGAGCAGGTGCCCGTTGTTATTTCCCTCACCACCCTCGCAGTCTATCTTATCTTCTACCTAATTGCACGTTCTTGCATAATGAAGGTGTGAGGATCTAGGGATTTGAAACGTTTTCTCCGACGAAGTTAAAACGGACAATGAAGAAAAGATGTAAAATAAATAAAAGATATGGGGCCAAATCTTGTATTTGTGACACGTTCAGAAAATATCGCCTGTTATAAACTGCTAAATTAACCGCAGTGAACATAATATTATAAAGGGGATGAGATTGATATGGGCGGAGAGGGGCGAGACCTCCATGTGAGAGGAAATACGAATATAGGATTTTAAAAAATGCGAACATGGCCGATGGGCTGTCAGAACATTTGCCATGCATGTGATCAATAAAAAGGTTCTAATGAATCATACGCCGGTGATAAAAATAATGAATAATATTAGTTCACATGCTATAAACCTGACAGAAGGGTAATTAATGTGCAGCATTCAATCCTCTTAGTTTTGGCACGTTATTCGCTTTTATAAGATAATTCAGTGGCATTTATTATTTGTTCGAGAAAAAAGCGTCTAAAGACACTTTTTCTGGGCATAAAATCTAGATGCCTTTAAAAATTTTATTTAGTTTTCATTGCAGCTTAGAGAGCGTTTTGAACAAATGGAAGAGATATGTTTGCGAGCAGAAGTCAGGAAGTTTTTTAAATCCTCGGTATTAAGTATATGAACAGTAGGGCTTAAAAAAGATTCATTTTCTCAGTAGATCACGTACATGTCATTTTATCAGCCTAGATAAATTGTTTTTATTTGGAAACTACAATGCCTATGGTTTCGAATAGTTACCTGAACTGTTTTCGAAAAGTTTAATGGAGTGCCATCATTCTAAATATTGATCCATGGGGAATAACTCCATCTATAGTATGAATCTTTCGTGGTCTGAAAACACTTTGTAGGGAGGATGAACTCCTCCTTGAAATCTAAATTGCTCAACAGGTGGCGCTTTATTTATTTTGCGGGATAACTCTTGAGACTCAAAATTTTGACAACTTAAAGTTTTTACGGTAATTTTTTTAATATTTTGGCAATTGATGTTTATTTGTATTCAAATATTTCATATTAACTTTCTTAACAACATTTTTGCTTTCAATGCAGATCTCCATTTAATCAATACATTTCTAGTGCAATTTTTAATCGCCAAAAAACTGCAATGCAGACCGGTCGGTGTCTCTTATTTACAAACCACCACCCTCTGTAAACAGACATCAGTCTATAATTTGTTTATATTCATCCTTTGACTCTAGGTCTCTGTAGATTTTATCCTTAAAAACGAATTTTCCTTTATAGTGACCCAATTATATTTAATTCACATTTACCAGTATTATATGGTATTTTCTTCGCCTAATACAACAGCAGTTGATAAACAAATCCAAACTACCAAAGTATTAAAAATTTTAGCTATTTAGCTGTAATTTTGTTTAAGTTTGTAAATTACATCCTAATCTTACTATAATAAGCTACATGTATTTGGATTCTTATCATATAGTAGATTTGCTTCAATAAGCTTAATTGCCTGTTGTAGTATTTTACCTAGCCTACCTTTCAAATATTTTTTTTTTTGTGGTTATTATGCCAATTTTTTTTCTTTCCATCTTTTCTGATATCAACTCATTCAACTGTACATTTTTCAGTTTGTTTCAGAAATCATAAAAAACATGGGAGATGCCAAGGGGGACGGTGTTAGGAAGAGGAAAACTGCAGGCACTGTCTCCAAAACGGAATATGAGGCATATGTGTCAGACTTATACAACAAACAGGTTAAGAAGCCAGTTATAAAACCCATAGAGCCAATATCTAAGTGGACCATTATTAACTGTTTGCTGGGGTTGATAGTCATGGTGTGTTGTGGTGCTGCCCATTCCTGGTATATGAGAACTCTACATGAAAACACTCTGTGGTTTACTAATATTAAGGTACCGGTATTGTATTTTAAAGGGTTTGTCAAGCTATTTATGTAGTTCAATCTTCATGTTGAACGTTCAGATTTCTGAGGTTTCTATACTTAAATGTGTCATGTTGTAGCCTGGAAAAAAAGAGAGTTAATTTGCAGTCTTAGTAGATTTGATTGCAGATAGACCACAAGTTAGAAATGCTTTCTGAAATGTTCTATAATAGCAAAAAATATAAACAAAATATCTTGTAATGTATTGTTGAATTTTAATATTTTTAGGAAGTAGAAAGAGAAATCTCATTTCGAACTGAATCTGGTTTATTTTATTCTTACTACAAACAATTAATACAGTCAAAATCTATTTCTCAAGGTGAGAATGTACGATATTTTAAAATTTCTGTTGAGGGATAAAGAAAATGCCAATATATATTAAAGGGATACTGTGTCTTAGCATGAACAGAATTTAAGTTTTCAAGAATGGTCAATATGAGTATATAATCATCAGTGAACCTGGTGTCATAAAAGTAACAGAATCTCTTAAAGTAGAGAAAACTCACAAAACTCATTTTTGAAAAACGTTTTATCAATTAATTAAGTGTTTTGTTAATAATCAAATGCATCTTCTCTATGGATTTTTAGTTAGTTTTTCCAATTTTTATTTTTTCTTTATGTATTTTTGGCAGCAGGTATATTTACTGATGAAAAGAGCTCTTATTGACCAAAATTAAAATTTTCATATTTTATTTTCATTCTAAGACCAGTATTGAGGATTTAGGAGTTTTTTTGCTCTTAAAATGGTCCAGGCTTTATTTGTTTCGGACAATCATCCGACAGCCTCAAACACATGAAATCTTTTGGTTAGCTAATCAGAAATAGTCTACAGAGCTTACCTTTGAAATTTGAGCCTTCAAATCCATGTGTATCCATAATTATCCGTGTTTGAAAAATCATAATGTCGTAAGAAATTACGAACGTCCCGCCATATTGTAAAACAGTTCGTCTTGATAATCAATGAGTTATCCTTCCCGTCGCGCAATAGCGGTCATCTATATAAATAGACTACAACCCATTTTCAATTGTAGACTTTGTCAACAGGACACACAATTTTCAGACTGACTGGAGACCAGCCGCGTACAGCACGAAAAAAAAATGAAAAGTAAAATTTTTTGTTTGAGGTATATTTCAAGGTATTTTGCGATTTTCTTAGAGCTTGAGTATTTCTGAGGACTGTTTAAATGTAACAAAGGCCCAAAATGACCCCTAAAAATCAAGCCTGGGCCTCTTTAAGGTTATGTTTTTGTGTCAGGACATGACTTGCTTAGCAGGTAATAAAATATACTTTGTAATATTGACAGAGTTGTTTTAAACAGTAGCCAGATAAAGATTGACAATATTCATAGTAACAAGTGGTCTGATATAGATCAATGGTTTCCACCTGTTGTGCTCTTATCAATTTATAGAAATATCAATGCTATATTGGGAAATTTATTATTTATTTTAAAAACATATGTTCGAAGTCTAGTATTAAGTTGTCATGACATCACCCACTATACTTATATTATTGGCTACCGCTGAACTGACAAAAATAACATTTATTTTGCCCAAATTATTATCTATTTTCCTTGCCGTTTCCAAATTTATTTTCACTGATTGAAATCAGCAAATGTACCTCATTATGTTTGACTTTAAATCCAGCCAGAAATTGTGACTTGAGACTAATATATGATGTGTTTTGATGTATTTTTAGGTGTAGAATCTTTAGTAAAAGATAACCACACAGAATATCCCTCTACCATAAATATATTACAACGAATGAACATATATCAAGAAGTCTTCCTTGCCTCTTTGTATAAATTCTTAGCAATACAGGTAACAGGGTTTTATATACTACAATGTATTTTGTTCATCCTATTGTACAATTATAATTTGTAATTTGTATAGACCAGTACTCATTCTGGTGTTGTACAAAAAATTGTCAAGAGTAACCTATTTGGATTTTCTGTGAAATAATGGTAGTTGAACTAATTCAAACCACATCATTTGATACATTAATTATTGTAGTAGTTTTTAATTATGCAAGTTGTACTGCTTCTCTATGAGCTTGTTTCACTGTTATTATACACATTTGGTCAATGACTTTTTGCATGTGAGGTACATGATTGCATTTCAAAGGATCTTCTTTCTTTGATATTAAATCTGTAGAGCTCACAGGAAATACCCTGTCAAACTTAGTCTGAATGTCATGTGAAGGATTCTGTTAATGTACCTATTTTTATTTATACACTTTGTTATTATTTCAGTCACCACCAATATTTTTCTATGTTTATTCTGTATTCAATCTACAAGCTGTTCTGATAGGTGGTATATTCTGTATGGCTTGGATGTTAGCTGATAATTGGTTAGCTGGTGTCTTGGCGGCTATATTCTATGCTATCAATAAAGAAAATACAACAAGAGTTGAATATACCACACCTCTAAGAGAATGTTTTGCTCTTCCATTTCTGTGGGTACAGATTGCAGCCATTTCATATTTCTTTAAGAAAGATATATCAAGACTAGGAGAGGTAAACTTATCACTGTTTCCTTTTGTATCAACTGGGACAAACATCCCAGTTCATTATGTATGAAGTAAGAAATGTGAATAGAAAGCCATCAGCCCTGTTGTCATGGTGAGGTCCCTGTGGGCTGGGTCCCCTCTTTTGAGAATTAAGCCACACCAATTTTCATCTCTCAAAGCAATTAGTGGGCAGTATTCTTTGAAGTTCACAATAATTATATTGAATATGTAAAAAAAATCCTAATATTCTGAAGATGTATGGAATTTTTATAAAGGTTATAAATATGACTAGGAAGGTATTATTCAGGACCCTATAAACAGGACAAATATTGACAACATATTTAACACCATGTTAATTTGTTTATTTCAGAGAATCAGTCTGTTATTTATTGGTTCAAGTACGTTTTTATTCTGTATCTGTTGGCAGTTTAATCAATTTATTATGTTATTACAACTTTTTTCTTTATTTGGTGTCTGGGTACTTGAATTTATTCCATCATTTAAGGTAATGGAGTCATATTTTATATATTGTTTATATTATATGGTTTTGGCCTACATATTTTTCCGTATTATATATTTATGTAACATTTATACTTGTTTGATTTAAGAAAAGGTGCTTGTATGGCTTGTTTTGGATAAAGTCAATATACCACTCAAAGCTGAATCAAAGCATAAAAAGCTTCAGACCACAACTGTATGAAAGTTGTCTCCCTTAGACCACCCTTTTATTATTTCAGACAAAAACTTAAACCATATTAACATTTGAATAATGGATTTAACTTAATATGGCTATAGACCACATCTTTGTCTTTTAACCAAACATTCTTAAAATTCTCTGCAACAAATCTTCATGATACAATTCAAATTGATATTTTTTTATATTAATTTTATGGCTACAGACTACAACTGAATTATTTGTCTCATAGACTAAGCTGAAATTTTTGTAGAATTTTGTGAAAGAATTTCAATTAACTAAAGAAGAGATACCACTTTTATAAAGATATTTATTGAATTGAAATTCCAAGAATTCCTTGTTTTCATGAATTTTGTATTTTTTATATGAAATTATTATTGTCTATTTTAGATTCAGCGAATACTTTTTATGCAGTTGTTGTCCTTATTTACTGTGTTCTATTTACAATATTATAATACAATGTTATTAGGTGGATTGTGCTTTAGTTTCTTGTTATCATTTTATATTGTTATTTTTATCAAGGTAAGTTTCTTTACTTTGGAAAGAGTTTTCTTGTCTGTTAATGCTTTTAAAGAACACTTATAACTTCTATTTGCACAATATGATAACAAAAAATGGTATACTTTAAAAGTTGTTATGTTGTTATTGTTGTGAATTAATCTGATGTAAACAATCAAATGGTAATATTCTCAAAAAATAGATTTAGAATTTGATGATTGACTTAATTTGTGAGTTGTACATACAAAATGTTTATATTCCAGGGAGATAAGCCGTCCCAAAGTTCAGTTACAGTCAAATTGTTAAGAGTTATTGGTTTGAGTTTACTAGTTTTATCTTTAACTTTTATTTTTCATTTTATTTTTAAGGTAAGTCTTTTCTTTCATTGCACACATTTTATTACATTTTATTGAAATGTCAACTTAAAGTTGTTTTTTTGCTGCAAAAAAGGGTGCTCACTATCCATTGGTAAATGGTAAATGAATTTTTCTCAATTTCGCAGAGGCATGGACGGGGTTCGCATTATACATGCTTGCACACTTTATTCGGAATTATACAGTATCTTGATAAATTTTAAACACTATGGACCTTATTACTGGAGACTTTTTTTTAAGTTGTATTAATTAACCAATCAGAAGAATTGATAAAGATAATGCTCACCTCAATATGGTATTGAATTATAGAATGATATTTTTAATGTTATTAATATATATTTTATAGTGGTATCTACAAGTAGATGCAGATGAACATATATTTAAGTTTCTCATCAATAAAATGGGATATGGAAATCCAAGGTAAAACCTTAATTTAAATAGTCTTTTAGGATATCTGGTTTTTCATAAGGCATGAGAAATAAATGAAATAACAAACAAAATTTTATGGTATGATGACATCTAGATTGTTGAAACATTGTTTGTAATAAAACCCAGGAATAGTATACCATAAAATTTTGTTCATTATTTCATGTGATCTCTACCCCTAAATTTTGCTGAAAGATTATGAGAAAAATAAGTTGCCATTTTGCTCTATTTTATATATCTATATCCCACAATTATCAAGAAACTTTATTCATAAAGCATACAGGGGGAAGGGAACCTGATTGCCAGAAATCTTCTCTGGCTGTTCCATTAGTTTCCAATTTTATTGTTGATTTTTGCATGCATGGTCTAATATTCCTATAATTTTCTACTTTCAGGGATTTTGATTCAAGATTATATTTATGTTTAGATATATTTAATATGTTACCATGGAGTTTTTATACTAGTCTAACATCAGGAGTTGTCTTTCCTTTATACTCTATAGTACATGCTGTATTGTTACTATTACTAATACTCACTGTTTTTATAAGATGGAGGTAGGTAAATTTGGATTGGTCTGTCAATTGTGACTTTCAATTTGTAAATTCTGGTAAACAGGTTCCGTGTTTTCAAATTCTGGCAACCAGATATAATGTCACCTTTTTAACACAGGTGGAACGAGAAATTTAAAAACCTTTTCAAATTGTGATATTTTACTTCTAGTTGATTTCATAAATCCTAAATGTGCAGAACTGAGTTGTCCTTTGATTATGTGTACCCTTTGAAAGCAGCACTGAAGTAATGAGTGATGAAGTAAAAGGAATTTGAATGTTTGACTTCTCCTGATTGAGAAATTTAAGACATCCAGTGATATTCAATGTGAAATATATGGATGAAGATTTAGCTTTGTCTTATGTAGATTTTCAAAAGTGATCACCAGACCAGCGCTTAACCTATTTGTTCATTCTAAAGGTAATCCAAAACTTTACAGCACACTGGACGTCATTCTTATTGAGAATTTTTGTTTTCAGTTCTAATACTGAGAAGAGATTATTTACACCAGAAACTAAAGATACCTTATTATCTTATAGACCAGAGCTAGCTTTTCATACAGGTAAGTTTCATATATATATATTACTGATATTAATATAGTTTATTATCTTATAGACCAGAGCTAGCTTTTATACAGGTAAGTTTCTATATATATTACTGATATTAATATAGTTTATTATCTTATAGACCAGAGCTAGCTTTTTATACAGGTAAGTTTCTATATATATTACTGATATTAATATAGTTTATTATCTTATAGACCAGAGCTAGCTTTTCATACAGGTAAGTTTCAATATATATATTACTGATATTAATATAGTTTATTATCTTATAGACCAGAGCTAGCTTTTTATACAGGTAAGTTTCTATATATATATATATTACTGATACTAATATAGTTTATTATCTTATAGACCAGAGCTAGCTTTTCATACAGGTAAGTTTCTATATATATTACTGATATTAATATAGTTTATTATCTTATAGACCAGAGCGAGCTTTTTATACAGGTAAGTTTCTATATATATATTACTGATATTAATATAGTTTATTATCTTATAGACCAGAGCTAGCTTTTCATACAGGTAAGTTTCTATATATATTACTGATAATAATATAGTTTCTTATCTTATAGACCAGAGCTAGCTTTTTATACAGGTAAGTTTCTATATATATATTACTGATACTAATATAGTTGATTATCTTATAGACCAGAGCTAGCTTTTCATACAGGTAAGTTTCTATATATATATATTACTGATACTAATATAGTTTATTATCTTATAGACCAGAGCTAGCTTTTCATACAGGTAAGTTTCTATATATATATATTACTGATACTAATATAGTTTATTATCTTATAGACCAGAGCCAGCTTTTCATACAGGTAAGTTTCTATATATATTACTGATATTAATATAGTTTATTATCTTATAGACCAGAGCTAGCTTTTCATACAGGTAAGTTTCTATATATATATATATTACAGATACTTAGATGATTAGAAAACGAACAATTTCACATAAACATTAAGTTTTCTCAACAGTCTGTTTCGTAGTAGATTTGCTACCACTCGTCAGGAGAACAAGACGGTTTGGTTTGAAATATTGCTATGCATGCACGTGGGCACAGTAACTACACAAGGTGAATTAGACGTCATTTTGTAGGAGAAATTTGCGTGAATGGCGACACGTGCTGATTAGCTCCGAACGTTTGTTTAAGGTTGATTTTTCAGGGTGACAAATGATGAAAAACTTTTCCAGGGTACAAAGGTTACATCTTTTTGATATATTTGAGTATGATGATGAGCGTCCTAGAATTTTCCACTTTATCTTATAGTCTTCGTTGTTTTTTTTCAAAGTCCAAATGAATTTACTGAGTTCGGTGCTGTTTTTTAATCTCTCATCTCGAAAAGATTGGCGATGGTTAGCGTATCTTGATTTAAATTCAGTATCTGTTAGTCCGACGTAGGTTTCTTGTTTATTATTTGCACTGACTGTGGCCTGGTAAACAATGCTGCGGGCCCGACATTCACCATTTAGTGGACAGTCTTGCTTCTGACGGCAGTTGCATGGTTTATTATCATTTACTTTACGGATCGTTCTGGTCGCAGCATTATGTGAATCTATCAGGTTTTTCATTGATGGCATACAGCTGTATGATACTTTTATAGTATTTCTGTTAATGATTGGTCGTAATATATGATCGGGTGGGAAACAGCTATCAATTAACTTTAAGAATTGTCTTCCGATATTGGTTCTCACGTTATTATCATACGGAGGATTAAACCACGTTATTCTGCGTGACCGTTTCCGTTTACTACGTTCCTTAGATTTTAGCTGATACGTCGTATTTCAGTCTGTAATCATAGCCACTTTCTGTGAGCGCGTTTTGATAAACATTTACAGCTTTGTTAAATTCCTGTTGGTCTGACGAAATAGATGATAATCGATGATTTACGCCAGATGGTATGGCCTTCAGTACAGATGGAGGATGGTTACTTTTGGCATTAACATAACGAGGAATATTGCCAGGTTTTAAATACAGATACTTATATAGTTTATTATCTTATAGACCAGAGCCAGCTTTTCATACAGGTAAGTTCACTGTCAAAACCTCTTTAATCTGCAACACTTTGCTTTAAAGAAGATTAATACAGATCCTGAAGTTTGTTGTTCCTCAGATTTCTCTCTGTATTTCACTTCCTGATGTTTGAATCTTCATGCCATGAAAAATGAAAAGAGTAGATATAATACTGTTTAAGTAAACCCCTAATACTGGTCCCTTGATGTCTGTATTTTGTATATTTTCAGTCCAAGCCACTATGTTTAGTATATTAGCTATAACCACCATGAGGATGAAGTATCTATGGACACCCTATATGTGTGTTTTCGCTGGGTTTTTAGTCGGAAGCAAATACCTCTATAAAACTTTATTGTTTTTCACATCCAATGAAAAATTGGTTTGTATATTTTTATTTTCTTACAACAAGTAGTTCAAAGCAAGTTTATAATAAAGTCTAGTGACATACAGGCCTAGTGACATCTTGGGATCAGCAAATCAGCTTATTCACAGTCAATTGGTGCCATGGTATATTCAAATAATGTTAGGACAATTTATATTGTAGTCTCTAATATCACCTATGAATAAAACAGTATAAATGTCAACTGATATTTGCTATTTATCCAGTATCTTTTTCTGATTTCAGATTAATGCAATTAGAATTACTGTCAGTTTTTTTACTGTTGGCATTCTTATTTATTTGGTAAGTTTGATATTATGATAGATACTATTCTTTACTGGCAGAACTGTGGACAAAATCAAATTTTGTACTTACAAGTAGATGATATTACTGCCCCCATGATAAGGTGACCTATGGAAAATAGGAAAAGTAGAAAAAGCTAGATAGATAATGCAAATCACATCATCCATCGAAAATATGGTGATGTCATATGAATAGCCTATTTGTGGGCTTGGAGCTGCCCTAACTCAGAAATTTATGAAGATAAAATTTATCTAAAAGTATCATAATGCAGCCTCATCAAGTTAGTGTGATAAAAGACATCAAGTATGTGATATTGGTGCAGTTACACAATGTTAATACTTTTTGTTTGCATAATAAGCCTCATGGAATCATTATGGCCCTTGGGATTATAGGGTCATAACCACTTTCCTGACAATATTATTTCATACTGTATGAAGTTACATGTCTACTGGTGCATGTCTACTTTACCCAATCAGAAAAATACGAGATACAACTCTATTTGATGATATTTTTTTTAGTGGATGCCAACAATCCAGAAAGAAATGGAAGATTTGAGAGAATTCTGGGATCCTGACACTGTAGAACTTATGCAATGGATCAAGTAAGGCCTGTTCAGTCTCACATTTGTTATGTTTTTATTGCATAATAGCTTGTTGGGGTTTGGTATTACTTAGCCCATGGCAGTCTTTTCTCAATTCCCACAGTGAAAGTAAATACTTTTCTTTTGCTATTTCCACAGAGGCATTACTAAGTCCAAGGCAGCATTTCTGAATTCTCAGAGTATCAGTGAATATTATTGTTTCATTATTCCCACAGAAAGAGTACAAAACCTATGGCAGCGTTTTCTGGTAGCATGCAGTTATTAGCTGGTGTTAAACTATGTACAGGAAGACCTGTTACTAATCATCCACATTATGAAGATAAACAACTTAGAGAAAAAACTAAATGGGTAAGATAAGATAATCTATTTCTTATTTGGAGATATGATTTCAGCTTCTTTGTAAAAACTAAAGAGTCTGTAAAAAAGTCATGGACTGAAATTGATGATGAACCAAACATTTTTTGTCTTAAAAAATTTGGAAAAAAACAAGAAAAATGCAAAACAAGCTGCTATAATACTATAAAGACCCCAGAATAGAATTGTATTTGATGGATATAAAAGACATTGAATGCCATCCTGTCATTAATCCAGTATTCAACTGTTTCTAGATCTATCAGATGTATGGTAAACGTGAACCAGTAGAGGTATATACCATATTGAAGAAATATAACACAGATTATATCATATTGGAAGACAGTATATGTTTAACATATAAGACTGATTCTTGTTCTACACCAGATATAATAGATCTTAATAATGGCATGGTAGGTGATTTCATATATTAACCAACTCAGTTCTTTAACATGATATTCAATCAGTATATTGGAACTGGGTTTAAATCCAGACTCCTGGTACCACACTACAGTCAAGGGGTATATTTTACAAGCTTCATATAACTCTGTAGTTAAGCCTAAACCTATATAATAATTTGGGGGGGGGGGGGGTTCTATAGCACAGCAGTTAGGGTGTTGGTTCTTAACGTCATGACGTAATTTGCTTGGATATGTTGAAAATGTCGGACGGGAGTTCTTATCTCAATCGGTGTTTGATAGTCCGATTACCTTGGATAAGTCATCTTCACTCATAATTCCAGTCCACCCAGCTGTAAATGGGTACAGATATTCCGGGAAAGATCAATGCCAAGAGGTTTGGCCAGCTGGTAGATAGGATCCCTGTCACGGCGGACTTGTGAACAGAAGTTGTTATTCTTGTAAAATATAGTTGTTTCTTATATTGGTACTGTGAGGCAATATTTTGATGGATCCATTAATGATTCAGCTTAGTATAGACGCCAAAAGTTCTGCCAAATTGAGTTCTTGATATGGTGAAAATTTTCTCAAGCTAGCAATCCAAAACTGGGCTGTAGCAACTTTCACGAAGATTGACATGACATTGTGGCACTAATACTAAACAAAGGTCAAATTGTCAATATCATATATATTAAATAATTAAGTATTATTGTCTCAGCTCTTATTGTTTTCAAGCCATACTATAGCCATTATCTTATATAGGATGTTCAATACTGTTTTTATTTTAGATTCCTGTGCAAGGTAAAATGGAACCAGGATTAGTCAACAGTGCTATACCAAGATTCTGTGATGAGATTCGCCATGGTTCACCTAAATTTACCAAATATTTCAAACTGGTCTTTTCTAATAAAACTTTTAGAGTTTATAAGCTATTGAAATAGCCTTATAGATTTTCATTCAAGAAAAATATGTTATTTCTTCGTTAAATTTTTTTTTACTGAATTTGTGGATTTATCAACATGATACTTATAGAATTTTCCTGTAAAATGGGCATTACAAACAATCATGTATCAATAAGGATTTTGTTATTTTGGATTGCTTGATTGGCTTAAATGAGTTATATTAATATGTTTGTATGGTTGAAAAAAGTGGCAGTAACTTCTGTATCCTGTTACAGTGTTATGAATTATAAAACCAAATATATTAATTGTGTCACAAATTTTTATTTCAGCTTTTCCATTGTTTGCCTTGCTCATGATATTCAGTGTCATATTGTTTTGCATCATTTATGAAATGAATGATAAATCATTATAACCAAGCAGCAAGAAAGTTTTTACCAAGTTGATTTTACCAAAAGAACAAAGGGATATGGGAGATTTATTATGATTAAATTATAAACAGCAATCATTTTCCTTGATTTTTCTCTGTGAAGTGCAAAAAATGAAATATCAGAATTACAATGCATTTTCATTTTCTATCCAGGAAAATTATAGCAGTGTAAGATTTAATCATTAAAAATCTTCTTTGGCCCGTTTTTGTTTTTTGGTAAAATGAAGTTGGTGGAAACTTTCTTTTGCTCTATAATTTAGATGGCAAAACTAAGATGGTTATTCTACTTAAAGGTACAAAACTTATAAACTTCAAGTTTATAAAGTGTTGAAATGATATTGCTAGTTCTGTGTTTTTGTTTTCAATATATTGGTTTTAAATCCATTGAATTTAATTTGTTTGATATTGCTGTTATTTGATTTCTGATTGGCAGATATCACAAGGTTTCATATTGAATGTTATTATGTGTACATTTTGAGTGTTTCAGTTAAAAGAAGCATTTCTGTTTCATAAGGCTGAACAGCTGATAGAGCTCAATTTCAGTTAGAAATAGATATTCCAATTGAAATTTAACATAATATTTATCTACCATTAAATAAAAGCACATCGTTATTGTCCTGAGTGAGTAGTTAAGACACATCAGTGTTAAATGAAAACATAAACAAATGCTGTCTTCATCTATTTGTATTCGTGTTTTTGAATTGGAGGTAGATATGAGCCAAAATAATTGTCTATAACTATGTAGTTTGCTTTGATATTAATTCTCAAAATTCTCATTGATGGTTTTTGAGTTTTGAGCTTTATAAGTTGGTAATGCGAGTTATCATTATTGACTATGCAAATCATTATTTCGACAAACGTCAATTTAATCAGATACCAAAAAATGTTGTTCATTAAGCTTTTATTTTTATATTTATAAAGATTCTATATTTTTATGTTAAAATGGCATTTATTATAGATTTTGTGATTTATTCTAGTCAGTAGCCAATAAAATTGGTAGAAATTAGGAGTGTTTACTTTTCATACTTTCCTTACATCTTTGGATGTTTTAAAGATTAAAAAGTATAAATTTGGTCAATACTTGTAGTGTTCATAATTCAGCTGGAATGTCTATACATGTAGCTTTCTATTTTATATTTTTCTCAGAGACTTTACAGTGACAATTGCAGTTTCATTTGGGTGTTCCAACATCACATTATAGATACCTTTATGATTTACTACAAGCATCATATTATAGATACTTTTATAATTTACTACAGACATCATATTATAGATACTTTCATAATTTACTACAGATATCATATTATAGATACCTGTATGATTCACTACTGATATTAATTACTCATACCTTTATGATTTACTACAAAATTATATAGATACCATTTTGATTTACTACAAACATCATATTATAGATACCAGTATGATTTACTACAAACATCATATTAAAGATACCAGTACGATTTACTACAGACATCATATATAGATACCTTTATGATTCACTACAGACATCATATATAGATACCTTTATGATTTACTACAGACATCATATTATAGATACCAGTACAATTTACTACAGACATCATATAATAGATACCTTTATGATTTACTACAAACATCATATATAGATACCTTTATGATTTACTACAGACATCATATTATAGATACCTTTATGATTTACTACAAACATCATATATAGATACCTTTATGATTTACTACAGACACCATATTATAGATACCATTATGATTTACTACAGACATCATATTATTCATACCTTTGTGATTTACTACAGACATCATATAATAGATACTTGTATTATTTACTACAGACATCATATTATAGATACCATTATGATTTACTACAGACATCATATTATACATACCTTTATGATTTACTACAGACATCATATATAGATACCATTTATGATTTACTACAGACATCATATTATTCATACCTTTATGATTTACTACAGACATCATATTATAGATACCTGTATGATTTACTACAGACATCATATTATAGATACCTTTATGATTTACTACAGACATCATATAAAGATACCTTTATGATTTACTACAGACATATTATAGATACCTTATGATTTACTACAGACATCATATTATAGATACCAGTATGATTTACTACAGACATCATATATAGATACCTTTATGATTTACTACAGACATCATATATAGATACCTTTATGATTTACTACAGACATCATATTATAGATACCTTTATGATTTACTACAGACATCATATTATAGATACCTTTATGATTTACTACAGACATCATATATAGATACCTTTATGATTTACTACAGACATCATATAAAGATACCTTTATGATTTACTACATCATATTATAGATACTTGTACGATTCACTTCATATTATATATACATTTATAAATTGCTTGCTGCAGACATCACACCAATATGTTGAAGAATTATAAAAATTGATTTGTTTGAAAGAGTTAAATAAACCATCTAACGAGTTTGATAATTTAGTATTTCATGTAAAATCTATTTATTTTCATATTATTGTTGACTTTTAATATTCTCTAATTCGTTCCCCTCAGGGTTACTTGAATGTGTCCGATAGTCCTTTCGGAATTGTTGAATTTTGAGGTAAAGTATGATGCCAAACAATCGTGACCCCAAAAATAGCCCTCTGTTATCTGATATTGATCACATGACCTTGCCAAAGTTAACCGTCGCCTGCTGAAATTAATTTGCCATTCTTGTTTCACTGATTACTTGACTATATCAATTTGAGTGTAGTTTGGCCGACCACAAATTTATGACAGATTTTATTACAATGGATGCTCCCATATCACGTGATCAAAAATATTCGGCCTCGAACACCGCCATATTGGATTGTTGAGAGATCAACACCCCTTTTTACCGATAGGTGTCACAGAAATATTGAGTCTCCTGGGCCCTAAATTGCTGGGCCTGGCAGTAACTTCTTAAGATCAGCTAGCAAATTTGTCAAAATGTCGACACAAAGTATGATGGACCGCTTTCAAGCGGCGAAATTCAGCGTTGCCGGTCAGGGTTTAGCGAAAGTCGTGTGTAAAGCCACCACTGAGGAGATTATTGGACCAAAGAAAAAGCATCTCGATTGTAAGTATTCTGTTATATTTCAGCTTTGTCATTCCTTGATAACTGCAAGAATGACATTGAGCTAAATGCAGAAAGTATTTCAAGTTCTGTACAAATCACCGATGCCATAAAACCCAGGTTTCAAAACTGACAATTCTTGACATAAATTATGAATCTGCTTTAATGTCAATGAGCAAATTGAATAGAGCAAATAATATGCATGTTTTCATATATTCTGATAATGATGAAACATCTATGCCTAATAAAAGTGACACAATTTGATGTAAATTACATTTATGATTGGTCATGATAAAAAAATTGCACAAAACACATTGACATTATAGAATAACTTACAAAATGAATTGGATAAAGGTGTTGTGCCACCATGTGAAGGTCCTTGTAGTTAGGCCTAAATATGTTACCGCCCCCTTCATAACAGGTCTTTCTTGAATAATGACAATGCAGGAGTTAAATAAGATTTTAAATCTTGTTATGAATTGTGCAAATAAATCTTAACATCAATTTGAATAGATGTAGGTTTAAGCTTTACAATAACTTTATATGTTTGCTTTAAATTCAATTGTTGCACAGCTAACAGTGGATATTAACTTAACTATATACTGAATCTAATGCTAATAAAGATACATTTGTTAAGAATTTATAGGGTAGCAAGATTCTACTTGATAACATTATGGTTGAAGAAGGATTTTGGGTGTGTATGATAGCCCATCCTTTAAATTTTATAACATTATCTGTAATGGCTTCATTTATTTGATCTAGTCAGGAATACTTGTTGTCTAATAAGCTGAGAAACCGGGATAGAATTGTTATTGGATTGAGTAATAAAGATTACCTTCGTTTTATAATCTGGGTGGAGTGTTAAATTTGATATTGAATTTTTATTTTATTCATTTTGATGAAGGTTGTGGTATTATAACATAGGGAAATTGTTAGGATAAGCTTATTTGACTATGTTCAAGCAAGCTATCATATTTAAAAGCAACTCTATTTTGGCAATCTGATCTTGATACTTGAAGAAATATAATTGTGTTGGTAGGTTTATTGATTTCTAAGCTGATATGACCGATCAATTAGATTCTGTTTCCCATCAAAATACACACTACTCTTTCTGTACTAAGAAATTAGATTTAGTTAGTTATATATATAAAATATGAATGGTAGAATTGGTATTGTAGACTAGATATATGGTAGATAGCCTATTTTAATTTTCTTCTTGGCAAGGTTTTGCCCAATGCCATTTTTGACTGATTTGTCATTCAAGGTTTGTAAATGTGGTAGATTTGAGTCCAAATTTTTTACACCTATGATTTTTTCTGAAGGAAAATTGTCGCTACTAAAGAACTTTAACATACTAGGCACTAGAATCAAGATTCATTCCTAGTGCACGGGTTTTGCAAGCAGAGGCTGAATTTTGAATTATAAATAAATGCAAAAGTTCATTAAGGTTCATCAGACATTGTCTTTGATTGGATGATATTGGTCTCTATTCTTTGATTATTTAACTTGATATAACTGTCTTGCATATTACGTTTAATTAATGAAATGATGTGGCTGTGTGCTAATCAGTGGAATAGCTTAATCGATAGTGAGCTTGATTTCAATTGCCAAGTGATAAAGTGCATTGGATACAAATTATTTTAAGGTTAGAAATATTTAGATACCACAACCAATGCTTCTGAAAATGTCCTCAAACCAAAACCTAATTTCTTAAAAAGTTATGAATTCAACAATACAGTTATTTAACAAAACCTTGAAATAATTGTTAGAGAAATGTAATGTAAGCTTTCATTAGAAAAATGAAATCATATCAATTGTACTATACTATCTGATAAAAGTGGACCTGAATGTAGTTTTAAGCCTAGATAATGATATATCATTAGTAGAATATCAGCTGTTTTACTATCATTTTACATCATAACTTTACTATTTACGTCAGCTGATAACTGATGGAGGTAAATTAAGTTGGCTTATCAACATTTTGACTATATTTTGATCTTGTTATCTTCCACTGCCTTTATCTGTGTCATATTATCTACTGTTTGACATCATTATCAAACTCATTGCTTTAATTTTTTTTAAAGTTAGCTGATAATGTATAGAAGGAATTATTCTTCTGATCAGATGCTGGAATTCAGTTTATACTTTTATCTAGAAAATATATAAGCTTTATAACTGGTCAGCACTAATATCCAACCTCTGAACACAATCAGATTTTAGTACATTTAGGTTGTAGTTTTAAAATTGCTAGCTCATTTGAAGGGTGTTGTGTGTGAGTGGCTTTCATGGCTTGGACACTGATGAGTAAACAACATCTGAAAGGGATGTAAATTGCCAAACGCAGTTACAGAGTTGTATCAACTGTTCCAGAAGAGTGACCATGTCCTTACCCTCTTGAAACACTAAAGAAAACAATTTCTTTATCCTTTTAAATATTAGCGAGATGATTAATATGGCTATTGTTTTAGTCACCCAAAAATAGACTTCTCTAAAGAAGGTGAATGCTTGATGTCGTGATTCATTCATATTTCATAATAAAACAATGAAAACAGTGAGTTAATCTCAGTATGCCTAGTTGAGGTCACGATTTGCAGCTGGTGAAAACAATCCACACACTGCCAGACCATGTACCATCTAATTATAGAACTGACTTGATTTATTTTTAGCTTATCTGGAACCACTTAACACGGCAGTGCCAGTTTTTTGATAACCTTTTCAAGCTTTTTATCTCATTCTCATAATTTTGACAGAATTCCCTATTTCTTCTCTTCTTTATATTGAGATTTGACTTTTTTTCATTTGATAGTATTTTGTAAGGTTTTGTGATTAAATATTAGTTGATTGCATTTGGACTTCAGATTCCACAAAATGAATTATATTGACTCCTTTCTCGAGATTTCAAAATTGCGGTTCTTTCAAAATACAATGACATGAAATAGAGTTTTACAAGACAACAACTATGGCCCAATCTTTTTCAACTTTGAACCTGTCTAGGAATCTTGATCAACCTTAGTTCTTTCTGACTTTGATAAGAAGATAACTTGAAACAAGTCTTGAAAAAAACTCAATTTTTTAGTTTGAGGTGCTCCTGTCTGCAAAGCAATTCTACATGTTTATGGTTCTCCAGTTTAAAAGTATAGAATTTTATTAAAATAGTGGCTTAGTTCACAAATACAGAGGGAATCTTAAATAACCGATGAGTCAGGGTCTTTCACTTTATATTTAACTTTTAATTTATATTTCCTTACAAGGTATTTACTTCACTATACGTTTTTTTTTTCTGTTGAGTCAGCTGTTTTGATATCAAGTTGTCTATCAATTGACCAGACATGACCAGCTTTTTGACATTTTGTTGTTGTCAGTACCTTAGGTCATGACCTGACATATTGTTATATTTTTGACTTCTATTGGCTGTTTTTTTAAAACTAAAAATTTAATTGTCATGGGCATTTTAAGGTTATTTCATTATTGAGGACACAAGGACTGATTACAATTAAAATCATTGATAAAACATTAATTTTTTTTTGGGGGGGGGGGTTATATTTAGAATTCAAATTATTAAAAATGGAAAGATTGTTCTCACTTGCCAAAAAAATTGATATTTTTGTTTTTGTAATTCACAAATGTATTTTATAGGTTTACAAAAAGATATAAGCATTACTAAGCAGTTCAATAATTTCTTTTAAGCTTAGATCTAGATCTGTATTTGGCTGTTGTTTTTCTTCACCAATAAAACAATTAAGCTTTTATATTAATTTGGTTACTGATCAATAATTTTAATTGATTTGTTAGCTCTCTTCTGATATAGACGAAGACTTGTACATTGCTAGTACCTGATTCACTGGAACTGAGTTTCAATTCTACACCATATGATTTGAATCAAATAGCAAACTCAAACATATAATTTGCCATTGAATAAAGGATTGTCCAAGCTAACATAATTGTCTGGTAAAACTAGTCCTGTTGCAATAGTATGATTTTAGAATGTTGAGGGTGATTTCACAATGGTGAATTGTTCGTGTAGGATGTGTTGAAAGAAAGTAAGACAATATAAGAGAGGTTTATATTGATTATCAATAGAATCAATCAGTAAAATCAATCAATATCACAATCAAATTGATCTCAATTTCTTTCACATCGTTTTAACACTTTAAAATGTAAGAAATTGTTATTGAGTAGATTTGTAAAAGATTTCTGTAGAAAACAAGACATGATAATATGAGGTTTTCTTATCTTAAGAGAATCTATTGGAATAAGTCTGCAAGCTGTCATCAAATGAAATATAGTTATTCATATAATTTGATATTAATGAAATAGAAGCAGATAAATACTTTGTTTTCACTTTCTTCATACTTCTTGTTGATAAGACTAAGTTCTACTCATTCAACTTAAATTTTTGCACTGAGTCAAAGGTACTGTCTTTATGAATGTTAAGTCACAATTTGAAGTACAATGGTTAATTAATTATCAGTTTATTGAAGAAAATACCTGTTAGTTGGTACATCTTGATCCCATTTGCACAATGTTTAACGTCTGACCTAATGCTTTGTTTATATTTCTAACCAGTATGATGTGAAGTAGAAATCGCACAATTTCCAGGTATGTCATATATCTTGGCATTCTCCATGAACTAGCATTTTAGAAACTAGCAGAAGAATACGATATCAATTTGTTAGATATTTCTTTTTTATGAGTTTTTCATTTTCAAAACTTGGAATTTATTATAAAACTTACTATTCCTTTAAAGATATGGTTGTACCATGATCCAACTGGACAATTTTTGATGATATCAAAGAAAACATAAGTGTTCAGTAATTCATAGTTTGTTTGAAGGTAGAGGTCTCATTTTTACAGACATAGAAAAACGTGTGATATTTATTTAAGCCGATAGGTTTATGCAAATATTCTGAATATTTGTAATATTCACATGTCTCATATAGAGATATATGTCATGAAATGTACCCAAAATTTCATAGTATTACTACAATATTAAGTAGAATATTTCAAAATGTTGGTAAAAAATTGATCTACAGTACTATAGTTAGTTATTGAATATCAAAGTCCAAAGAGAACATGCAGAACTTCTTTAAATAACAGTTATAGTTTCCCTCAATACACACTGCATTGTGTTTCCAGTCTTATTAAAACTATTCATGACCTCTAATAATGTCCCCTATCGCTCATTACATGTTTGTTTGTATGTTTATATTTTATCTGATATGTGTTAACTTGACTGAGGTTGTAATTGGGTTTGATATCCATTAATGATATATCTATATGTCAATAACAGTTTTATTATAGTGTTAAGTTATTGATATTACAGAATAATAGTGATTAACTGTATCCTGTGTATTAGGTTGATTATCAGAGAGCCTTAGAGTGTTATTAACTACAACAACAAAGTTTATTGCAACACTTTAACACATTAAAGATTAAATTTATATTTACATCCAATGAGATTTTACAATTCTTAAACAAATGGATGATTGTTGATTCCCTGATAACATTTGTGTCCATGACATGTCCACCCATATATAAGATGACCATCTTGTCCTACCTGAGCTCATTAGCCAGGATATAATTAGACCCTTACTTAACAGACGGGCACTTTAGATCCATATCAGAACCCACATCTGTAATGTTGATCTATCCTGCTGTTTGATTTAATATTGTAACTGAAATATCAGCTGTTATATTTTATTAAAGACAAGATATAATATCTATAACAGAAAATGATAGATTGAGACCACCTATCTTTTATCTATCCAATTAATGATAAAATTATCTTAAACTAGTGTCTTTCATCTATAAAAAAAAAAGACTTTTCCTTACTTTATCGATTCTCTTTTGTCAACCAGGAAAGGAGGTTTTTATTGAAGTTTTCCTCTTCCTTACAGCAAAGGGTTTCTTTATCCAGTCTTCAAAAATATGGTCATTTCATTTTCAACCCTAGTCTTAGTTATTAATGCACATTTTATTTATTCGAATTGTAAAACTTATAATTTCTTTGGCTGTGCTTTCATAACTTTGTTATTAGTACAAGTAACAACATTCACTCCTTATCCTTATCACAATTTCTCTTATTTTATCCATGTTTATTTTGATCTGTCAAGTCTAATTTGAACAATAATATATCACTAAGCTTCTGTTGATATATATTTAATATTACTGAGATACTAATTACATTCAGAAATAGTGTTATTACAGGCGAATTTCCCAGTTAGAACTAACTATGGTTGAAGTTTATGTTTTGTAGTTTATCATAATCAATATATATTGTAATCATTTAGTAATTTGTGAATGAGAAACACATAAATCTATTAAAAGTGATTGAAAATCACATCCATCATTAACTACAAAAATTGAACAGATATAGTTTTTAATCAAGTACTGATTTTCAGAAGGAAATGTGACCGAAAGAATCGAAGTAACCAGTCTTATATTAACAAATGAAAACTGAAAGAGAGTATTTCTGTTGATATTGATTGAATGAATGTTAGAAAGAAAGGTGACCATGATAGACGAATTGAGCGTGTTGGTTTCTACAATCAGATTAGTTGCTAGTCAATCGTTTATTCTTTATCCTCAATTCAGGTCAGATGTATATGTACATTGAAGTAGAGACAATACCAATGTTTTCCTCATATTTTTTGTACTACGATAAATTATATTGGTGTCTATTCATTGAGAGAGCACTTGTTCTCAAACTTGGATGCTGTTTCACCATATTTCACCACTATGATAAAACTGGAATCATTCCTATTGCCATTTAGGTGATCAGTAGACGTTAAGTATTTACTAGTGGTACTTTACAAGTAAATGTTGAAAACTCTGAATTTATTGACCTTGAGTCTGATTGTTTAAGATCTTCATGTTGTCTCCAAATCTTGCTGATGATCTTTGATATTATGACTGGCTCCCTGAAGCAAAACTCAACAAATGTCAACAAACTGATATAAGTACTCTAGTAGTTGATATTGATATTGTGTACGTCAATGTCTTCCTTTCCGAGTTTAAATACCAATAATAAGATATTTGTTGAATGAACTGAAAAAGATTCCAGACAAACCTTTTAAAGGTACTCTTTGCTGCATGACATTTAACTGTTTTCTTGCTATTATTAGAAAACTAAACAATACTTTCATACTTGTTTTCCAATGAAGATTATAGAACTTCAGTGAACCTCATTGTAACTAAGATAAAGAGAGGCAGTTGGTGTGGGCTCAGTAAGTTAGGGCTTGCTCTCGTACATTGGAGCTTGGCATTCAAATCCAGTTTCATTACATTTACTGAGTAATTATGGAGTGATGCACTTGCATAGCACATATTGTTTTATGCTGGCACTGTCAGTGAATAATTTGTGGGTTAATGTTATCGTTTAATTATAAATCTAATTAACTTCTGGTAGGTAATTTAATGAACACATAATGAAATTGTAAACAGCACTACTGTACCAGAAGGTCTCGTGATGTAAATATATTTCATGTTTAGCAGGTATATTATGTTATGGAGTACTCTAATGAATATAAACCAAGCTTTATGAATGGCCTCCAGTCTATATTGGACTTTATTTATTGATGGAATGTTCGTGGCTCATCAATTTCTTGAGTTGAAAGCAGCACTTGTAGAGATCTGTTTATCAATATGATTGATTAGAAGAAGAATAGACCTGTTATACTACCAAGAGGTGCTTTCATGCCAGAGTGATATACCCATTTAACATACTGATATACAGGAATTCATATCATTTGATATTGGGCCCATACTCATTTTAGCTCCATGTCTGTCTGACTTGTTGAAAAAATAAGTTTTCTGTTAATGTTGACTCTACTAACTTTTATTGGAAATTTTATCAGATTTATCCTATAACAAGTTTCCTATACTCATATTATCTGAAAGGAAAATTTCACTTCAAGCCTTGTTTCCAATACTGAGTTAATGGCAGATAGAGCTTGTTTTTGAACGACTTTCTACTTTTTCTACTATTTTTTTTTTTACAAAAGTCAGTTGAATAAATTTACTTGCAGATGAGATGCCAAAGTTTTCTTACATTTGAAAGATATACATATCCAAGATTATTGTCAAGTAGGTCTGAAATTGCTGGGCAATGATACTTATTGTTTTTAAATTTTTTAAATTCTGCTTTGTCTTGAATGATAACTTTATTATTATATCAACAGGCATGTCTTATCAAATCTAAAGCAAGACCTAGTGTTGGTTGTTATAATGGATTTCTTTCGACCTTGATTATAAATAGATATCAGACTTTCTTAAAGTGTTCTTATAAACATACTTAGTTTGCTGAGACTGTATTTGATGCCAATTAGGGACGGAAACAACTTGGATTTCTTTGTCAAAGTTATTTCTCCAAATCCTATTAGTGTGTCTCATGTCTGATCCTTGAATTTCTGTACTGAACTCTAGGAAAGATAACTTACACACTTTCAGTTTTAATACAGGATTCAAGCCACCGAATCATTTGCCATATCTTTCCATGTTAAATCACAAAATTCAACCATTATTATTAAAAAAAAAGGTGAAAGGAGATTTTAAGAAATATTATGAACTACATATGTTTACCATAATTGCATATAATATTTTAGTTATATATTTATTCCTATTTGTCATAGTAAAACTCACAATTATTTATAGTACCAAGAATCATTAAGTTTGCTGAGGGAACTTTTTTTTCTCTTTGAATAGAGAGAACCCTTTTTTCGCCTAAGTCTCTTATAAATTTTAAAGTGCAGAAATACTTTTCATTTTAAAATCAGCATATATATTTCTCCTTTTGACAGAGAGTAGAAAGATGAATAGGCTGAAATGTAATAAAACTCAATTGAATGTGTGACACAATTTAATGCATTTGGTTTATATTATTTAGACAGATCAAATCTACTATTATCACATGAGTAAACAGTACTTATTTTAAATATTTTTTAACAACTTTACAACTAGTAGTGTACAGTATGTAAAGATTTCATTTTGACACTTATGAATTGTTATTCATAATCTCAAATCAACCAAAAAGTTTTAAAAATAAGTGAAGCAAGGCGAGGGCCTACTATTGATTGTTTTCTTACATTATGCAACATGTTAAACATCTAAGCTTTATGTACCATATGTAATTTGATATTACAAATTATTTTATGAGAAAATATTGATAAATTGATACTGTATTGCTATATTTGCACCATGTAATATTTTGATATTGAACTATATTGTATGCATCACAAGTTTTTTGCACTATAAATTAAATTATTCAAAGTTTTTATTGGTCTAGACAAATCATCAATTATAAAAGAATTTGTAAAGAGATTGGATTTGATTTGAGCGTTTAAAACACTGATTGATTTGATGTTTTGTAATTATTTTTCAGATTATATGTTCAGAGAAATTATCACATTCCTATAGATGATAATGGCTAATGAAGCAAAACATATCCTCTTCGACAATCTGTGTCCGAGTATTCTTAATTCATCATCATTTAATTTTTTTTTTTACTTTAAACTTTGACCTTTCAATAAACTGTAAGATGTTAACTTTCAGATTATAAAATGTTTTTGAAAGTTGAAAAGTTTTAAATGTCATCAGTTGATATTTTTATATTTAATCTTCTTGTTGACAAGATTTGTTTGATGAATCTGGAAGTAGGAGAAAAGCAATAAATGTTTATATTTTATTTTAAAGTTTGCAAACTCCTTTGATTGAAACTCTTTAATCAGACCATTGAACATACACTGATAAAGATTAATTTGGCACTGGAAGCCAAGATATGAGCTTTAATGCATTGAACTTTATAAATAAAGAACAAACATAACTTTTATTTTAAGATGACAATTCGATTTAAACAACATGTTATTAATGACAATTTATCCCTTTAGTGAAGAAAATCAAATATTACATATATGCAATAATTTCTTCATTGGCTTGTGTAGTTCGATGTTTTACCACCGAATGAAATCCTAAAAATTTAGAGACTTTCGTTTTAAAATTTTTTAGTTATGAAAGAATGTTAAGTCATAAGATTATTAAATGTCTCCTAAGAAAGGAAATTAAATAAAGATGACAGTTGGCTAGTTATTTTCCTGGTCATCTGAACAGTATTAGACAATAACTGACTTTTGTGTTACTAAGTAATCAAATTAAATATGTCTCTCAACATCTCCTGACTTTAATTTAGACAATAGAAGTTATTGGAATTTCAGAACGAGGTGACCTTGGCCGAACAATGTTTACGTTGTAAATAAAATTAAATGAAATTGCACTTTTACGATCCTATCTTTGTGCACTCTATTTAACTAATGTAAGCAGACAAGTAAAGGACATTGGCATAAGCTTACTAAATACTTTTTTTCACATTAACCTTCTTAAACTGAAGCCCTGATTTATACAGGTTGTGCAGGAGGTTAATGGTTCTGCCCTTGTGAAATTTTCCTTATTTCACTGATATATATTGTTCAGTTGAATCTGTCTGTA
The DNA here is from genome assembly GCA_030562195.1 of Nipponacmea schrenckii. NCBI lineage: Eukaryota > Metazoa > Mollusca > Gastropoda > Lottiidae > Nipponacmea > Nipponacmea schrenckii. The sequence continues at coordinate 52,496,058 of JAUJPP010000003.1, read as the reverse complement.
CTATTGAATTATACTCTATTGTCAATACCAGCATCACCAAATCTAAAATCAATGATGTTAAATTTATCTTTAAACTTTCATCATATTTATATAGCGTGCTACCAATTTTTAGACTTACAAAAGAAGCCATTAAGAAATTCTTAGATTTTGTGTCATTATAAAGTTGAGTAAATGTATGTCTATGAGATGCACCATATATGTTTGAGCTATATATATTGATAGAGGCTCAATATCAAGATCATATCAAGATAATTCATTGTTATTCCAAGAAACCACACCACTGAATATGTTAAAAATCATTCGGTATACTAAGATCTATTCACACAAACAAGAAATTTCTAATGATAAGGATTTTGAAACTAAGAATCACATTCAAAGCTATAGTGTTATTAAAAATTACAAAATTAAGAATTTTAATGAGGCTTTCTAAATGTGTTTTGTTTTATAGTCTTCATATTGCAAAATATTGGCAAATTTTTTCCAAAATGAAACATTAAGATTCGGTGAAATTAGTACCACAGACAATCCATATAAAAGTTTAAAAAACCTCTTTCAATGCTCTTTGTAAATTGATAAGGTTGACAATTGTAGTCCCATAGCGAGGTCTAGAATCTAGAGCAAATCCTGTATCAATCATTAAAAAAAATGCTTTTTCATTGCTATCTGTAGTTCTTACAGTTGAATTAACTGATATAGAAGTTGTTATATAAAATCAATGGTCTACAGTTTATCTTCGTTAAAGTTATTGATTAATATATTACTAGATGTTGACATAGAAAATATCATTCTATTTTAATACACCTTATTGTAGGTGGGAGGTAATTAATTTAACCTGTCATAAATAACTTAAACTTAAAGTGATTGTAAAGAGGTTTTTCTATATTTGTTATATGTGTATTAGGCACACTGATACCACCAATTTGCACCATTCCAATTTTCAATCAAACTTGGTTCCTGCAATTCTATTTAAACAAAGTGCTGAATGACATCACTAATTATAAAGGCCTTATGTGATTCAATCATAATTCGCAGTAAGTGACATCAAACACTTACATTTTTATACGCCCACATGAAATGGGGGGCATATATTGTCGTCACCCACATCCGTCCGTCCGTCCGTCCGTCCGTCGGTCCGTCCGTCCGTCCACAATTGCTCGTAAACACTCTACACGGTGTAATTCTTGACGGATTTAGATGAAACTTAATATGAGTGTTTATGATCACGCAAGGATGAACCCTATTGAAAATCAGCGAAATCGGAAAAAAAATTAGTATGAGTTTGTGCCCTTGTTCTTGAATGGCTCGTAAACACTCTACAAAGTGCAATTCTTGACCGATTTTGATGAAACTTGGTGTGAGAGTATGTTATAACTCAAGGATAAACCCTATCGAAAATCAGCGAAATCGAAAAACATTTAGTATGAGTTATTGCCCTTGTTCTTGAAAACGCGTTCAATTTTAGCTTGTAAACACTCTTGAGAGAACAATTTTTAATGGATTTTAATGAAACTTGGCCTGAGTATTTGTTATCACCCAAGGATGAAGCCTATTGAAAACCAGTCAAATCGAAAAAAAATTAATATCAGTTATTGCCCTTGTTTTTGAAAACGCGTTCAATTTTTAGCTTGTAAACACTCTACAAAGCACAGTTATTGACCGATTTTGACGAAACTTGCTGAAATTGTTTAATATCACCCAAGAATGAACCCTTTCGAAAATAGCACATATCGAAATATATTTAATAGGAATTATTGCCCTTGTTCTATAAAATGTGTTGGATTTTTGCCTTGTAAACACTCTACAAGTCACAATTCTTGAGCGATTTTGACATAACTTTGCATGAGTATTTCTAATCACTTAAGGATGAACCCTATTGAAATTCAGTTAAATCGAAAAATATTTAGTATCAGTTATTGCCCTTGTGTTTGAAAATGCGTTCAATTTTAGCTTTTAAGCACTCTAGAAAGAACAATTCTTAATGGATTTTGATAAAACTTGGCTTGAGTATTTGGTTTTACCCAAGGATGAGACTTATTGAAAATCAAATAAATCGAAATATATTTAGTGTCAGTTATTGCCCTTGTGTTTGAAAACGGGTTTAACTTTTTGGCTAATAAACACTCTAGAAGGTACAATTCATGACCAATGTTGACAAAACTCACTGAAATTGTTGGATATTGCAAGGGATGAGCCTAATTGAAAATTAAAAATATCAAAATATATCTAATATGAATTATTGCCCTTGTTCTTTTAAACGCGTTCGATTTTTGTCTCGTAAACACTCTACATGGCACAATACTTGATGGATTTCGATGAAACTTGGTGTGAGAGTGTGTTATAACTCAAGGATGAACCCTATTGAAAATCAGCAAATTCGAAAAAAATTTTAGTATGAGTTACTGCCCTTGTTCTTGAAAACGCATTCAATTTTAGCTTGTAAACACTCTAGAAAGAACTATTCTTAATGGATTTTGATTAACTTTGGCTTGAGTATTTGTTTTTACCCATGGATGAACCCTATTATAAATCAAATAAATAGAAATATATTTAGTGTCAGTTATAGCCCTTGTTCTTGAAAACGCGTTCAATTTTAGCTTGTAAACACTCTAGAAAGAACAATTTTTAATGAATTTTGATGTAACTTGGCTGGAGTATTTGTTGTCTCCCAAGGATGAACCCTATTGAAAATCGAAAAATATTTAGTACAAGTTATTGACCTTGTTTTTGAAAACGCGTTCAATTTAACTCGTAAACACTCTAGAAAGAACAATTTTGAATGGATTTTGATGAAACTTGGCTTTAGTATTTGTTTTCTCACAAGGATAAACCCTATTGAAAATCAGATAAATCGAAAAATATTTAGTGTCAGTTATTGCGCCTGTTTTCAAAAACGCTTTCAACTTTTGGCTTGTGAACACTCTAAACATTCCTTTTTGACAAACTCGCTGAAATTGTTTAATATCAACCAAGGATGAGCCTTATTAAGAATTAAAAATATCAAAATATTATTAAGGGTGAACCCTATTGCAAATCATAAAAATACCGAAAAATATTTAATGAGTTGTTATTAGGTACAATTCTTGACAGTTTTTAATGAAACTAGAGACCCTAGAAAAAAATAGGTTGGTAGGTTGAATAATTCATTCCACTTATTGTAACCTTACTGAAAAGTTTTTATTTGAAATAAATGCTGCCAGTGGGCGTATATTACCTTGCCTGGCAAGCTATTTTTGTGAAATTGCAGGAACCACAGATGTCTGATTGAAAATTAGAATAGTGCAAAATAGTGCTATAAATAAGTATCCCTGAAACACAAATTTTTTAGAAAAATTCCTTACAATCCCTAGATTGTTGATGTGATCAGTTTTAGTATATGATATATATTACTCTATTTTTTATTGTACTTGATTTATTATCTGATTAGATTTTCTTCAGTATTTGATTCCATTTCATTATACATAATTGATTGCTCTTTAACAAATTATAATCTATAAATATTTCTATCATGTCACATTTAAATAGGTATACCTTGCATTAAGGATCAAAGCAAAAACAAAAGTATGATTTTAAATCAGCCAATCAATATGCTTGTATTTACAGATTTATTTTTACAAAATTAACACATGCTATCAACTTGCAAAAACTGTACGAGGGAAAACCCTGTCTTATCAAAAGTCACATATGAAACTATTTGTATAAAGTGATTTATGGTTCTAGTTATTAATTGTGTAGGATGCATGGTTTGAATGTACCTCGTGAAATTTTCACTTAACTTAATTATTCTTTCTCATTTCAGATTTATTACAGTGTACCAGTGAACCAAATGTATCCATACCACAATTGGCTAATTTACTTATTGAACGTACTCAACATCCCAACTGGGTAGTGGTATTCAAATCTCTTATTAGTGTACATAACCTGATGAATTATGGAAATGAGGTACGTAATGATATATAATAATGTTATAACTATATCTTGTAATTGAGTTACTTTATTGAACTAAATGATTATATTCAAGTTTTGCACTAAGAAACCCTTTCTAATGTCTCAGTTTTATGAATAAGAAGTTCAAACGGATAAACTAGATGTAGAAGTCTGGATTTATTCCATATTTATTTCACTCTTTTATTGTTTCTCAATAAGCTTAGATATGTTTAAAAATCTTGAAATATCAGACAACGAAAGTATACCTATTCAAATATTGTGAAATTCAAACCCAATTTGCTTCCATGCCTGTAGTATATAACTTTAATTTTGTACAAGGTTCATTTCCCTTTGACACTCTCAAACAATACCTATGTAGTATAAGAACTTGCCTTTTACTAAATGTATATAATATATATAATTGCCATTACTTCTATGTGGAGTAATTGTGTTTATATTACTCTATTGATTTAGTAATCATGTGATATAGTCATCATTATTATCATTATCTTCCCTCTCTGATTGGCTGTTGATCAATATTTCACACATTAAGACGACTGACTGACTATAGATAATTTCTGAAAAGACATAACTGACTTGTAATCAAAACAAATAGAATGCAAAAGCAAAAACATTGAATCTGATAATTATATATAAATTTTTCCCTGGACCCTGAAAAGGATTTCAGTAGCATGTTGATTAATATTTTACATGTTAAGATGATAATAATAACAATAATAAACTCTTTATTTTACATGGCTCAGAATCAGGCCCAATAGGTCTTTTCTAACATTCAGCCTATCACAGAGAAAATTGCAGATTTGACATATTTTAGTCTTGTTAATAAAAAACAAACACAATGGAAGCATATTGTTTTCTGAGAAGTCATGAACATAAAATTTTTGGTCTTGACCTTTGAAAATGACAAAACCTCTTGGTTCCTTTGATATGTATCTTTTAGGAATCGGTAAAAGGGTTGTTGCTTATTAATATTATGAAGCATCTCATAACTGGAATTTAGAGATTAACAGTGAATAACTGTACCAAACTGTTTTGGCTCCTTCAATTCTTTCTATGCAATAATGTGAAATTTCTAAATTGTCTTCATGTCTTGCAAGTACATTCATTACCTTTTAGTAAACTGTCCAATTTCTCTTATCTTGTGTTTATTTAAATTATAAACAAATGGATATGCTTTTTGAAAGGTATTATTTGTATGAAGTTTTGGGCATTAAACTTTGTTGATAAGGAACAGATTTCTTCAGGAATTTGAGTGAAATAATAGATTTTCGGAAAGACAGAGTTGTTGCATATGATGAATGTTCTAAGCTCCTCATGATTCTTTATTTTGAATTCCAGAGATTTACACAGTATCTGGCGTCGAATAACTGTACGTTTAACCTGGGTGGGTTTATGGACAAGACTGCATTTGATATGTCAACAGCCATTAGACGATATGCTAAATATTTAAATCAAAAAGCCATCTCCTATAGACAGATGGCTTTTGATTTCTGTAAAGTGAAAAGAGGGTAAGTTGTCAATTATTTTGAAATATTTTTTATTTTCATTGTGATTTCACAAGTATTCTACTACTTGTAATTATGCTATTTTTAACCAATTTAATAATAGCAGGACTGCATATTCTTTTCAAATTTTTAGGACATTATACTTTCTTTTACAGGAAAGATGATGGTTTATTGAGAACTATGAACACAGAAAAAGTAAGTAATTATTTTATCAATCAGGACTGTTTCTATTGAAAAAATGATCATTCAAGTTATTTCTATTTGTCATCATTGTTTTGACTTATAATCTTGATGCTTAGCATCTTATATAATAGTATGAGATTTGTCATGATTAAATTCCTTTTTTGCTTTAAAATACCTAGATTTGCTCAGCAACATTTTTGTTTCGCAGAGGAAATTAAAAGCAACCCTCTATGATAATAATATTTGAAAAAAATTAGCATAAATGTTATCTTTATTATGAGTGGATTTAGATTTAGAAACAATCATTTGGTAATTGATATTTTTCAGAAACTAAATCCTGGTGTTTATATTTTATGCATTGACAATATGATTATTTTATTTCAGTTATTAAAGGCATTACCCTGTTTACAGCAACAAATAGATACTCTTATAGAATTTGACGTTAGTATTTCTGTTTGTATTTCTGTGTTTGTTTCTTCGTAGCAAAGTACTCCTTGACCTATTCATTATAGTTCAAGTGATATAAAAGTCAAAATAGAATATAAGTCAGAAAGCATAATCTTTGAAGAGTTCAGATTATACTTATATGCAGTTATTACAAATGATGTTGCAATATCTATAGAAAGTACACAGGAGAGTGAAATAATATTCTCTAGAAGTTACAAAACTAACATTTCCAAAGTCTATTTTGCTAAATATTTATGAACATTGTATTCTGAAAAGTCTCACAATTGGCTGTGATTGAGCTTCATTACTGAAACAATCAACCATTTCATTACATAATTATCCCAATGTAAATTTATCTATATTGCTATATTGTATTTTTACAGACATCCCCTAATGAATTAACTAATGGTGTAATGAATGCAGCGTTTTTATTGTTATTTAAAGATTTAATTCGATTATTTGCTTGTTATAATGATGGTATTATTAATTTACTAGGTATGTTCTTGAAATTGTCTGCCTTTATGAGAATGCTTCAACACAGTTGTAGCAAGAGCAAGATTTGAGATACCTGATATAAATGGCATCTTACTTGAAAGGACACATATTTTCCACACTTTGAGGGTATTTTTTGCTAGTTCTTCATAATGAATATTTACTGTTCACTTATTGAAAATTCATGGATGAGCAGAGGTTTCTGCATTCTGCATCATTGGTTTCTGAAAAATTAAATGTATGACATGTATGACCACTTATGTTTTCTATTTTTCTTCTTTTTTTCTACAGAAAAATATTTTGATATGAATAAGAAACAATGTAAAGAAGGGTTAGAGATATATAAAAGATTTTTAGTCAGAATGGATAAAGTCTCAGAATTCTTACGAGTGGCAGAAGTAAGTTGTGATACTTTATTTTCGACTTTAAAAATAGATACTTGAAAATGATTAAAACAGGAGTTAAAATTGAATGTAATGATGAAACAACGTTTTAAATTATTAGCAAAGGAAAGCAAAATATGTTTGAAAATCTTCACATTACAACATTATTACATAATATTATAATGCAATGTTTATTATTGATATAATTCCTTCTATTTATTAACAGAATGTAGGCATTGATAAAGGTGATATTCCAGATTTAGCCAAGGTAAGATTGACATTTGTATTGCTTGTATTTTATTCATATTTGAATAAATTAAGAAGGGGGAATCACATATAAATATGAGTATTTTCTTATGTGTCTTTCTTTATAAATAAAATGTCCATGTAATAGTTTTTTTGATGATTAAGTTTCACTGACATTTTTTTTTATCAAAGAGGCTATACGGTATTTCTTCTTTATAAATTCTTTTTCTTGAGGAATTTGGAATCAAAATTTTTTCAGTGAATGCATTCAATACAACCTTATTTTGATTTTTTCCTTTGAAATCCTCTTTATTATTTTATTTGAATATTTTTTTTCATTTTGTTCCTTTTTGTTCTAATATGCTGCTTTCTAAAAACAACCCCACTAAAACTACCTTTCTTCTGTAATGTTACCATGTTACCATGTGGCTGACTGACAAACAATCAGATTCTAAACTTTACATCTTGATTATTTTTGACTATTTCTGCCTTAAGTTACCATGTGATATGTTTCATTGTTATCAGTCTTTATTAAATTTGCACTTGTACAAAATGATCCATAAGCATGTTAATCATGTTATATTTTCATTTCTTAAATTTTAATTTATGTCAGTCTGATTAAATTCGCAACCTGTTTTATTTTTTAATACTATGCTATCTGTTTTATTTTGCTAAAATTGTATTAAGGGGGTTGACAACCTTATCGTTCGAGGTGTATTTCAATTTAGAAACGTATTAAGTTTATATCCATTCTATTTGGCATTAAAAGAAACTCATCTAGTAAAAATTTTAGCTCAATCGCTTCAGTAGTTTGTCTGATATCCGTCCATGGAGATAATCTATTTATAGAATAAAATGGGGTATTCCTCTATGTAGACGTACAAATTACGTTGTCAGTTGACATTTGTGATTACAACGTCATCGGCTAAATAAACATTCTCTACGTTTGCCGGTCAGTTATTGTTAATATCGGCACGCTAAGTAAGAGTTTGTGTATCGGGGGAATCCAGAAGTCACGTGATGTCCCATAAATCATTACGTCACATATAAACAAAGAAAATTTTATGATTGGTGGGTGGAAGGGTTGTGAAATGTGCTAATCCATTGTTTTAGCACTCCAATTATGTGGATATCTGTGCATATCAATGCCTAAAAGGTGCTTAAAGATTTCTACAGTATGAAAGACAATCTTTTAACAACATGATCGTTAATTACGTAAGGTTTACATGTGTTTGCAAAATGTTGAAAAAAAAATGCCATTTTTCCAAAAACATATCTCGCTTACAATTTATCCGATTTTTACAAACTTTGGCTTCAGCTAAAGCTTACAATGTCCTCTATAACTTTACATTGGCTTTTTTTTATAAAATGAATAGTTTTTTAAAAATTCAATTTTTCGTAAATGCACTCGCAAAATTTTGATTTCTACCAATATCTTCAAAACAAAACAAAATTTTCCAAAAAGCCAACAGAATTTTGTAGAGATACATGTAGACTTGCGTTGTGCAAAATTTCAACCTTCTATATTAAATAGCCTAGTAGATATGCTAATTTTAAGGGAATAATTGACATTTTTTTCGTTCATCTTTCACACCCTATTTCTTAAAGTTGAAATGTCATAAAGAAATAAATTTTATATATTTGGATAGCTGAAAGTTCCCCTTTTCCATTGATATTTAAATATTTCAGATAGGTGGAAAAGAAGTGGTTGAAATCGTCTATTTTTTGTACATAGGTTTAGGGTTGTCAACCCCCTTAAATATATACTTTTGCATGCTGCTTTTGTCTAATTTAGAAATAATTAAAGCATGATTATAATATCTTTAGACTAGCAACTTTATTTCTTTAAAATTAGATTAGATTTTGTTTGTTTTGTTCAAATTCTGTAAATTTTGATTTTCTCCTTAGGGTATGAAACAAGGCCAAAATGGAGTAAGTTAGTCAGTCAGTCACATACAGTTCTGCTTCAAATTGCCCTCAAACTTTTTTACTAACCAATAATTCATAAAATGAAATCATCATTATATCTTAATACCTAACCCACTCTTAACCTTAAATATTTTACTTAATAGGATTTTATTCTTAATTAATAGTTTAACTTAAACATTCCTATGAAGAATTGCTTGACTAGCATCACTTTCATGAAATCAATAACAAGGTTTATCTGAAGCAGAAATAGACCATAGTTGCATTTTACACCTAATTTAAGACTTATTAGGCTCATACTTTTATAAGTTCTCTTTTTAAAATATTCTAAAACACCTAACAAAATAAATTAAAATATTATGTTGAATTAAGAAACATTGCGAAATACAAAACTAATGACTGTGAAAGAGACTATGGACTTTTGAATTGGCTTTGCCTAGCATAAAATTAAACATTGATTGTTCAGTACTGTGTCTGCTATCATTCATTGCATACTATCATCTAAATGTATGATAATTGACAAGATCCCAATTTCATACTCCAAATGGTTTGCGTTTTTTTTAATCTTTGATTCAATTTGTTTTGAGCATTATGTTTATTATTCATGATTTTATTATAATCTTTTGGTTTTAATGGAAATTTAATTTGTTACTTTGAGGTAAATGAAAAACAATTTCTGGTAATATTTTTCACTTATTTGTGGGGTTTTGGCCCTTTACTTATTGGTATAAACATTAATGATAAATGAACAAATTTCTCCATTGAAAAATCATTATCTTTTCAAAGTTAGTTGAAGCTACATTTACCAGATCCAGGGTATGCAGAACGCGGAAACAGAATGCAATGAGAATACCGCAAGGTCCATTCACCTGCTTGCAGAGTTATTGCTATTTCTCTAGACATGGCGCCAGTGCATCAGAATCCAGCTTGATATCATCATTCTGTAGGAGCTTAGTTGATAACAAAGCACAGGAAATATACGAGACAAAGGCGAATATGGAGAATACATCCTCTGAAGAAAACAGTCAGGATCATATAAGAACCTGGTTTGGGAGCCACTGCAATCATAAAATCATGTAAACAAAATCAACAGACTTACTTTTCCATGAAATTGAAAATTTAAGCTCACCATCAATTCCTTCAATGTCCAATGTTTTGGCTCTGCTATTCCACACATTATTCACTTTCAAGGCATCCATGTGATCATTTTTACTGGCATTGTATATAAAAGGGTATTCCTGGCATCATATATAAAAGGGTACTAAGGGTACTTCCAGAAGGGTTCAGCTAAACTTTCTATTGTATTGTCCTGCACTGACCTACTGGTCATCAACTTCCTGAAGCAGAAGATAATAGGGAATCCCTGGGGAAACCTTCTATTTGGTACCTTACATTCCGTTTCGCGATCCGCATACAGCGTGTCTGGTAAACGCAGCTTTAATCATTTTGTAATACATCATCATTATTAAGTATCATATGAAAAAAATCAAGCATGAAGGTTGGCTTATTAGAATAGGCTATTAATATAGAAAGCTAGCATGATCTTTGACTATTAAATCTTTTAATAAGTTCATATCTTTTTCTTCATATTGGGTCAAAAAAGTGTGTAAATTTTGGAATTTGATTTGTAAAGAAACTTAAAATCCTTTCTTACCTTTAATTTCTGTTTTAATTTTGGTTTATATTTCATTTCTCTTTTATTGTGTGGCACTAGCTAAAGTTTATTTTTCTACAGTTATTTTGTCATTATATTGAAGATTGTATCATTAAAATATATCAAGATATTTATGTATAGTATTAAACAGAATATCTATGGTATTAAACAAGTATTTATTATGTTAATGATGTCATTCTAGGCTCCAGCCAGTCTCTTGGATGCTTTAGAACAACATTTAGCTCAGTTAGAAGGGAAGAAAGCAGGGTCACCTCCTGGTAATAATGCTATGTAAGTAACTCTTTATTTTGATATTGTGAAATATCCAGTGTGCTATGACATTACTATAATACATAATAATTTCAAACTTATTTATCCATGCTGTAACTGGAAGTTTAATAATACTGTTTTATATAAATGAAATGAATGGAGTTTTACGTCCTATTTTTGTTGCACCTTATGGGCTAACGAAGATGGGCAACGCCATGCAGTGTGCTATGAAGGAAATTTTGCCAGGACAGCGGCATTAATTTGCTCTTTTTCGATTTCGAACTGTCGAGGGATCTTTAACGTGCATAGCCTGTAGCACACAGGGCCTCGGCTTATTGTCCCATCCGAACGACTAGACGCTTTTTCCATGTCAGTCCCTCCGACCTGCATCACTGACAAGTCAGAATGTAAATCTCGACCGTTGCTGGGATTGAACCTGGGACCCTCAGGTTAGTGGGCAAGCGTCCAACCCACTGAGCCACTACGTCTCCCTGCTGTTTTATAAAAGGAAGATTCTACAATTTTCAGATTGTTTCTATTCTTAAAGGAAAAACAAAAGGTTACTGATTCTTGCCTAATTTTCAATTTTTAATATATGAAACGTTTTTAAGAATAAAAATCTGTAAATCTGAATGAAAAATAAATCAATTTTCAACACAATTCCACAGTGAACTAAATAATAATGACTAGATCTCAATTATTATTACTAGATCTAAATAGTTATTACTAGATGTCAATAGTTATTACTTGATTTCAAATTATTACTAGATCTCAATAATTTTTACTAGATCTCAAAAATTATTACTAGATCTCAATAATTATTACCATATCTCAATAATTATTACTAAATCTCAATAATTATTACTTGATTTAAAATTATTATTAGATCAAAAAAAAATATTACTAGATCTCAATAATTATTACCATATCTCAATTATTATTACTAAATCTCAATAATTATTACTTGATTACTTCGATCATTAGATCTCAAAAATTATTATTAGATGTCAATAATTATTACTTGATTTAAAATTATTATTAGATCTATAAAATTATTACTAGATGTCATTGATTTCTAGATCTCTAATTATTATTAGATCTCGATAATTATTAGTGGGACACTTAACATCTAATCTTCTAATGTTTACAAGTAGCCGTATGTCCTATTGAACTTTATAACTCAATAATGTTGAGAATAATTTAGAGAAGAATCAAATGATCTTACATAAATTGCTTGTAAAATCAGACTAATTATATACTGGTATTAGATTATGATGATACATTTTCAGGCCAGCTGGGTTTTCCACAGCATTAAACACCATATCTAGTAACAGTACTGTTAAAGTCAGTGATGAAGAGAAGAAAAGAATATTAGAAGAGGAAAACAACAGATTACAACAATTAAAGGTTTGTTCAAATTTCTATTTGAAGATAAACTTGCATACCATATAATTCCGAATATAATGCGCAGGCATGTATAATGCGCACCCCTTCCTTGCCTCCGCGAAATCGGGGAAAATTCATTTACCCATGTATAGTGCGCACCCCTTTTCGCGGCAAAAACACGACTTTATGTTGGCATTTCATAGACACAAATATCGGGAAATAGTTGTCAATACGTAAGTCACCTTTAAAAGATTTTTTTTTTATAATAAACAATGTTCCACTGCAACTTACGTTTCTACTATTTATTTTTATAATAAAATCCATTTTAATCCCGTATTTATTGCTTCTAATCTCTCGTAATGGTATTATTGAGTGTTATTTAGAAGTCATGTATCATGCTATTAAATTACGGTACCGAGAATGATATTCTATTGGAATAAAAATGTGCAATTACCCGGTAAACTTAGAAGTATTGAAGAACATATCATTGACAGGAATTCGAAGGGCTAACGGTAACTTACTTGGTGTAAGACTAATAGGCCCCATTATACTTGTAATCATAATGCGAATAATAATCATGATATTGCATCAGTTCCTATTGTGTGAATACTTAATTGTGATTGTTTCGTTTGTTTAACGTAAATAAATATCATTGTCTTTCTTAATTAAGTCTTTAATCATCGCTGGAGTGCCACGATTCGCTCAATAGTTTATTTTTATCGTCTGCTTTTACCCCCCGCATAGATTTATTGCCTCTGGAAATGAAAAAAATTGACGGGGTGAACCTTGTGTATCATATCTGATGAATAATTAAGAAAACAATGGATTATATTAAAACCCAGTTATTCTGGTAACCGTATTTATATTCAGGCAAGACTCGATTACGTATTGAGGCATGTCATCAAGCATGACAATCAATTGTTCCTAATATAAAAGCCATCCAAAATGCCTGGCCCGTGAACATTATTTTTGGTACCTCTCGTCTTCACGTAACATTTTCCATTTTAATAACAAAGTTATTAACTTGAATCATTTTAGTTTTGTTCAAATATTTAACAATAAATATTTAATTTATAAAATAATAATCATATTGTGCCGTTATTAAAATCATAATTAAAATCTTTTACACAAATCAATTTTACCGCGAATGTCGATGAAGGAAGAAAAAATGGCGGATCCTTAACATCGACTTGCGGCATTTTCGTTGGGAAAAAATACTCCAAATTTATTTAACCGTATATAGTGCGCACCCCCTCTTTGTTGGGCCCATTTTATGGCAAAAACCTGCGCATTATACACGGAAATATACGGTATATTCTGTGTGTTTAAAAACAATTGTAAAAAGTTTCTTAAACTGGGGCACTGATTTTTCCACATTGCAATGATGAAATCTATGATGTTTGCAATTCATACTTTCTTAGCACTTTCTTTTATGTTATTTGTTATTTAAAGTAGCATACTATATCGGAGTGAAAATACGAATAACCCAAATATAATAATTGAATGGCCCTCAGTCTCTTTACAAACAACTAAATGATCCCTCAGTCTGTATTTTATAATTACTTGTATTGTATTTGATTGTATTCATACTGTTGCTTACAAATTGAACAATTTCATAGAAATATGGGATATTAGATATAATGTAAAAAATGTTCTCCTTACAGGAACAAAGAGTCCAGGAATTAACAACATCAAATTCTCCTGTTACTTCATCCTCACCACCTCAAAATAACCCTTTCACACCCCCTGCACCCACTCAGAAACAAGGGAGCATCGATTTATTTGGACCAAATTCTCCTACTAGTGTCAACCAACAGAATAACGCAACATCTGCTAGTGGCAGACCTAGTGATGATCTGTTAAATATGACTGGTAATCCATTTATGGAGAGTGTGCAAAATGTCATGGCAACAGCTTATTCCAATAATCCGTTTGGTGGACAACCTGCACAACCTGCGGCAACAAACAGCTGGGCAACAAATGGTAACGTGTCTTCATGTAAGAGCAAAATAACTGTTAATAAAAATATAAGAATGGAAATTAAAGCCTATGAAAGTTCCAGACATTTTAACTCTGTTATTGTTTTTATTAAATTTGAAAAGTTTCTTGTTGGAATTCAGATGAAATGAAACGGCTGAAAACAGGCATTATTCCAGTGATGGGGAAAAAAATATTTTACGTTTTCCTTTTATGTTGCAGCTGCTCAAAATAGTTTTACAACAGATGCAGACTTTGCTAAAGCTTTCAACAACACATCAACACCTTCATCAGGTTAGTCCATTAGAGTTGTTTTCCCTTGTTACTATGGATTAAGAGTTATTTCTCTTCTCTCTATTTCTATGCTTATTGGACGGCTTTGGATATGTTTATTTAGCTTTGGTTTTAATTTGATAAAATATATTGTTTAAGATCTTAAAAGTAGAATTGCACATGGTCTTGGGATATTATAATGTGTTGGGCCTTCTTAGAGTAGACACAAATTTTATAGCACCAATCTTTCTGTATACTTGTGGCCAATATCAATGGGTTTTCACAAACTAGTGGAACCATTTATATTAATTGAAATTGTTTGATTTCACATTTAAAAGGATCTTCCTCTCCACTCTACCTAGCAGACCTATTGACAAAATTTGATGTTGAAATTGATTTTGCATCTAAGAATCTGATCAGAAATAAAATCCCTGACTTTGTGAAAATGTTTGAAGCTGTCCCTGGGAGGTTGGGTTTCAGTAACTTAGAATTCTTCTTCAATTGAAATATATTTTTAAAAATCATACTCAAATTTGCATAATTACAATATTTTGAGTCGACTACACAAGGGATATTAAATACCCTATGATTTAATCTAGCCTCCCTGTATTATTACAATTCACCGCCCATCTTCCTTCGTTTCTTTCTGACTATATACCATCTTAAACTAAAATCATTTTATCAACTTTCCTCAATGCAACTTTAATAACCAATGTTATTCCTTATAATAAATCAAATTTCCATACTAAATATTAGATCAAAAAGACTGACAGAAATTTTTCCCAATTGCACAATTGTTAGAGTTGTGGAAAATAGTAGGATGTAAAACTGTAATTCCATTTGGCATTCAGACATTCCATGTTTGTATTTTGGCATAATAATAGGGAAGTTCTTTTAGCTTAATCTTTCATCTGGATTATGGGAACTAATTTTGAATTTTAACTTTCTGAATTTAAGCAGATTCCAAAAGTGTGCTTCTTTTGAGAATTTTTTTTTTTATATCAATCCGTTATTTCATTGTTTTTGAAATATCAAAGGTCTTTCAGAAAGGTTACTTTTCTTTCATTGTTAAAGATGTCATTATTTCACTCACAATTTTCTTTATTTTTTTAGCTTGACTTCCTTGAAATAACTGAAAGACTGAAAATTTCTAAATAGATTCTTTCTTTAATCAAATTACCTTGCTTTTAACCCTTTTTTTTTGGAATCTGTGTTGGGCAGCATGGATGATGCATGTTTTTTCTTCTCTTACTAACAGCAGGTTTAGATGTTTCATTGACAACTACTACTATGGGACCATCAACTATTGGTCCAACACCTAACACTCAAGGTATTGCACATGCATGTACTTAAGCACATGCTTTCTAACAATTCTTTAATGGTCAATTCAGTACTTTCCTTGTCCTTCTTTTGGCTTTTTAATAGCTTCTTGAGACCTTTTGAAAAAGTTCTTAAATTCTTAAGTTTTCAGTTGTATTTTTTTATTTTACTATTTCAAAATCTCTGGAAGATTTAGAAATAATTTTAAAAAAAAAAAACCAAAACAATCTTCCATTCTTATTACAGGAATGAATTGATCATCATTATATAACTAACCTGATGATGTTTCTATATGAGTCTATAAATTTGTTTGATATTGTAGATGATTTTATTGCTATTGTAATTTTGTTTGTTGCTTTTTTGAACCCTAGACCCATTCTACGCTACCAGTAATAATTTCCCAGTACTGGAACCACTCAAAACACCAGAGAAGAGTATGTATAGGACAGGTTTTGTCCTGTAATCCAGCTTCAAATCATATAATCAGTACTAATCTTAATAGCAATGAATAATATGATACTAAATCTCCTCCTTAAAGCTACCATGTAAAATACATACGTAAATTCTTTTTATTTTAAGTTTTACTTGATTTTTCTGTCCTTTAAATTTATTGACATTTTATTTGCATTTTTTTTATTATTTGTTTGGTTTTGAATCCTTTCTCAGTTTTTGAAATTTATTGGTTGATTTTTAAACTTTACGTTTTGGGAAATTAATAATGACCTTTTTATCATTTAAGCATGGTAGCTTTAATGATTTCAGCTTGAATTAAACCCCTTGTATTTATTCTTTCTTCTAAGCAGCTGTTGATTTGGAATCTCCTCTTGACCCCTATGACCCCAAATCTTCTCATAAAATTGGATCTTCTCAGAATCAGGATATTCTGGGGTTGTCTTCTGGAATTTCTCCAGCTCTGGATATTCCTGGTGCATCCCCCATGGCCATGTCATCAGGGATGTCTCCAGGATTTGATATGCCAGTTGGATCTCCTATGGGGAGAAGTACTGGTATGTCACCAGCCTTTGACATCTCTGGTGCATCGCCAATGGGAATGGCTTCACATGGAGCTATGGGTAGTATTTTTGGGACAAGTCCCTCCTCCTCCCCAGCTACAGGTATTGGGTCTCATTTATATCTGTCTTTACTTGGTGTTAGAACATAGAACATATATTGAATCATAGATATCTGCTGAATTTTATACATATTGTTCTGAGAAAATATTTTGAATCACAAGAAATTTTACGGTTGAGGCACATTTCTCACTGCAGACTTTGAAATAACAGATATAGTAATTGTCTTTGTTATTTGGATTAGGTTTAAAACGATTTGTAACTTTGTAAGTAGACCTTATAAACTTTTCTATGATTTACCACAATCTTATTGTATATAAAAAAAATAATAAAATAAAAGCAGATATCTGTGATGATTATAATAGCCTAGCCAATATTTATCGTACACAGAAAAATAGAAAAAGTATGTATATAAGCATAGAGAATTTCCCAATTAGTCTTATCATGATACTTACTTCTGAATACAGACAAAATGCTTTTCCTATAGCAAACGATATATCTATATAACTTCACCTTTTATATATCTTCATATACCTTTATTTGCCAAATTGATTTACATTGCTTAGAATAGTTGGTTTTAAAATTTCTCTTCATAGAGATTAATATTATTACCTACATTTAATATGTAACCTTTAAATCAGTTCATATGATTAACCTATGGGTTTTTTAAGATTTAAAATCTAATTTTTTCCATAGATCATATTCTTTACATATGGATAGGATTTAAATCTCTATTTTAATTCATAGATATTCATAACATGTGCCTCTTGATATCAATTGGAATCTATACATAAGTATAACAATCTATATGAATTTGAAGTTGAAAGATGGTTATTAGTTTACTGAATTATTTTTTAGCCTCATACTTCCATAAGGCTTTTCGTTGTCAACATCACAAAAAAAAGAAACTTTTATTTGTATGAAGGAATTTGGCTAAAAATCAAGAAGAAACTGACAATTGTAGAAAAATGACTTGCCAGTCTCTGTTTGGGTAGTTGGTCTAAAAAAAGAATATTGGTGATACTTTGAACCAACCAATTTATGCTAGTTTGGTGTGTGAGTGTTCTGTGTTCATATATAGCATGTTAATCACCGGACTATATATTATAGCTTCTACCAGGGCTGTTACATTTTGTTACTTATTTTGGTCATTGCAATTCAGGTTCATTGTGATAAATTTTACAAGAATACCTCATCTAAATATCTTAAAGATTGTAAACTATTTGAAATGAAACACAACTGACCCAAAATATCTCAAATCTACAGCTCTGGTATAGTTATCTTTCTTTCAGATAATAAAGATACATAAATTGACGTATATATTACAGTATATGGATAAGAGTATTTACAAACCTGGAATTATTAAAATCATTAAATATCATCTAAATTATATTACTTATGTAGCCAGTATAATCTCCAAAGTATTGCTAGAAAATCAACATAACTGTTGTCAATTCGAATTGACATACATAAATTTGAAATAATTGAAATAATTTGAAATAATTGGCTGTAGGTTTAGTAATTAAGTATTTGTGTTATATGAGTTCTAATCACAGACAATTTTTGGAGAGCCGATGTCTATTTAGGTGATAATATATTGCCCATTTCATTAACATGTACAATAGTCTCTAATACATCTTGGATAAATTTATACGGTTTCTTATTGATATTGTAATTAAAGTACCATGGAGTTATAACACATTCTCATATAAATGTTTTCAATAAGAGTATAAAATATATTTATTGAGAAGGAAAGACACATACAATAAAATAAACTTATGTATAAATCTCTGTTAAAATTGATGATGCACAAAATATTTGCCCAAGTTTCTAATTCAAAACTTTCTTTTAGGATTCCATGATTATAATTTACCACCAAGTCCAGGTGAGAGTTCAGCCTCATACAGAAATTTAGATTTTACTTGAGACATTTTGATAGTTTCTGATAAAATTTTATAACATTAATATTTTTCCCTTTAATTACTTTTTATCTTCAGTAGAATATTACTAATAAACTTTTACACAGAAAGCGCTTATTTAAAGCTACTGATCATGTTTTGAAAATATTAGTTTTGTATTTTGCAATGTGGGTGATTCTTATGCTCTTTAAGAAACAAGGACAAATTTTCAGGTAGATAAAGAAATGTATATTCCAATTATCGACTTTGTAATATGGGGGAATGGTTGTTTAAAATTTATAGTGCATAGATATCATGGATCAACTATTCAGTTTCTTATTTGTTATTTTCTCTTTCTTCTTGCTTCTAAAGTTCCGCAAATGGGCCGCATTAGTCCAGCTATGGGATCACCTAGTCTTGGAAGACATAGTCCTGCTATGACTGGACTAGGAAGAGGTCTAGGAGACCTTGGTCAACTTGGATCACTGGGATCATTAGGATCAACTAGTGATATTGGAGGAACAGGTGACAACAGAAACAATATGTGAAATTTGTTAAACATATTTATTTCATAGAATTAGATCCAAAATCTATTGTCTTTATCTTGAGTCTATAGCTATATGCCTACATAAATAATACCAGTGAAATATTCACATCTTTGGCGCATGAGAGGTTTTACCATTATATATCCCTATCAAAACCATCATTAAGTTCATAGACTTTTGGATTATTATCCAAACTAATTGGATATCTATAGTTTACAAATGCCTGATGCATGTATCTTCATTCAAGAACTTCATACAGTACTTTAAAAAGTTTTAAATTCTTGACATAGACACTGGATTTTGGCAGGTAGATTTTATTTGTTTCAATTTTATCATTGAAGCACAAATTGATTTATTAGAATTTAGCATAATTTAGATCAACAACATTGTGAGTTTTATATTTGTAAATGATATTACAATTTATTTTCAGATCAATTTTTATGTGATTTTATTTTTACCCTATTCCCAATCACTATGTTAACCCAAATTATGTTTTATGTCAATATGATTAAATTTATTTCAGAGTACACATATTTTTGTCAGCCAATGCCATGTCTGCATGCACTACCATTTACTCTGTTAAATGTTTCTTATTACTTATTTAAAAACTGTGTGTTGAAATGGATTTTATCTAGGGGAGATAATTTTATAATTGAAAAATAATTTTTATTAGTTAACTGTAAACACATTTGGCTACTTAGCTCGTATGGAAGTTTCGTCTGCTCTCTCTTCATTTAATATTTAGAATATAAATGGATTTAATAAAAACAATTGTTCAAATTTTTTTATATGTTGACATGATCTTGTCAGTATTGGTCATTTCTTTTATTATTTTGTAGGTTTTGATGCATTTGGTGATGTGTTACAACCCTTATCAACAAATACACCTCAAAATCAACAAAAACAATCAGCTGGGCTTTCAAAAGATTTAGATGCTAGTCTAGTCCAGTTAGCTGGTAATCTCAATATTAAAGGAAGTAACAGCCAAATTAAAAAGTAAGTTGAAATTATTTTCTGCCTAATGATACCCTTCCTTGACTGGCATTTAGTAATTGGAGAACAATTATATGCACAAGAATTTCATGTTATTATTTTCAAATATTTTTTAGAATTATATCAAATTGGAAAATTATTATGATGTTTTAGATAGATATTTTCATGTATAATGAAAGTTCTATTTTATCTTCAGAACTGATCACCAGTGGCAACCTAAAGGAGAACAGAAATTAACAGGAGGTACCAACTTTGCCCCACGACCAACTTCTACTGGCCCAACATGGAATCCACAATTTCAACAGCAAAATATAGTATGTTTTGATTTTTTTCATTCATCATTCAACTCTTGAGTTAAAATCTATGTCTTTGTTTTGAAACTGCTATGATAGTTTAAGTCTCTTAAGCTTGGTCAGAAAATTAAGAAACTATAATGTTCTGCTTTCTGAAGTTTCAAATTTGCTTTAATCTGACATATCAAACATTTACTGATAGTGTTTCAGACAGCCAATCTGGTATAATTGATGTAAACACATTCTGGAGAAAACTTTCAAATAATGCTAGTGATATTACCTTTCAAATTTAAAGCTTGTTGTTGTATTTTGTATGTAAAATAAACTGAAGGTCTAAAGACATATTTTGGCTCTGAACCATAATCAATCGATATATTTCTTAGATGGGTGGACCAGGTCAAATGGCACAACCTAGAATGGGATATGGTGCACCAGGGATGCAAATGGGACAGCCCATGATGGTATGTAGACATCAGTTATGTGTTTTCAAGCTTGAATTCAAGAAAGGAATATTTTCAATCTTGATACTGACTTGAAATTATTAGTCTTTGAAAAGCAAAATAAGCAATTTTCCGTTGATATTCTCTGAGGCCACAATACTCAGGTGTATTTAAATGTTAACTATATGGATGACTGACTCCTTTTTTCTCCAGGGTATGCAGCAGCCAATGGGCATGCCTAATATGGGAATGGGGATGGGAATGCAGGCACCAGCTTATGGAATGCAACAACCCATGGGATTCCAACAACCCAGACCACCTACACAACAACAAAATATCAATGATCCATTTGGAGCTTTGTGAGGAAAGCTATTGCACTAGGTGAATATATTTTACTCCTCCATGGAAAGATGTTGCCTATACTATATTTTAAACATGGTTGTTTTGATAACTGAGCAAATCCATTCCAACTTTTGTTCATGCCTATTTATTTACTCAATAGATTTTTATCATGACTTTGATGATGTTTTGTTGGATGTTGGGATTCTAAAAAGTAAAGTAAATTGAGCTCTATAATCTGGTATTAATACAAATATATACCTTTTAGATCCTTGAATGAAAGTTGAATTATAACTGATAATGAGTGCAGAGTGTAGTCTTTTGCAAGAGACAGAAAATGTTTATTATTTGAATTGTCTTGTGAAACATGGATTTTACTAATCAAAACAACTGAATAAACATTACTGTATCTATAACAAACTCATTCAGTTAATTAAATCATTTAACCTCAGAACTTTTCAAACAGTAGAGAGTGCTAACCTCAATAGATACGAAATGAACCTCATTCTAAATAATTTATCAATTGAATCTTTTCAGAAAATCATCAATGTTATGTTATTCTGCTGAACTACACTAAGCAGATCAGAGAAGAAATTCAAAATACAAAATCCTACACACTGATTTGTTTAAATTCGACAAATGGTTTGCTATAAATTTGAAATATAATCATATTACAAAGATGGGATGCAATTTGAATTATTATTCCTATAGTCTATTCACTTGTTAAGTTGTATTATATATATCTTGCACATTTTGTTAACATCCTTGTAGAAAGACCTTTGGATCCATTGTGTAGATAGTTACTTAAGTATATTATCACTGCTCTCTCACATTAATATAATTTATGTTAATATATGCGCATTTGTAATGACTATATCTACATGAATAGATACAAAAAGTACTAATTGTGAGATAGATTGAAATATGTAAACCTAACATGTGAATATGTAAACTGCATGTATATTGCTATAATTATGAATCAAATTTTTGAAATATTTGCTGGAAAATGATGCCAATAGTTTTTATTTGACATCCTTGATTTGCATATCATTTGCATATGAATATCATGTTTGCTAGGTTACTAATGTTTTTATTGATACTTGTCTAAGGACATGTAAGAGGTTTGAATTGTTTACAAAATATCAAAGTCGGATGTAACTAACATAGGAAAAAATAGAAAATTTACATAAAAGGAAAATACAATCGCAGTTGAGGACAAATGTGTTGTTCTGAAAGATATCCCTTTAAATGAATTATTCTGTAATTTGTAAATAGATCATGAATACTTGTACTTATTGTAATATATAAGCTATTATTATTATTATTATTTGTGTTAGAAACAAAAGTATATAAGCATATTCAACATCCTTTCAACTTTCACTGGGACAAATCCTGCTAGATATTCTTTCTATTTTATCTTTATCCACAACATGTAGTATTTTGACTAGTTTAGCTTATTTTAAATCAGAGTGTAAATTTAAAAATCCCTTGAGGTCACTTAAATTTTAAATAATAATTATTCATGTATTAATGGAGTCTGATAGAGTGAATATTTATATCCCATTTAAATATGGTATTCATATTGTATTTGAATTGTAATGACAGATTACTTCTGTACTAAATAAAGGAAATGTTAGTAATGTTCTATGTTGCAATGTTAGATAGTTGGAAAGTATCTAGTAATACTTTTGATTTATTAGAAAGTGGATCATCCACAATAAGGTACTGAAAAAGGCTTAATTTTCTCAGAATTCCTGACAATGAGTGAAAATCCCATAACAATTTTCTTATCAGCTTTGACAGTGTTTCTTTCTTAAAAAAAGATTATTTGATAAAATAGCAAGTTTTTGTTTTAATCTACATCATTATACAGCTGATTATTGTAACTTTTATTTTTTGATCAAACAATGAAATTATTGTCTCTATGCAATTGATTTTCAAGGAATATAGAACATTACCAAAATTTTTGTTGAATTGTCTTTAATTAAAAATTATATGTAGCTTCACTAATGATTTTTACGAGATTTTACAATTTTAAATAACTCTAGGTATAGGTACTTTATATACAAAAAATAATTCAAACCCATCCTGGAAGACAAAAGACATATTTTAACTAGATTGATTCATAAAATATCAACCTGAATTGAAATTAGTGTGAAATAAATATAGTCTTAGGATCTTCTTAAAACATGTGCTAGTTCTTGTTAATGTCTTTAACAGAATATCAACTCATAATCTCATCAACTGACATTCCAAAGTATATATTAAACTCATTGATTATATTTGAACTTAAACTAATATTTATACAGGATTGTTATACATTTAACACCTAAGAGAAATTTAAATCATGGTCCTTCAACACTAGAATATTGTTAAATGATAATCTTAGATTAAATTATGTTTCCCATAAAAAGGGTAAAGAGTAATTCATAATTATGAAAATTTAAATATAAAATGGAATTCTCATGATATTAAATAATCATCAGATATAATTAAAAAACACCTTCAAGATAAACCTTCAACATTTTGTCAAGAAACATGCCAAATAGTAAAGAAATGATTTGATTTATTGAGAATATATGGTACATTTTGGCAGGATTTTCTGGTAATAAGATTAATTGTGTATAAAATTGTATATAGTAAGATATTTGTCATAATTGCATGATGAAAGTGCTTATTATTGTTAAAATCTGTTTCTGTGAATAGAGGTAGCAAGAATCAAAATATCTTGATTGAAAATTATAATTTAGTGAACTATATAGGTGTTTATCTGTAAAGGTTGTATAAAAAGCAATGATGAGGGAAATTGCGGAGAAAAAATTTCTTTAGCTCAATTTATTGTGTCAATATAGGTGTTGAAACAACTGATATAGATATGTTAAACTTCCGACCATATGGAAATGAGATGTTTTTGCAGTGCCAGGTCATTTGTTGTTGTGATTTTCGGTAGACATGAAGTCTTTTATGGAAGATTCTAAGACACAAGGTCTTACATATTTACCTGAAAATACTAATTTTGATGAATGCAAATCAAGTCAGTCAACTTAGCAGATAACCACCAATGTAGACATACCTAGATCTAGCTATATTCATTTAATCTCTCACGATTTCTTCTATTATATTTATATATATATATTGTTCTCTAGGATATTTTATTTCAAAGGTCAGGCTTGAAATAACATTATTAAAATACATGTATCAAAAATTGGTGAAGGCAACAAATTTGGCTGGTGCTTGATTTGTTACATAAAAAGGAATTTCAAATATGGAAAAACTTAGAATATGCTATGAATTCAGCATTAATTCTTGAATTACAAGAACAAGGTGTTTCAATGCAATTCTAAATGGTTATTTGAACCCGACCTTTGAACTTTAGACTATTTAGGGATTTAAAATGTTCAGTATTAGAATCAGGACATTGAAACTACAGAAATGGGTTTCTGTGATTGGTTAATAAATTGAGAGGTAGCCTGTAATGTCAGATGTATAAGATATATCACTTAATGAAGAATAAAAATATAAAATATATTTATCTTTATTCAGCGGTGAAACTGTTTTGTTCTGATTTCACAGAACGACTGTTACAGTATATTAAGTGCCAATGCTATTGGCAATTTGGTGCAGATTTCTACCGGGGTATATTGCTCGCTGTTAGTTTTCATTAGCAGTATGCAATTCATGGCAAAAAAAAAAAAACGATAGTCATTACATGGATCATATTTTCCTTTTTACAACCTGGTTTTCAGCTAACTGTTTGGTATTGGTATTTCTATACCCAGCTGGATAGCTTGGGAACTGACGATTAAAAAAAAAATGCTCTTTCATGTTCACTTCAGTATAAGAAGCTATAATCAATCTTTATTCAATCTCACCAAGCACTTTATATCAACTGACTCTTACAGACGGTCTGTCAACAACGAATCAAAGTTAAAATATATATTCAAATTTAATATAAATCAAAATTCATTACATTTGTCCAGGTTTTCATCCTAAAGAACTGAATCCCTTTGACCTCCCTTCTCTATGATATAGGAACCAAGGCTTTAAAATTTTTAAGTGAATTGATATCAAATATTTTTTAACACATTGAAGACATCTCAATTCACAAAATCATTAAAGTAAGTAATTACTTTCTGCATTGTTAACATGCTGTTACTATCAGGTGTAAGCCAGTTTATCATTGTATAGATTTTCATGTGGTTTATAAAGAGATTGTAGGTTTTCTTATTTTGTATGTTTATCAGTGTTACTGATAACATCCATTTGCACTATTCCAAATTCCAGCCAGACATCTGTGGTTCCTGCAATTCCACTAAACTAAGTGTTAGATAATATCAGTAATCCTGAAGATAAAGCATATTTTGCGATTAGTGACTTCATCAAACTTTTAATTGAAATAGGAATAGTGCCAATAGACACTATTAGTGTCCCTGATACACAAAGTACTCTTAGTAACTGGTTCTTCACTCCATCTGAAATTTGCCAGGAAGTGAAGTGATAAGTTGATGTAAGGATCCAGTTTTCACTATTTAATAATCCTTCCTTCACAAAAGATGATAATATCACACAATCCAAACCTAAATACATCTATATCATTTAGAATCTAGTTTGGTTGAAGTCTCTTCATTTGTATTCTTGGATTGGTCAAAGAGTTTAGAATCAGATTTTGACTTGTATAAAGGTGAAATGTTTTTTTGATAAAACTTATCTAGCAGTTTGGGTTTTTCCTCTTGTTCAGGCAAATGTAAATTCAATGCTTTAAAATGATCTACAACTTGTTGTAAAGTCTTCTCATCCAATTTATATGTTTCAGAAAGTTTCGAAACGGTTTGTTCCTCAGGTGATATTTGGTAAGAATTGAGCATTTCATGAACGAGTCTCAGAGTTACTTTTCCCTCAGGAATTTTTTCTGGTTCTTTTACACCGTATGGATTATCTTTCATTGCAGTTCTGATCTCAGGTAAATTTCTAGCAGATTTTATCTGAAGTAAAATATACAGCTATAAACAATGTGAAACTCATTTTATAGTTCAGGATTATTGGAGATGACAAGTTAACATACCTTTATAGCTTAGTCTGATATTATACACAAGGTGTTAAAGAAAAAGGTGATACTGCAGATACTTCAAATTGAGCTCTAGCAGTTGGTAAAGGCATATCATCTTATGATCAGCACATGGAACAATAATACACTGGCCTAAAACTATGTACTTCTATATCAAACTTTGTTAGGACATCAGTTCTATTGACTTTGAAGAAAGATTTAAATTCTTTATACTTGACTTTACCTCTGCAGGTGCGCCATATGAGTCGACCTTTACATCTTTTAACCTCTCCAATAAATCAACATTTTTTACCTTCTGATCAATTAAAGTCTGAGGATTTTCTGAAATATATGAACAAAAATATTATTATAATATCAATTGAATGTTATAAAGCCCTACTAAAATAGGCCTATGTACAGTTTGTAAAGGTTTTATTGTTTATATACATAGTGTAGGCAAGATTAAGGCAATTGGTTTACTTGGTGTGTGTTGAATTGAAATGGATCAAAAATGTACTTCAAACATAGAACAACCTATTCACATTATTTATTGTCCATAAATGTCAACACCTAGTTACATATTTATGTTTTTTTCATAATCAGCACTTTCATAGGCTGTTAAGTCAGAGTACTTTCATAGGCTGTTAAGTTTGAGTCAAGATCAGGAACTTTCAAGGCTATTAGTATTTGCATCCAATAACTCATCATGTAGGACACTTTTTAAATATACAGGGTCAATTGACAAATTGTAGACTACATCATCAGTTATACCAATGGTAGAGACAAAGGCTACAGAGCAGAGCTATCTTTTCAAGATGCCTCATTAATGAAAAAATTTTACTTATTGGTTCTAAAAATGGCACAACTTGCCCATATTATACAACACTCTTGCTTCCTTCATATTCCAATAATCCCACAAAAATGAATGATGTCTGTTCTGTCAATGAGTGTGCCATTTGTGGCAAGTAGGCTATCCTAGTGCTTACAAAAATACAAACCTGTGGCAAACTCGTCTAACATTTTCTTGGTTGTGGGATGTCGTGGTGCGATCTGTGGCTTCTCTTGACTTACAACCTTGTGAGCTCGATGGTACGCATTGAAATTTTTTAGGCCCTTAGACGCTCTTGACCACAAGATCCCCATGATCAAGTAAATTCACTTTTTTACATAATCAATGACATGCGACTGCTTCCATTTTTCACCTTGAGATAAGGTAGGCAACTCTTAATAGTAGGGGCGATTAACCAGACGCTCGCTGTCGTAGCAAACCGAGAAAAAAGTCAAAATGAAGTCAATTATACGGGTGTGTACAAAACGAAGACCCAAAGACCTAAGACCTACAAAAGGAAGACCCCACGAGGTAAACAACGAAGACCTAAAAAAGGAAGACCCCACCAGGTAAAAAACGAAGACCCCCTCCCTTCCCTACAGGGTGAAACATAAATACGGACGTAAAAAAAAAGGTATAAAAGGAAGACCCCACCAGGTAAAAACGAAGACCCTGTGAAAAATCAGACAAGGCATAGGAATATTCCATTGAAATTTTACTCGAAGGTGAAGCATGTCAATACGCCAATTTTCCCCAGAAAATGAGCAAAATCCATCACCCCCTCCCTTCTCTACAGGGTGAAACATAAATACGGACGTAAAAAAAAAGGTATAAAAGGAAGACCCCACCAGGTAAAAAACGAAGACCCTGTGAAAAAATCCGACAAGGCATAGGAATATTCCATTAAAATTTTACTCGAAGTTAAGCATGTCAATACGCCAATTTCCCCAGAAATTGAGCAAAATCCATCACCCCCTCCCTTCCCTACAGGGTGAAACATAAATACGGACGTAAAAAAAAAAGGTATAAAAGGAAGACCCCATCAGGTTTAAAACGAAGACCCTGTGAAAAATTCCGACAAGGCATAGAAATATTCCATTGAAATTTTACTGGATGGTTAAGCATGTCAATACGCCAATTTCCCCAGAAAATGAGCAAAATCCACCACCCCCTCCCTTCCCTACAGGGTGAAACATAAATACGGACGTAAAAAAGAAGGTATAAAAGGAAGACCTCACCAAGTAAAAAACGAAGACCCTGTGAAAAAATCCGACAAGGCATAGGAATATTCCATTGAAATTTTACTGGATGGTTAAGCATGTCAATACGCCAATTTCCCCAGAAAATGAGCAAAATCCATCACCCCCTCCCTTCCCTACAGGGTGAAACATAAATACGGACGTAAAAAAAAAGGTATAAAAGGAAGACCCCACCAGGTTAAAAACGAAGACCCTGTGAAAAATTCCGACAAGGCATAGGAATATTCCATTGAAATTTTACTGGATGGTTAAGCATGTCAATACGCCAATTTCCCCAGAAAATGAGCAAAATCCATCACCCCCTCCCTTCCCTACAGGGTGAAACATAAATACGGATTTAAAAAAAAAGGTATAAAAGGAAGACCCCACCAGGTAAAAAACGAAGACCCTGTGAAAAATTCCGACAAGGCATAGGAATATTCCATTGAAATTTTACTCGAAGGTTAAGCATGTCAATACGCCAATTTCCCCAGAAAATGAAAATGACCTGGTGGGGTCTTCCTTTTTTAGGCCTTCGTTTTTTACCTGGTGAGGTCTTCCTTTTTTAGGTCTTCGTTTTTTACCTCGTGGGGTCTTCCTTTTTTTAGGTCTTGAGTCTTTGGGTCTTCGTTTTGTACACACCCAATTATACTTGTAGACCCATCCGTTTCAATAAAGTTTGCATAATCAGCTGTAAACCGTTTGTTACTAGTTAAGATATTACACCCCAGACGGTGGACTAGACTCTTTAGAAGAGGGAAGAGAGCCGCGGTGGCTTACTTGGGTTCAATCCTGGCAAAGGTCGATACCAGTATTAACTTTCGGAGTTCTTAATCCTGTAAACCATTGTCAGAGATCCAGGTCGGTGGGGCTAACATAGAGAAAAGCGTCTAGTCGGTCTACCATAAGGGTTATTTTTTTCCCACTACATGGTTGTAAGGTACAAAGGGATAGGAGGTAACACTCATTTCAAGAAGAGAAATGGAAAGTGACCAACTTGTTCAATGCTTATGTGTTTTAATAAATAATTTATTTCAAAATAATAACAGTTAGGAAACACAACAACAGCTATCCACAAATTCCAAAATACTTGGCAACAAACACAATTAATGCTAGGCCCTAATGGCGGCTAAACAATTGCAGCACTTGACCGTGTATATAAACTGTCGACTTTTCGTGGCGCAGTGTATTTGCGATAGGACAATGTATATTCTTGCCAGAGCAGAATCTCTCCAAGTGTATTTTCATTCCATACCCTGAATCAAAATATCGATAGCATCTTATACATTGAAAGTGTTTTCTGAAGATGAGAGACGATTTACTGCTAGAACCATTCTGTTTCGTCACCAATTAAACATGTAGTTGTTTTGAGGAAGTATTTGCCAGACCAGCTTCTAAAGTTCTGTCTTGGGAAACTCTTTTCAGAGCTTTGAAAGGTATTTATGCTTCCTTGTATGCTTTCGGTATTTGGTTGGAGAAAACTGTCTCTCACAATCTTTACGTAATCTGCGACTTCGGCATATTTTCTGCTAGGGCTGGTGCTCCAGAGAAAGATGGGGGTGCTTAGATGCCATTCTTGGGTCTACTATTTCGATCACATATTGTGTACGTTTGTTTTCGATGATTTTTTTTCTCTTGGTTTTTCTGGGCTTTGTTGTCGTACTCTTTCATGGAATGGACATCTCTTCAAAATATGTCTTCTATAGCTGTGCGTGATAAAAATGTTGAACCACAACCATCACATATTGTTAGGGTACTTTTCTGTTTCCTTGTAGTTCTTTTCATCTAGCTTTCAATACCTGGGAGCTTAATGTTAGAATCCAACGCGAGTGTCGTATCATCAACACAATCCCTTTCAAAGTTCGGTGGTGCTTTTTGCTCCGGACACCTTTCCTTCCCTTGTTAGTACAGTTAATTGAGGAATATCATAAGTTTGTAATATTTGTTCAAATTTGTCTAGGAATTTGATAAATCGTGAAGCATTCCATGTGATTGTTTATCTCCAGAATCGTATTGTGCAGCTGCAGTCGTTCGTGGAATACAATCTACGATATTCTTCGGTACATTCTTGTTCATAAGGTGGGTGATCGTCAAATTTGGCACGATTCTCAATCAAATTGGTGTGTTGATTTTAAATATTGTTCTGTTCGTTGGGCCTATTGCTTTCACAAGGTCTGTGACTTGTCGATAGTCCATTCATTGATATATTCTTTTCTGTAGATTTCCATAATGAGATATCAGCTTCTGTTGTAGAGTAGAATGCTTCTTTTTTGGAGTAGAATACCCAATCCCGTAAATATCCCGTACCGCGGGTAATTGGATTTGTTGAGATGATTCGTGACTTCGGAAGTAACATGTGAGTCGTTTGTGTCTAAGAAGATTTTGTTTGTTGGCAAACGTTGAAGCACAGTCGTAACAAATTTCTTTTTCCAAAGGTTCCTCATTTGTTTCCATTTTGTGAAATAATGAACATAAAGTGTGTTTTCGCAACTGTATTACTGCCAGAGGATGGGGAATCTGCCTCCCTTTCATTTTGTTAAATGTTATTGACATTTCCATTAGTTGTTTTAATGCTCTCAAGAATTGTCTCCTTTCTTTGAGTTTGGGCTATCTTTGAGTTTTGAGTTTTCTTTTTCTTTAGAAATAAACTCTTTATACCAATATTGTTATTCCTTCCTTCTAATCCTATAGATATGACGTCATTTCTTTTAGCCACAGAGCGTTTTAGTATGACATCACGAAGTTTTTTCAGATTTTTAGTCTCTCTTTGAACATACAGATTTCTATGTGTCGATTCCTTTCTTGCATTTTCTTCTTTATTCTTCACAAATTTTCTTTTCGCAGGTACAATAGTTAAAATGAAGGGTTCATTTTCACTTTGATCCATTGGGGCTTGGTTATCATTACTGCTGGTAGTTTCCAAAGGTATGGCCTTCTGACTAGGCATTTCATCGCTTCGTTTCAAATCAGTATCTATGCCTACTCCATCGACTATAAGACCTTCAACAGTTGCTGACGAAGCCTTTGAACCATCTTTCTGAGGAATTCCTTGACTATCCTTGAGCTTAGTAAGAATGATTCCATGTTGTAATTCATTATGCTGTTGCAGGCTACACTCCAGAACGAAAGTCAAGCGACAGACACGACATTCAAATAATTGCCCTCCGTGATAATTATCAAAGTGCTCTCTTGAAAGCTTTCTTGTCGAGAAAAGTGATTGACACACAATGCATTGAGTACTAAGTGTCACAGGATAGTCCTGGTGAGCTAACTGCAAACTATGTGCTTCTTGTTCCTTAAACATGTACGTATACCAATCGTTCATTTCTAGGTTTTCAGCTGTTAGAGATTGATATACAGGCAGTGCGTCGTGTGTTTCTCTGGAGAAAGGAATTTGGACAGATAAATTGGTCATCATCCTGTAAACAAATCCAAACTACATTTGAGTTTAGGAATTGGAGAAAAATGCATAGAAAATGGCTATAGATATGCACTGATAGTCACAGTGTAAGACGTAAAGCGTGTCCAAGTTTGCAAGATCTAGGCTAATTCAAACTGTCAACTGTAACTTGTAGGCCTATGACTATTGTGATGATCTGACATCTTTCTCAAGAGAAAAGCCCAGTTCAAATTCATCCTCTTCTTAAACACGACAAATATGGCTTCTTACCGTCAAATTCTGTCAAGCCAGATATTTGTAAAATGTTATTATTCAACATTCTGTCGAATAGGATTGTCGTTTCGCGCGTGTTTTTGATCCAGGTTATCATGCCTAGAAATTATTGTCAATAATGATGTGAACTGTGAACGAAGGTTGACCTAAAAATGTAACACATCACATATTTCACTTTGGAAAGGAAAAGCTTATTATTTTATTATCATAGTTCAGGCATTGAGGTAGCCTTACAGATAACCAACAGCAACTTGACATATAAACGACTATTCAAGAAGTTATTACAGTTTAAGGGAGACAACTACAGTTTATTTGCCCCTAGGCTGTTTACTTTCCGGTAGATGGTGTTAGTTGACCTGCTTGGGAAGTGGACTTGTTATACGATATTTTATTGACAATTTTTGATGTTTTTATCTTCTAATACGTTTCACACAACAATTGATAGATGCAAGTGACTTTGTGGTACGTATTTATGTATATTTTATGTAATTTAAACCCGGCGATGATGAGATATTAACTGTTTTCTCAGGCGACCAGTTATAGTAATATGAAATATGACCCATCAAAATGAGAAATTAGACTTTTTCTCTTATCTGTTTTGTAGGAGCCTGCATTAATAGTTTAATCCTAAATCAAACCAGCCGTCTGTGATAAAGCCTAAACACATTGATTGGGCTGTGTCATCATTTTTTTATACAAACATTTGATTGTGTAGCAAATTGTCTTATTTTAAAATCTAAGATAGATCAAGCATATTAATTAAATAATATACAATAAGATTTGACAGACTGAGTACCTAATATATTAAGACTAAGAGTGTCTTAGGCTATATATTCCAATTCATTCACAACGACTATTTTAATGCAAATATCAAACATAAATTGGTGGCTTTTACAATGTACAATTCATCAGTACTGGGGTATGAAAAAAATAAAAGGAATGGTTATATTTATCTTTTTTAGAAATAATTTTTTTTTGTATCCACATCATCATTGTCTCTCTTTCATGTTGCTTTTTTAATAAAAA
Organism: Nipponacmea schrenckii; assembly: GCA_030562195.1. Lineage (NCBI taxonomy): Eukaryota > Metazoa > Mollusca > Gastropoda > Lottiidae > Nipponacmea > Nipponacmea schrenckii. The sequence goes on along the minus strand of JAUJPP010000003.1, from coordinate 52,462,663 downwards.
CAATGTAGCCTTATTTGATATTGAACCTAGCATTTTCTTTTAAACAATGTCAGCTTATTGTTTCAAAATCTCTATTTATAAAGACTGATGTCTATTAACTATAGAATAGTTGATAGCTCAATTAGAAGTTAATAGCTCAATTAGAAGTTGGGTTGTCGTCTGCTAGGTGATTGAGTACTGAAGGTTTGGTAGTGGAATTGCCTAGTCGACTGCAAGTTCAATAGAAGGAGGCCTTGGGATAGCAAGTTGGGTAGATTGTAGGTAAGTCTATAGTGACGAGATTGTGGTATCGGTATGCAATGTAATTAGGGTGGTTTAGGTACTTATAGTGGAAAAGTTTCTTCAAGAATTTTGGATGGGTATCTGCTGTGTGATCATTTGGTACCCAATGGTAGGAATATAGAGGTAAAGCTTATACCATAGCAAGTTGGATTGCCATCTGCTATTTGATTAGGTGGTGTTGGTAGGATAGAGGGAAAGTCTGTTTCGTAGCAGGTTGGATTGGCTATGTAAGTAGGTGATATGTAGGTAGAATAGTGGGATAGCTTAGTCAGTAGCTAGTTGGGTGGTTGTTTGCAAGGCCAATTAGGAACTCGAATTTGAATCCACAAGTTAAAAATGTGTGTCAAGTAATTCTATATTCACCAGGGTTGTGCATTTCATGGTTTTTGTCATTAATGAATATATTTGTTTAAATAAGCTACCAGTACCATAATTTATTGATTTGTCACATGAGGTTATTCAATTAGAACATTAGTACGGTACCATAACTTTTGTAAATATATCTATGCTGAATTGAGCAGATGTGGTATATAACAAATATGACTACTGACTAGCAGGTTAATGTCTAGGCTGTCAGGTGTTATCTATAACCTATTGACTATTGATTACACTTGAATGATTAAATGATTTATTAAAAAATGAAATATATGTGGTATTTATCTAGTATATTTTTACATAAATTTATTTATCACCCAATAAGGTATTCTGCAGTAGGTATCGCTTGTATGATAAAAAACGTTATCTACTGCACATAATATCTACTAGGCAGAGTCTCGGAGATTTGCACTTTTATCGACTTGTGGTGATATTTTTTATATCAGGGAAGACTCGTTAGAGATTCTCTATATATTGATGTATTATTATATTTAACACTGTACCACCTAGGGGTTCTTTTTAATGAAAACTTAGGGGGGTGTTAAAGAAGTTTTTACATAGCATCAATAAACAGCATTTCACTTTTAAATCAGACATTTGTTGTTCCCGCATTTCCAACTAAGTGTTTAATGACATCACTTATTTCAAAGGGCCTTATATAATTCAAGCATATTTTGCAATTGGTGATGCCATATAATACTTAGTGGAATTGGATGAAACCACAGATGTCTAATTGAAATTTAGAATGGTGCTTATTTATGCTTTTAGTCTATGATGCATAAACCTCTATAAAGTGATCCCAAAGTTCCAGTCATTAAAATCGAAATTTAGTGCCAGCCTATTAAGTCACGTCTGCTTTTGACAGCAAACTATTATAGAATTTTAATCTGGTGCAGATGAACTAAGAAAAGAAACATATTATTTTAGTTACGGTAGTATTAACCATGTTTAATAAAACATCAAGTTAATTCGGAGAATGTGTCAAATCAATAATCTGTTAATATGAAAGATACCTGTATTGATCTATTGATGACTTTTGTTTTGAAGTTGTTAATAATTAGTTAACCAGCATGTTAATTGGTACTCATTAATCAATAAAATGTGAATTGACTGAACACTGAACAACTTTTCTTAATACCAATTAGAAACTTTCATAGATAAAACCCAATTTTGTTTGTTGCATTAGCTTTTAAAGTCATTCTATTTGTGACAGAAACTTAAAAAGATTGGCTCGGTTTTTTTTTATTACATTAAATGGAAAAGTGGAGTGTTAAAATGGAGAAACAAAGTTAATGTAATGTTATAAAATAAACGGAATGAAGTGAGAGTTATTTCTTGAAATTACACATGCCGAAACTTTTCTTGAAACCTTTTTTTTTGTAGTTTCATTTGAGAACACTAGCTATTTAACATTTGGTGATGCAAAGAATTGCTTACATATGTTGCTGTTGCACATGCCAGCACTAGCTTAGATTTTTCCCAATCCTGATGGCCTTGATATTTCTTTTTTATATTGTTGACAGGTAGATAATTGGTCAATTAGTCCTTATCAATATAGTAATATAATATGAAGTCTAGTGGTAAGTTATTGAAGGTTGGTGATGAAGTGCTCTTACACTTGCTAGACTGATCCACTTATAACATAAGAATTGATTGCTATGCTGGTTCTCACCTTAAAATCTCATGTATTAATAAAGCTAAACTATGTCTAGTTGAATTTTTTAAATGCACTTGAACACAATATTAATCGTTTCTGGGCTAATTAGATAAAAAATTGATGTCATAATTGCAGACAGCTCCCTTTATTGTTAGACATTACAGAATTGTATTACTTATCTGGTTACTATATTAAAGATAACTTAAAGCTTTCATAAAATGCTATATTATTTAGGACTGTTGGAAATAATCTTTTTATCGCGATATGGGACACCTGGAAGCAAAATTTCGAAAAGAAATGAAATGAATGGAGTTTGATGTCCTACGTTTTTGCACCTTACGGGCTAATGAAGAGGGTTCAAAATTCGAATGCCAGACACTAATCGAAATTTTCAAGAAAATCAAAAACTTTGCAAATCATGTAGAGCATGGTATTTGCTGAAATTGTCGAATTTTGAAGGAATTTTCCCTTTGGTGAATAACTAAATTTAGCAAATTGAAGATTATTATTACCGTCATCACACTATTTCTATTGTCACTCTCATTAAGTTTGACTAAGATACTGATAGTATGCATTTACAGAACCTAGTTTACTCACAAATATGAAAAAACACAGCTCTAATATTTTTTGATTATATATTTTAAAAGTTGTCTATGGGATATTGTGTAATACTTCAAAATATTTACGGATAGCTGAAGCTGATCTTTTTATATAACAAGGCATTGACTCATCTCAACACATCACTACTGGAGTCTACATACTACATTGTTTATCATTCCAGTATAGTATTAGATACTAGGGAACAAAACCATTGTTTGAACTATTGACTTTTTTTTATTGTTATATAGTAAACCTAGTAGATAATGTGGTTAAAACATTTAAAAACTGAATTGTTAAAGATTTGTTTGCTTATCAATTTTTCATTCATCAATCAATGTTTAGTTTCTATTCACTTGTTCAAAAAAATGAATAATATATGGCGAATTCTCCTTGTTTGTAGAAAAGTTTTTGGAGAATTTATTAATATACTAGTAGACAACATTTCAGTCCAATTTTCTAAAATTCAGATTGACTTTATTCAAATTCCTCATTAGATCAATTAGACTAATTAATATTACTAATGAATTGACCTTTAGATCAAGGTCAAGGCTAGTGTGTGGCCACAGATGTACTTTGAGATAGAATTTAAGAATTTGATTAGACATGAACAACTGTATACATATCTAATATTCTTTTTAATTATCTAAAAACAATGATTATCAAAAAATTCATTCAGACCAATTGATTCTGTTTTGTCTATTGCTTTCCTTTGCCCATCTTCATTTAGCCAAGTAATGGAGCTTATTCAGTACAACGGCCATATTGAATCCAGAAGGATGCTTGTAATGCAAACAAATAAAGGTAGTAGTGACTGAAATAAAATGGCTACCTTGATTTTTTTTAAAGCCTTTTGCTCTAACTAAAACTTAATCATATTTACGTCAATGAAATCAGATTGATTAAGCTATTTAATGATACTTTCAGATGAATTTTTCCTTCACACATTACTGAGAAAGGGTTGATTTTATTATATATTTGATTATTACTTTAACTATGTGAAATGATATTATGATTATTATTTAGCTGATGACTATTCTAGTTGACCTATCTATCTATTGTTTGTATTGTATATCTGTTTCTATATTGACATGTGGACTCATTCTCACAATCACAAATATTATTTTCTACAAACCTCTGATTTTTATGACTGTAATATGGGTATTGATTTTTAAAGTTATATTTCATGGTTTTATTTTGGTTATATTTCGCTAAATTTTGTAGAATTGTGCAAATAAAGACTGAAAGCAGTGACTTGCTCTATAAAATAATGGCCATGTAAGTGGATTTGGTAGTAAATTAGATGTTTTATCTGTATGGTAACTATGCTATATAGAATTTATTAGGAAAGGGAACCAAGATATTACTTTGAATGAATTTCAACATTTCCTTGGTAGGTCATTACCACACAAAACTTATGGAGGGGCAGTGTGCTTATTTAAAGTTTATTATTATCAAATCATGTTTTTCATAGACCTTAAGAAGTTATAATGTATTGAAATTCATTTTGAATATTTGCAAAGTGACAGAAAAGCTCATAGTGGACAGTTGTTGCTGTTTAAGGGTTTTATAAGGGATGCTCTCCTATAGAAGCACTGTCCTAGGTGTTTTATAGGACTTGTCAGAATGAAATGAACACTCACTGATAGTGAAATCTTCTAATCAGCTGTCTTTAAGATATATATTAACCCAATTTCTTACTTATCTATTGGGGTCAACTTCAGGTTTATCATGCAGGTAAAAGTAAAGAGTTGTGTCATTTGATTTTGTCAAGTGTTTTTGAGCGAAGGATTAGGAATGAATATTCTTTAAGATCAGTTCCTGTGATTATTTCCAAGGTAAATTACTCATTAATTCAATGGCGATGTATTTACCAGTGATATGAACCATACATTATGTGATTCTGCAGTATTTTACCTTTTGTGATTTAGTAAAATGAGTGATTTTTTGGTGAATTTTCACATTTTAAACAAATCAAAATATTAGCTGAAAGATTATTGAAATCAATTGTCCTATATTAGTAAAAAACAAAAAAGGGTTTACTAGGTTACATCTTCACTCGCAGTGGGGACCCTATACAGACTGCTATATAAACCAGAAACTAGAGAAATTGATGAAATCAATCCTTGATTGAAACCTACTATAAACTGTTTTGATAGACAGCTGTCAGTTGTATAAAACAAGATCATTAGGACACTTTTAATACAAATCATACACTCTGTTGTTCACAAAACAAATAACTAATATTATATACCTGGGTATATATACATCTTGTAATAACTTGACTCCTGTTTGTTTCATAACACCTGTACATTCCTCTTGCATGTAGTGTTGTTAAAGATGACTTTAATTTTAGTTTTATTGCATTGCATAGAAATTTTGACTTTAATCTTGTCTGTAATGTTTGGAGTCTATAACAGAGCTGTTGATTTATTTGTTTGCCAATCTGACATTTTTCAAGTGCTTGTGAAATCTAAAAGAAGGTCTAGTGATATGTTTGACATTTTGCTCGACATTAAAAGAAGTCAACTTTTAGTGCAGTACTCAGCAGTTCTAGCATTTTTTTTTTTAATGCTTACAGTAATTTTGAAACTCCCTTTAAAATTATTAATAAATGAATGATGAATTATAAGATGCCTTTTCAAGACGCACGCACAGCATGTTGTTACCGTAAATAAACTTTTCTAAATTATTAAAAATATTACCAAAATAGTTAAAACTCTAGAAATAATTCAGTTAGAAGTATTTGATTCTATGTCTAGCTTGTATCATTATTTGATCATTATATCATTTATTCAATATAAGGAATTATATATATATAAAAAGATGGAACATAGATAAAAGGTCATGTCATTATGGCTTGAAGTGGTATAAAAACAGCACTGTGGGAGTAAGAATCAGATTTATGATGTAACAAGCCAGGTATTATGCTCTGTAATGACAAGAAAAAACGAGGAAAGATAGTTTGCATATTGGTTAAAATTGTAAGCATCTACAGACAGTTTATAAATGTTATCTTTCCATGCAAAAATGACTATTTTAGGTAAAATTAAGAATCTAATCCGACATGAAAAGATGGCACATAGATTTAGTTTTAATGTTTTAAAATTGGTTCAAACTGTAAGTATTGGAAAATTGTAGGCAGAGTAATTGTTATATATATAGTGAAACAGACCAATGGATAATAAATAGTTGTATAGCTGTCATCAGGTGCTCTGTAAGACTGTAAAGTAACATAAAACTGTAATAGTAAAACAGCCCCATGGATAATAAATAGTTATAATATGGCTGTCATCAGATGCCTGTGAAGGTAGTATAGTACTAGTAGAATATCAAAGTAGGTAGTGTTGTAGTATATCAAAGTAATTGTTATAGTGAAACAGACCTATGGATAATAAAAAGTTGTATTGCTGTCATCAGGTGCTCTGTGAAGGTAGTGTAGTAGTATATCAAAGTAATTGTTATAGTGAAACAGGCCCATGGATAATAAATAGTTGTATAACTGTCATCAGGTGCTCTGTGAAGGTAGTGTAGTAGTATATCAAAGTAATTGTTATAGTGAAACAGACCTATGGATGATAAAAAGTTGTATTGCTGTCATCAGGTGCTCTGTGAAGGTAGTTTAGTAGTATATCAAAGTAATTGTTATAGTGAAACAGGCTCATGGATAATAAATAGTTGTATGCTGTCATCAGGTGCTCTGTGAAGGTAGTGTAGTAGTAGATCAAAGTAATTGTTATAGTGGAACAGACCTATGGATAATAAATAGTTGTATAACTGTCATCAGGTGCTCTGTGACGGTAGTGTAGTAGTAGATCAAAGTAATTGTTATAGTGGAACAGACCTATGGATAATAAATAGTTGTATAACTGTCATCAGGTGCTCTGTGACGGTAGTGTGGTAGTAGATCAAAGTAATTGTTATAGTAAAACAAGCCCATGGATAATAAAAAGTTGTATTGCTGTCATCATGTGCTCTGTGAAGGAAGTGTAGTAGTATATCATAGTAATTGTTATAGTGAAACCTGCCCATGGATAATAAATAGTTGTATAGCTGTCATCAGGTGCTCTGTGAAAGTAGTGTAGTAGTATATCAAAGTAATTGTTATAGTGAAACAGGCCCATGGATAATGAATAGTTATAATATGGCTGTCGTCAGGTGCTCTGTGAAGGTAGTGTAGTAGTGTATCAAAGTAATTGTTATGGGTGAAACAGGCCCATGGATAATAAATAGTTGTATAGCTGTCATCATGTGTTCTATAAGGTAGTATAGTGATATATTAGTGTACTTGTTATAGTGAAACAGACCTATGGATGATAAGTAGTTTCTTATATTATTTTCATCCACATTTACTGATTAACATCAGTTGACAATTGTGTCACAATTTCACTCTTCCTGAAACATCATGAAACTTAAAGCTGAAATATTGTTGCATATAATTCTTCTAGAATAATTTTTGAGAATTGTAAATTGTTTAAAGTTAATAAAACATTTATATTAGTCTAATAATCCATAAACAAGCCTGTAGGATAGGTAAATAGTTTGCATAAAGTAAATTTTTGAAACTCTGTCATGTATGTTTGGCATTATTTTGATTGTTGAAACTCAACTAGATGCATGAGGGCCCATGGACTTCAGTTTGTTAGTGTCCCTTCCCCAAGAATTTTTCTTTAAACATTAGCCCTTTGAGTAGATAAAGATCGGATCCCTATGGTTGTTGATCAACGTTTCAATAGTTGTCCTAATGGTGGATATTATTAGCAGGGGTCAATGGGTTTTATAAAATAGTGTGTGTTATAGTATTAATATTTATCCATCTATAAAGACATGCCTTTACCTGACATGGTCTTATTTATAATCAGGGTCACCTTAACTGACCTATTTTTAACTCTTACTTTTTATGGTGTCCTTGAAATATGTAGTCTGTTGTCTTTTTCATTATGGCAAGGTTCTATTATGGGGGCAAAATGTTTTTGATTTTTTTTTTCTACAAATGTGTCAATCAGAAAAGTAGGATGAATGTAACATTCAAATTGAAGTCAGTTAGAATTTGAAATAAATGGATTTCACGTTTTGTTTTGTGAATCAAATTTTTAGGACTTGTATTTTAATTGGTAAAATCGAGAATAAAGAATTAAAGTTCCAAGATTTCTAACTTCAATGAAATTAAAACTCCATATAAAAGAGATTTATAAATGTTGCTAGTGAGACACAAGGCTCGCACTCAGGAACCTTATTATCTTTTCATAGTATCACACAACTAAGTTGATATTTACACTAGCCCCTGTAATGAGCCATAGTAATTATTTTGTGTATTATAATATAATCTAATATAATACATTTATTTATTGATGTGGTGTATTGTTTCATCTTTTTCAGATTCAAAAATGTAGTACAGAATTATTATTTGGTTGTTAACCAATAAGTGACTGATATTTCAACATGTTTTCTTTGCGCATAGTGACTACTGATCATTATTTAGCCACGCCCATTCCTGGACTTGATGTCACTAGGTCTGAGTTCAGAGGGACAGAGGTCAAGAAAGTTCCAATATTAAGGATATTTGGATCAACACCTGCAGGTAACTACATTTCTTTTGCTTCTGTTGTAAAATTTGAAAATGCTACTGCTAAGCTAAACTTTATATAAGCCTGTATATAAAGGAGGGATTCCCACTTTTTAAAACTTTCTTTCTAAATAAACCTGACTGTAAGTGTTCAGCAATAGAAACAAAGCTTGTTGAACCTGACAATTCTTCTAAATTTAGCTGTTGTTTCTGTTTTTGCCAATAGATTTTAACTTAATCAGAGAATTACATCTGATCTTCTATTTATATTTTCAATAACCTTGTCCCCAGGCTTAATGAATGATGTTTTTATAACTAAAGATAATCAAGATGACAAATAATAATGACATAGTAAAATATAAAGAGTTCAATAGACATTATTTAATATAATCAATATTACCTATGTTTAGGTCTATTTGTTTTAGGGTTATGTACTTTGCAAGGCTATTAGTCTCTATTATAATACAGCTTAAATATCAAGAACATTTTAAAAAATATTTTTACCTATTAATAATTCACATATACCAATGGATACTCAGTCAGTAATGTGAACATCATTTTGTTTATTGTTCTCATTGGACGGCATCTTTATATGAGGATAATCAATTAGATCATCAATAATTCTTTTGTTTCAATCTATGTATTAAAAAGAAACATCAGGGTGTTCTTCATCAGTGACCATTAAAACATTTTCGTGTTTTTAATAAGAAGTCTTTTCTCTGGTTAGAAGGATATTAACTCTTCAGTTTCACATTCCTCTAATCCCTCTGAGTATCTAGTTGGATCCCAGCTAGGGGGCCTACTTTAGCCCTCATCCAGCTACAGATTTGCATCACACACAGGTTTACAGTCGCTGTCTCCTCTTCTTATATTTAAAAGATTAAGAAATAATAAAATTTTATCATTAAGAGATGGTACAATAGTTGATTTACAAATATACCTTCTCAAAATCTCTAAATTCTTGAAACTCTGTTATAAATTGCGGCATAATGTAAATTGTTGAAACTCTGTTATAAATCGCGGCCATAATGTAAATTGTTGAAACTCTGTTATAAATGATTGCCATAATGTAAATTGTTGAAATTCTGTTATAAATGGTTGCCATAATGTAAATTGTTGAAACTCTGTTATAAATGGTTGCCATAATGTAAATTGTTGAAACTCTGTTATCAAATGGTTGCCATAATGTAAATTGTTGAAACTCTGTTATAAATTGCGGCCATAATGTAAATTGTTGAAACTCTGTTATAAATCGCGGCCATAATGTAAATTGTTGAAACTCTGTTATAAATTGCTGCCAAAATTTTAATTGTTAAAACTCAATGCATAAAACTTGTTAATGTGTGCATCTGCATCTTAGAATTTTCAAAATTTATAACCAAAGCGATTTAAATAAAAAAATAAAATTTTAACTTGATTAGTACAGATAACCAAATTGTAAACTCTATCCTTAAAAGCATCTGTGATGAAAGATAATAATGAACTGTATGTAAAATATAATCAATAGTTTTATTTGAACTAGTGTTTGACAATGTGTATATTGTATATAGTTTATATATTGATAACTAGACTACGATAGTCCCTCAACAGTATTGTTATAGTCTTTTATAGTATAATTACACTAACTTACTACGCTAATCTTAAATGGCATAATAGACCAAGGGTTTCCAAACTCCAGCCCACGATCCAAAGAGGAGATTCCATCCAGCAAACTCCAGCCCACGATCTGAAGAGGAGATTCCATCCGTCCAACCAAAGGTTTTTGTTTGAGGGATAAGGGGATCTTTGAAGTATAAACATGATTTGTTTTGTAACAGGTTTTAACCATACTACTCCTGAATTTAATCATTACCATTGGTTTCATTTTAAATAAAAGTCGTTTTCATGAAGTTATACACTTTATATTTCAATATCTGAATCAAGAAACATGGAAATTTTAGTGAGTCAGCAACTAAAATCTGGCCCACATGACAAATTATTTTGGAATCCCTGATATAGACCCCATACAATAGTTCAAACCTGGAGGAGAAGCAATTAAATCAGATATTTATTTTTTTTGTTTTGTTATGGTTCTGTAATGTATGACAGTATGTTCAGAAAATTAAACTACGGTACCAATTATGATAGTCACACATTCATGGCATTGAAATATAATTTACAGTTGCAATGTTGGATAATAGTCTTGTAACCCCCAATTTTTGGGTTAAATGTCTGATAGTGAAAAAACGAAAGATGAACAACATTGCTATATAATCTATAGTTTCTTTGTCACTGTCTGTATATTAGCTTGTGATTAATTGTAAGATTGTGGATATTAGGTGTAGGTGATTGGGTGCATTGAAAACATTGTTCATATAAACAAGACTTTAATCAAGTTTCATCATCCTTTCTAAAGTGAGGCAGTGCCTTCATTACCTTGACTACTTCTTGAAATAAACAATTCAACATCTGCATCCTTATTAATGTACAGGTTAATTGATCTAATCTTTGAAGCATTGAACTTGGTTAATATATCAATTATTGAATTATTTATATTATATTTATAATATTCAATATTAAACTGCTATTCTATATATCATCCTATACTAGTTTATATTTACTACCTGTCTCCCTATTGTTAATATATTGATTAAATTATTGGTTATTGGAAATTTATCTGAAATTTAATTCATTCAGCCACACAGCCATTGAATTTTAAACTATTTTTATTATGGGTCAAGTTGATATACTAAAATCACAAGCGTATTAAATTTTTGTTTAAGTATACTTACAAAATACATTTTCATATTATGCATAACTGAACACAAGTGATAAACTGAATGTTGGTTTGCAGTATTGTAAGTATGACAAGAAGTGTTTTATTTCAAAATTCATTTTCATACTTTATTGAAATTGATTTCTTACTTTTCACAAAAAGCAAACAATATTTTAAAAATAATTTCGTGATAATGTTTCAGTTTATCATTGTGTGTTATTTTTATACGCCCACATGAAATGGGGGGCGTATATTGTCGTCACCCACATCCGTCCGTCTGTCCGTCCGCCCGTCGGTCCGTCCGTCCGTCCGTCCGTCCGTCCGTCCACAATTGCTCGTAAACACTCTACACGGTGTAATTCTTGACGGATTTAGATGAAACTTAGTATGAGTGTTTATGATCACGCAAGGATGAACCCTATTGAAAATCAGCGAAATCGGAAAAAAAATAGTATGAGTTCATGCCCTTGTTCTTGAATGGCTTGTAAACACTCTACAACGTGCAATTCTTGACCGATTTTGATGAAACTTGGTGTGAGAGTATGTTATAACTCAAGGATAAACCCTATCGAAAATCAGCGAAATCGAAAAACATTTAGTATGAGTTATTGCCCTTGTTCTTGAAAACGCGTTCAATTTTAGCTTGTAAACACTCTTGAGAGAACAATTTTTAATGGATTTCAATGAAACTTGGACTGAGTATTTGTTATCACCCAAGGATGAAGCCTATTGAAAACCAGTCAAATCGAAAAAAAATTAATATCAGTTATTGCCCTTGTTTTTGAAAACGCGTTCAATTTTTAGCTTGTAAACACTCTACAAAGCACAGTTATTGACCGATTTTGACGAAACTTGCTGAAATTGTTTAATATCACCCAAGAATGAACCCTTTTGAAAATAGCACATATCGAAATATATTTAATAGGAATTATTGCTCTTGTTCTATAAAATGTGTTGGATTTTTTGCTTGTAAACACTCTAGTCACAATTCTTGAGCAATTTTGACATAACTTGGCATGAGTATTTGTAATCACCTAAGGATGAACCCTATTGAAATTCAGTTAAATCGAAAAATATTTAGTATCAGTTATTGCCCTTGTGTTTGAAAACGCGTTCAATTTTAGCTTGTAAGCACTCTAGAAAGAACAATTCTTTATGGATTTTGATAAAACTTGGTTTGAGTATTTTTTTTTTACCCAAGGATGAACATTATTGAAAATCAAATAAATCGAAATATATTTAGTGTCAGTTATTGCCCTTGTGTTTGAAAACGCGTTTAACTTTTTGGCTAATAAACACTCTGGAAGGTACAATTCATGACCAATGTTGACAAAACTCACTGAAATTGTTTGATATCGCAAGGGATGAGCCCTATTGAAAATTAAAAATATCAAAATATATCTAATATGAATTATTGCCCTTGTTCTTTTAAACACGTTCGATTTTTGTCTCGTAAACACTCTACATGGCACAATTCTTGATGGATTTTGATGAAACTTGGTGTGAGAGTGTGTTATAACTCAAGGATGAACCCTATTGAAAATCAGCGAAATCGAAAAAATTTTAGTATGAGTTATAGTCCTTGCTCTTGAAAACGCGTTCAATTTTAGCTTGTAAACTTTCTAGAAAGAACCGTTTTTTTAATGGATTTTGATGAAACTTGGCTTGAGTATTTTTGTCCCAAGGATGAACCCTATTGAAAATCGAAAAATATTTAGTACAAGTTATTGCTCTTGTTTTTGAAAACGCGTTCAATTTAACTCGTAAACACTCTAGAAAGAACAATTTTGAATGGATTTTGATGAAGCTTGGCTTTAGTATTTGTTTTCTCACAAGGATAAACCCTATTGAAAATCAGACAAACCGAAAAATATTTAGTGTCAGTTATTGCGCCTGTTTTCAAAAACGGTTTCAACTTTTGGCTTGTGAACACTCTAAACATTCATTTTTGACAAAACTCGCTGAAATTGTTTAATATCAACCAAGAATGAGCCTTATTAAGAATTAAAAATATCAAAATATTATTAAGGGTGAACCCTATTGTAAATCATAAAAATACCGAAAAATATTTAACTAGAATTGCTTACAATTATGAACGTATTTAGAGAGCCTTAAAATATTATGTAGGCTAAATTTGCAATGACCTACATCTAGACAATATATTGAATATCATTTGACCTAGTTTTCAAACTCATAAAATAATTAGGTCATACCTTCCGTAACGGTTAAAAATGGCGAAAATATGAAAATTATCAATTTTTGCTGTATTTAAGTACACTTATCTCTGTGAATTTTTTAAGCTAGCCAAATAAAAAATACCTACTCGTAGACAATATATTGAATATTATTTGACTTAATTTTCAAGGTCATAGATTAAGTGGGTCACACCTTCCGTAGCCGTTAAAGTGACCTAATTTTGAAAAAATCGAAATTTGAATAATTCGAAAAAAAATACGAAATTTAAAAATCGGCCTCCAAGAAAAGGTAGATAATGATCCATTGTATCTCTGTGCTAAATTTCATCAAAATCGGTCTATCAGTAGTGTCTGAATTTCGGATTTAAGAATTGTAAAGAAAATTCATAATGGCGGCCGATATGGCAGCTTGACCTAATTATTTAGGTCAAATCGATTACTATTGACAAGTTATTTATAAAACAGTTTTCACTTTTCACCTAGCAGTTATAGACCGAAAGTTACGTAATTATGTCATTTGAGGCGAAACCTGAAGTGGAATTTTTTTTTCACATTAATTCAAAAATTATAATCATATCGCCTATCAACTGGTAAAGTTTCAAAATTTTACCATTTATATTAAATGAGAAATCACGGTCTGAAATTTATGCCGATGACCCTTGAATATTGAATTGCAAATCGTGGGTAAAATATTTAACCTAATTGCATAAAACCTATAATTGTTAGTTGACAAATACATTGAAGTTTTCAAATCTGAAAATGCGGTCAAAATCGGAGTGAAAATAAACTTGCTAAAGCAAAAAAACCTCAACTTCCGGTTCTCACTTCCGGTCAGAGATAGAACTTCCGGTTTTGTTTTATTTGATAATAGAAATCATTCTAAAATCAACTGTAGATTTAGAATTTCTGTACCTTTTACCAGTTTGTCTGCAAACTCATCCCAGAATCGCAAAAAAAAAATAAAAAAAATAAAATAATCCGAACGATTACAATACGTTTTCGCCAAAGTCGAAATACGTAATGAGTTGTTATAAGATACTATTCTTGACAGTTTTTAATGAAACTAGAGACCCTAGAAAAAAATATATGGGGGAAGGTTGAATATTTCATTCGACTTATTGTAACCTTACTGAAAAGTTTTTATTTGAAATAAATGCTGCCAGTGGGCGTATTTTACCTTGCCTAGCTATCTTTTGATTTTCAGGTCAGAAAACATGCATGCATGTACATGGTGTGTTCCCTTATCTGTATGTACCATTTGATGGAACCCATCCTGAGGAACGGTACCTGAAACAGTTTGCAGCAAGTCTGGACAAGGCATTAAATGTTGGAAATGGAATGGCAAAAGCTAATTTTCAACATGTTTTCAAAATATCTTTAGTATCAGGCATGTAAGTATTGACATTTTTTTTAGCATATTTATTATGAATCTATAGGGTGCTGGCATGTTTTAGTCTTATTAAAGAATCTTCATGACCATTATGTTGATTACAATTGATGTCTGTAAGTACATAACTGATAATCCTAAGAAAATATGTAGGCTTGTGCAGTGCTGAAAGTCATGCATGTACCACGAAGAAAACTTTCCTCCAGGACAACATAAATCTGGCATTGAAGTACAGTTTGATACCAGTTGAATAATACTTAGTGTAGGATGTTTTTGACCTCAACAAAACATTGTTTAAAAATGTCCGGTTGGGAAAAGAATAAATCAACAGCCCTGGTGTACACCCTGAACTGTTTCACTCTAGATGACCTCTTCAGAGACAACTATTTAAGATTGAATATTTATCATAAGGTGAAATGCAAAACTTTCAGAACTTTGGAAACTTTTTATTATCTATCTATGGCTAAAGATGGTCTCTCAGTTCAAACTTTGCATTTGACTTGTATGAACTGATGTAAACAAATCTGTTTTTAATAAGGGAAAAATTAATTTCCACCTGTTGTCACATCACAACATTTAATTTGTGTTTATTGTCACGGGTATTAGTATTTTGTTATTGTAATTGTTTCGTTAATAATTTGGGTGTGGTGGTCTAAAACAATTTCATATTGAAAATTTTATTGTGTGATTTATGAAGCTACAGATTAGTAAAGACATCTGTGCCAGTCCTTAATTATTTAACACAAACAAACCATTTGTTTGTTAGGTAGTCAATGTGGTCATGAAACAGTATACATCTAGCTAGTAAACTTTCAATTACTTCTGATTCAACCTCAAAACAAATATATATATATATACATTAATACACATAAATAAAGTGAAATAGTCAATGAACAGATGTACTTTCCACACTACTGCTCTTACTTGTCAAGTTAAAAACTGCATCTAATACCTCGACTGCAATAGTTAGCCATCTTTCTTGTATTACGAAAGTTTGTTAATTCAGGGATATTATTAGATTTTACGTCAGGAAATACAGCCAATCAAAGCCATTGACAGAAAGACTGTGAACAATTTGGAAGCGCTTGTTATCAATGGATATCACCTGAAATATGTTAGTCTTTGAAATTCTGAGTAACAACATGTTTTAGGTTCTGTACTATTTTTATATAAACTCTACAAATGATGTATTGATCACTATTTTAACAAATTTTTCAATATCACTCTAAATTTTGTTGTATTGAGCACTATTTTGACAGTGGTATTTCTATAACACTCTACAATTGATGTATTGAACACTTTGTTAACAGTAATGTTTGTTTATATCTCTAAAATCAATGTACTGAGCACTATTTTAACAGTAATATTTCTTTATATCTCTGATATATTTAGCACTGTTTTAAACTTGTTATGCTTAAGTCTGTATACTATATACTGTAAGGCTACAAATTATTGCGAGATAGAAATTAATGCGTTAAATGTGACCTATCCGCTATCGCATTAATTTGTATCTGCATTTCTAAATATATATTTCAAAGTGAGTTTTGGATTAAGTAATCAGGTAATTATCTCTAAATTTGAAGCTGATTAGTAATCAATGACGTTAAAAAAACAAAAGATTTTCGTTAATTGATAAGATTAGAGGTGAATACAGCACCAGCTGTCATTCTTCCGGGATGCCATTTTCTTTTTTATGATATTAAAAAATGAGACACCTATCGCAGATCGCATTAATTTGTACTCGCATTTTAGTCTCTTTTCCCCATGTCGCATTAATTTGTTGACGCATTAATTTCTAGCCTTACAGTATATTATATTGTTTAAATACTAAAGCACAAGTGATAATGTTTTCTAGGAGAATTTAAAATTGTCCTACTAGAAACTCTAATTGAAGTTTGTACTAAGATTTTAAATTCTACTAGATTTTAGTTTCTAATGTGACGTAAATATGTAACATAACAGTAATGCTACATCTATAAATTTTTATTATAGACCAATGTATGGATATCACCATAAAGAAGAAGCCTTTATGAAGATTTATCTGTACAATCCTTCCTCTGTTAAAAAGTAAGTCTTTTACAGTTGACGATAATTAATTTTTATGTAGATGTCAAACATAAAAGATGATGCATAAAATCATTGGGTAGCATTACAACCCAAATATATAGATGGATTAAGATGAGCAGCAGCGATTTTACAAAGTAAAGCCCCAATAAGTAGGGCCTATTTGTTTTTTTACTGGACAATCAAAACTTAAAAACTAATTTTTCTTCTATGTTTTCAGAGCTGCTGATCTGCTGGTAGGGGGAGCTGTGATGAATAAATCATTTCAACCTCATGAATCACATTTACCATATAAATTACAGGTAGGTTATACCATATCAATTGCAGGTGGCATCATAATCACTTAAACAAGCTAATTTCAGGATTCTTATGGCTGTACTTTAGCTTTTGCTAATATCCCATAAATGATTTGAAAATGAGATTCTGCATGATGTGCTGTGATTGGTTGAAATAAACATAAGCAGTATGCAACCTTGGTATAGGCCTTAGATGACAAAAGAGACAGAATTTTTTTTTTACAAATTTAAACAGAAATTTAAGTTTTAGAGTGAGGTTATATAGTATATATATAGGTTGTACGATGAGATTATATAGTATATATTGTATAGGTTTTACAATAAGAATATACAGTATGTAATATATAGGTTGTATGATGAGAACAAATAAGTATATAATATATAGGTTGTACAATGAGATTATATAGTATGTGTAGTATAGGTTGTACAATAAGATTATATAGTATATAATATATAGGTTGTACAATGAGATTATATAATATATAGGTTGTACAATGAGATTTTATAGTATATAATATATAGGTTGTACAATGAGATTATAAAATATATAATATATAGGTTGTACAATGAGATTATATAGTATATAATATATAGGTTGTACAATGAGATTATATAGTATATAATATATAGGTTGTACAATGAGATTATATAGTATATAATATATAGGTTGTACAATGAGATTATATAGTATATAATATATAGGTTGTACAATGAGATTATATAGTATATAATATATAGGTTTACAATGAGATTATATAGTATATAATATATAGGTTGTACAATGAGATTATATGTATATAATATACAGGTTGTACAATGAGATTTAAGTATATAATATATAGGTTGTACAATGAGTATGTATATACATATAGTATATAATATATAGGTTGCACAATGAGATTATATAGTATATAATATATAGGTTGTACAATGAGATTATATAGTATATAATATATAGGTTGTACAATGAGATTTAATGTATATAATATATAAGTTGTACAATGAGATTATATAGTATATAATATATAGGTTTACAATGAGATTATATAGAAACTATCTAGAGGTACATGAATTATATTAAAAACTCATGGTCTGTCTATTTATAGATTAAATATAGGTATGAATAGATCAATGTTTCACATAAATTTTAAATAAAGAGATTATAACATTGTCATTAGTTTTTTTATTGAGAAATTGATATTTAGATTTATAACTTAATCTTTAGGACTGAATTTGATTACATGTCTGTAATTTCTAAAAAAGGTAGTATAACCTTTCATTTGAGAATAAAAGATTAAAAGAATCAAGTCTATAGTGACTGTGCAAACTGATTTTAGAATCATTTTCATTTACATTCTGGAGATGCACTTTCCTAAACATATAAATTTACTTGAGCTGGAATTTGATTTAAGTCTTTCTGAACCATTTGATTACGATTCCTAAACATTAAATGTATTTGCATGAGTTGTCTCGGAGCAAAAAAACATTTATGTACATCTCTTACTTTGCCTACTGTACTTGTAGTTGTTCGCGACGCTAAAAAAGGCATGAGTCTTACTTGTACATCTCTTACTTTGCCCTTACTTTAGTATTTATTGTTATTTTAGAAGATGAAGGAAAAGAAGAAGTAAGCAATACACCTGATTCTGTATCATCTGATTCCTTGTTAGATAACTCTACCATCAATACACCAACCTCGCGTCGCTGGATGCATTATAATACTAACAGGTTGGTAAAGCTTGGATTTCTCTATATTTTGGTACAGGGATATCTGTAAAATATGGTACTCTGTTAGATGTCATTGCACAGAGATATCTCAATAAGATATTTCTCTAGTATTCATTACGTAATAGAGATTTCTGTATTTATTGGGGATATGTTATGGATATATTATAATACAGAGATTTCTCTGTTAGATATTATGGTACAGAGATTTCTTGGTATAGGGATTTCTTGGTTAGATTTAGATACTACTGCACTAATCCCTGTTTCATAATGCATGTTTTAAAGAACCTGTACCAATTATATCTAAAGGGATGATATTTAATTCACAAAAAAAAAAAATTATTCAAATTTTTGTCAACAACATGACATGCTCAGCACTATTTAATTTGAGCTAGAATAGTAAGATTTTGAGATAAATATAAGCTCAATTAAGGACCTGCAGGACTAAAGTTAGCTTAGCAAACTCACTGAAGGTGTTACATACATAATATCATTATTAATGTTTTGATATTATTTCAGAGATCTATATTTAGGAGAAGATGTTGAAAGACATAGTACATGTGAACTAGAGGTAGATGTGGTAGCTTCTGATATTCTGAACAGAATGGAAGTAGATGGTAAGATCTAGTCTACTTTTACTTTCTTATGAATAAAACTTTGTTATGTTTTGATTTAGAGGAATTGTGGCCTACATACACAATGTAAAGTATTTATCTTGCAATATTTTCAGCTAATATTGGTACAAATCCTGGTCTAGCTGCTCTATGGGAAGATGAAAAACAGAGACGTAGAGACAGAGGTGAAGATTCACAACTAGAACCTCAAGATTCTCAAGGTAATTCTTTTGTAATAATGGTTTTCTTTAAAAAACAAAAAACAAACATGAAATACTCCAGAGCGAAAGTGTAAAAAACGTTTTGGAATTTTAAACATAATGATATTATTTGACAAGGATTCTTTCTACCAGCTGGTCATTGGACAAACCTCTTTCATGATTATCCATAGAGTCTGTTTAAGTGTTACAAGATACTGGATATTGGTAATAATGTGTTTATATTTGTTATAGAACATGATGAGGTTGTGATATCTGAAAGTGAACGAGAATTAAAAGAAAGATTAAGAGAGATTATAGATCAACAGAGAGGCTATCAGTAAGTTTTTCTTACCTATCCTTGCTTCCAAACTCATATAGATTTTATTTGAGAAAAATAAACAAATTTCAATAGTGAAAATCTTGAATATATCAGTAAAGCCATTAAAAACAGAGTACAAGTAACTCAAAGTATTTTAATTATGTGTTATTTATATGTATTTATAGAGAGAGTCAGTCTGATGGGGAATCTGTTGTATCTAGAAGTGATGATGGTGGAACACAGACTGAATTTACCCCTTCTTCACAAACAGCTCAACACATTCTTACCAGACAAGGTAAAGCTCTCCTTTCTTTCTGGTTGAGGCATGATGGTACAATGGATGGTACAATTAACCAAAGCTTCAGGATTTGCATGTTAAAGAACCCTTGATTGGTGAAAAAAATGATAAAAGGCTAATGCTGATGTTATTGCAAAGTTTTTTAAAATAAAAACTACTAAACATCTATTGGGGTCTGTTATAATATGTGATGCAATCTATGTTTTTAGATTCTGATGATCTTCCTTCCTCACAAGATACTATTATAGTAGAAGGCAAAGCTAATGAAGATAGTCAACCAATTATTAGCTTAGAATCTATTCAAAAAGTTTTATCCTTCAGTCAAAGTTTTTCTCAGCGTTCTGCATCTCAGACAGGTGAGTGTAAATGAGATAAAAGTTAGCTCAGATGTTAAAAAGTTGATAGATAGTGAATATGCTTGTGATACATCTTTAGCTGGTCATTTGAGCATACCTGTGGATACATCACTTACTGTCTTTACAATAAAGTTGACTTGAATTTTTTCTCTTTTAACTAATATATTAGAATTTCAATTGATGTTTGGAAATAAATAATTTCTCAATGGCTGGTGTTTTCAAAGATGATCTTAACACCACTTTAATATTTTGTACTTGATATTTCAATTCATACGAAAGTTTCAAAATTTGACTCTGTAAATGTTTTTGCAGGCATACTGGTAGTCTGACTTCAAACAAAATTTTTTAGTGTTTGATATTTTGTCTTAGACATTAATTGTACCTTATGTAAGGGAAAGAGTACGAAAACTGTCTATTAAACCAGAGAATGGACAGTGTGATGGGCGTAGCCCCAAACACTGTTCATTCTCTGGCTTAATAGGTCGTTTGAGTGCTCTATCTTACTTAAATAATAGCCCTACAAAGTTAAACTAATTGTAATCAACACAACTCATTGATTATGTTGGTTCAGATTGTAATTTAGACTGTGGCAAACATACTCTGCAGATGTCTTCTACACACAATGAATTCATCAAGTGAAAACGATATATTTATAATTCAATCCACCTTCAGAAATACATCCCAAGTCGAGCCAATTGATAATATTTAGTATGAACAATCCAATTTTCAAATACGGAGAGACCTTTTTTCTGATATTTCATCTGATGATAACAAAGTAAGAGCAAAAAGGAGATGAAAATAAGGATAAATATCTAACTCTAATGCCACAACAATTAGGTTTAACAAACCTTTGGAAAAATACTGACATAGATGCGATTGTTAACAAAGGTCTATCAGAAAAAAACAGAATAAAAAACACACTGTATTTCACTTTATCAAATGGGAACGTTGTAAAATAAAACTGAATATATAATTGAATTGCTTTGTCAGTGAAAAGATAGAAACAACTAAAAAGTAATGGACACTTTAAAAAAAATAATGGACACTTTTTAAAAAATAATTGACATTTACTGAACAATTTTCATGAAATAGTGGACAGTTAGTGAGTAGTTCAAGCAACACTCATACATTCTACTAGAGAATGGATAAATACAACAAAGGATGACGTCATAGCTGTTATTTAATTACTTTTTTTTTCAGAAAAGGGAGATAAATCATTGTTAGAAATTCTAGCCTCACTAGCAGAAGACAGTCCAGACTGTTCTCAACATGATATTTCTCAGATTGAATCACTGGAAGACGAAGACTCCATTATGGTAGATAAACCACGCCTGCTAACACACCTGTCAATCAAAGAAGATGAAGAGGAAACACTGGAGATGACTCAGATTATTGTTCCAAGTGAAGAAGGGGAGGAAGATATAGAAGAAAAGATGTAAGTCAACATATACTTGACATTGTCAATAAAAGAATAAGATTATGGTTCAAGTTGCTTGAAAGCTAGGTCAGGTCATGTTGGAACTGAAGAATATTTCTGATCATTTATCATATTTCTTTCCAGAGATGACAAGAGTGAATATGATCTAGATGGTATGGATGTGACCTGGTCCGCATCCCAATGGTTCTCTGATAGTGATGATGATCCAATTCCTCAGTTCGATGGTGCCTCTGATCCCATGGTTCCTAAAAGACCCGGTAGGTTTCCAAATATTTCTCTACAGCTCCTCGAATTTGTTACCTAAAAAACCTATTGTTTGAAAAACAAAAAATAGAATGACAGGATTTCTTAATTATTATATTGACAAATTGATGAAAGTTTGATATTCATTTAATCAAATATTTTCAGACTTAGTTTTCTGATCTAGATCATTATCGAAATTGATGTGACTCTGGACTCTGGTGTTTTTTAGCTTTCCTCAGGAAATTAATGCCTTAAGCATATTAGAATATTTGTGTGATGTATAATTTCAGTTGGGCGACCAAGGAAGAGGCTTGGTCCAAGAGGACCATTACTTCAAGAGACCAATCCAATGTCTAGAAACAGCCCACAGTTTTCCAACATGTATCAGCATCAAAATCAACAATATGCTAGTTACCATGGCAGCAACGAATATCATCAACAACCACAGTACAACAACCAATGGCCAGGAGATTATAATACTCATCATAATACATCTCAGTATACTCAACAAGGGAGGAGATGGGAACAGCAGCACAATTATCAGCCGATTAATTCACCTCCTGCGTATCATCAGGGTAGACCTTCATCAGATTATTATCCAGGGTACAACCAACAACAACAACAGATGTATCAAAGATTTCCATCCGATATACCCCAGAGTCCTGGGTATCATAATCAAACAAACTTTCAACCAACATCACCTCACGGTGTTCCACACCATCAAAATCATAATTCAACACTTTCTCAGAATCGTTCTTCAACACATCAGCACCAGAGCTCAAATTATTCTACTACTTCAGCAAACCCTAGACCTAACTTTCCAATGGAAAACCAGTCTCCATTTTCACCATCAGAGAACCAAAGTGCCCTCTTTTCTGGAGTGACTAATTATCAGTATGAGGCTATAACACCTCCACCTGTGCAACAGGCACCTGAATCTCCAACAGTCACACCTCCTGTTCAGTCACCATTGAGAAATATTTTAACCAATCCTGGACAAGCTTACAATCCTTCTTATATGAGTAATCGTAGCATCAGTCGTTCATCTACTCATTCAACTTCTTCATCCGGGTCTCTTCAGAGCGATCCAAATGTGGCGAAACCAGATGATATGTTTTCTGTTAATTCCAACTTTCAATCTCAACCACAGCTGAATTTTCCTCAAAATTACCCAGAACAATTTGGAAATCCTGGAATGGATTCGAACAGATCTTATCAAACTTCCCAACCACCATTTGGTAATCAGATACCACAACAAAGACATCCTGGGATTCAACGCCAAACTTCTCATGGTCATCCCGGACCATTGTCACCAACTAGTCCAAAGAGTGTTATTCATCATTATCAATCTAGTTCTTCTCAGCCACCATTCAACAGCTTCAATCAAGGATCTCAAGAAAACAGACTGACATCTCCGCCAGTAAGCTTTCCTGAATCATATAGCAGAACCATGAACAGCAGTCTAGAAGATCTTTTTAGTGATGAAGCCAGTTTTCCTGGATTCAAGAATACTCCTGTTGTAGATGAATCAAACTCTAAAAAGGCCAAAGATGAATTAAAGAGGCTTCTTTCTGGAGATAATGACGCTGTAGAAACAACAATTGCTGATGATTTTCATGGGTTTCATGTTTCACCCATAAGATCACCCCCATTGCCATCATTTACTGAGATGAAATCCTTACCAGTTTCATCTCCTTCAAAACTAAAATTGGATCAAAATGGCAAATTTGGAAAAAAGCCCATCCAGGACAGGAACGCCTTAGACAGTCTGTTCAATTTGGTGTCAAATGTGTCAAAAGATAAAATTGTTGGCTTAAGTCCCAAGAAGGCTTACACCAATGCTCTCAAAGCTAATACCGTGGTAACATCTATGGCCACAGCTCAAAAAGCACAACCATCACCACCCTGCAGTGAACCACAATACACAAATATGGATTCATGGAAAGATGCACATTCAAAATTAGATCTCTCCTTGCCTCCTGTATCCTATGAAGAAACTCCAATTCCAGTCTGGAACAATCTGGAAGACTTCAAACCTCTTCCAAATGTTGGAAAGAAACAGAGAATGAAGAAACTTGGACTTACTAAACAGAAGAGTAAAAACAAAGCTATGTCTGTAGCCAATGCTGAAACTTCTAAGAATACTGCCTATTCTTTTACATTTCAAGTGCCTACTCAAGTTTTCAAACGGTTGAAATTCAGAAATCCTCCTCATTTTGATAACAGGATGAAAATAGTAAGATTGCATCCCAAAGATGCTAGAAAATATAGCTTGCTAAAAATTGGAAGAGAAACAGTGAAGATTCCTAAATTATCAGCAGATGATGTACTGAAGATTCAAAGACTTCTACAACACGGGGATATGGAAAGGGAGATAAGAAAAATTGCTAATGTTGAAGAACCAGTGCCAGTAGACCAAACAATGGTGAGTGATGTCAGAAAGGTAGAAGGAAAGGATATATTATCACAACTGCTTCTTGAAGCTGAAAATCCATCTATCAAATTAATTGGAGGTACTGCAGCTCCACCAAAGAAAGTAAACAACAGAACAGAAGAAATTCGAGCCCTGAAACGTAAATCCTTGAAGCTAAATAAGAAGCCTAAATTGTTTACAGCTAAGAATCCAGTTCAATTTAATAACATGTCCATTGAAGGAGACTACAGTCATCGCATCATTGATCCAGATCAGGGGGAAGAAAAAATGGTAGTGTTGAAAGACGTCAGTTTGCGAGATGCATCCGAGGGGCACCTAACACCTATAAAATCTCAGACACCAGTCTCTGGTAGAAGCCCTGCCTATTGTTCTAGCTCAACAGTTATTTCAGAAGATATATACAATAAAAGTATTGAGGAACTTGAGCTTTCCAGCACACATAAAATTTTCAGCAACGTCCTACTGTGTGATAAAGAACCATTAAGCGAAGGTGAATCTGTACTATCAAATACATTATCAGGAACTTCTTCCAGAACTAGTTCCAGAAAGGAATCTTCAGACAGCTCAGAAAGTCTTTTTGAAGATCAGGAGAAACATCAAGCCATTGGTAAACGAAGACATTCGTCTGCTCATTCTCAAACAAGTTCTAAAGGTGGAAATAATTCACGGAGATCCTCATTGAATTCTCAGCTTGGTTTCCCTGCTGCACCAGGAACCAACAATGAAAGTAATAAGTCATTAAAAAATCATAAAAAGAAGAGACACAAATTTACAGAAAAGGAAGGAGTCCATTACATTGTTGTTGGTAAATTCAAAGGACATAAATCAATGAAAGTAAAATTAAAACGTGTTAATTGTCAACGAAATTCTGTAAGTGCTACTGAATTTTTGACGAATCCAGACAAATTTCAGAACGGCATGATCGAAATTGCAGCCGAGGGTCAGGAGTGTGAAATGTCATCTTGTGAAGTTACAGATGATGAGGATTTCTCAAAAAACAAATCGTATTCTGCACCACAATTTGAAAGTAGTGACTCTTGCAATTCTTATGATTCTGGAATGATGAGTAGATCAGAAAATCCAAGTTTGAATGTCAGTGAAGTCTCTGATGATGGCATGGAAGTCTCAGAAAATTCGAAGATGAATAAGACGAAAAGAAAAAAGCAGAAATTAACTCGTAATCAAAGATTGGGAGTTGCCTTTCTCACCACAAGAGCAAGGCGTAAGAAAACTCCAAATGGTGGAAAATTGATGAATAGCTTGTCTTTACTCCATCAAGCAACTTTAGCCAATTTAACAGAAACTCCTCCAACTTATTCTGATGAAGCTGATGACCACAAGACCAACTATGAAGATGTTATGATGAAACTGGCTTTGTTCTCCCCTCCCGATTCCGAGAAGTGTGATAGTTCTCCTCCAAACCCTCTTTCACCCACAGAGACGGTCAAGGATCTGTGTCCTATCAAAGCAAGGGACCTACTCTTTGGTGCTAGCCCTGAATACAAAACAGAAACCACAATAAAAGAGGTAGAAGAAAAATGTATGCAACCTTTAGAAATTGATGTGAATTCTAAACCAACTATACGTCCACAAGGAAGTTTTGAAGGTCTTTATGAAACTCCTTTGTCAAGTTTGGATAATGCAAAAGCTGATCCTCAGTATTCCCCAGGTCATGCATCAGTTGGTAGTTCTGAAAATGACTTTAACACTGGAATGCCAGAATTGAAGGATGAAACTGCTCCAATGGATGTTGAAGAAGACAATGATGACTTCTGGAAGGATGATCGCTTTAGCAAGACCTCACAACAGCAACAGCCCAAAACAGCTGTAGTCAAATTGGCACCATTGTTATTTTCAGACATTTCTAATGCTGTGGTTCGGAACTCTTCTTCACCGCCAGATCTTGGCCCTCCTAATATTCCTAATTTTGCTGGTGTCTTGTCAATCTCAAATGAAAAATCACCACCTCCACCAAACTTAACACCTAATAGATCTCCTAGAACTTGTGATACTGAACCTAAGGAAGGAAAGACTAATGAAATAGAGGTGCTTAAACTTATGGCATACAGACCCAAATCGAAGTTGACAAAACGGTCTCCTAATTCATACAGTACAAGCTCAACATCTCCAAGTGCCCATAATTCCAATGCTAGTTCAAAAGATGAAGGAGATTTGAATCAATGTGCTTCAGCACCAAAATTACCTGAAATTGTAATTGAAACAGCTAGTCAGGATGAAAAATCCACAGAAATTTCAGACATCCCTTTGGAGATGGAGTGTGAAGACAATGCTGATGAGGATAGTTCAAAAGATGTTGACTCACCTAATGGTGAAAACCCTAAAACTGTACTTGATACTGCCAAAGTGACTTCTTATTTAAGTGCTCCTTCTAAATTTGTGGCTTCAAATACTAACTCAGAGAAACCTCTAGTGACTTCGCGTAATTTATGGACTGATATAACCTGTGCCAGTATTGACAACATTGGTGACACTAAACCTCAAAAATATAAGAAAAAACATGAAATGTATAATAGTAGCCAAAACCACTCTGAGAATTCAAATGCCAACATTCCCGAAGAATTGCCGAAAGATCCGAACACAGACAAAAATAGATCTCCGCCTAAACATGACAATACTGCTTCAGTGACTCTGAATTCTATAGTCATCAAACCTTCAAATCTAGCTCCAGTACGCTCAAGCATCATTGACTCAGCTCAGTCACATGGTCTTACATTAACTAATCATAAGGAAGCATTCTTCAGTAACCCTGACGACATACCAGAGAGGTCAAGGTCAGTAGATTTTGAAACTTTACCATTTTCCCCAAATAGTTTAAAATGACTTCTTAAATATAATTTGTGCAAGCATGAAATTTGAGATCAGTGTATTTAATATAATTTAATTCTACAGCATGAAATTATGTTTTTTGAACAGAAATCCGTTCCAAAATTAGAATTTTATGTTGCCAGTTCTGAAATTTAGTTAATGCATGATAAATTTAGTACCAAGATAAAAAAAAAGATCCTGCTGCCATTCTCTGTTGTGACCATTTTCCCAATATTTTCTGGATTTTTTTAGGTTCAAAATTAATGCAACATGAACAGTAATAAATAAATATGCCTTAGTTTTGCTTTGGTCGCCGTTTTCTGTTCTATTTTGTAAAAAGATGCACGCTGATTCTCTTTAATTTTTACTTGTAGTAAAAAGTAAAATAAAGTTATATTTTTTTGCGGTCAGTAAATAGCTTCACCGCATCTACTTGTGAAGATAAAAACTCTTTTATTACTAGAATACTTGTTTGAGGTACCCTCATCCCATAGCAATTACCGTTTTTGAATTGTTACGTTTATTGAAATCTTATGACCACTAATCTTAATCGCAATCATATGCAACAGGTGATTGTTATGGTGTGAGGGCCAATTTACTTATTTAAAACGAAATGTTTGCCTTTCATAATATAAATTTGAAATTTGGTATAAGTGACATATTTATCTAAAATATGTTGTAGGGAAGTAGGAGGACAAGTTTTAAAGGTTGATTCCAATTCGGTGAGATTTCTTCACTTATTAGGCCTTTTACTTATTTATTCTCATATTTTACCTTCACTTCATTGTATGTGTGCTCTTACTGGTTGGGAATTAATATGGCATCACACCAAAGTACCATTTTGATTTTACTTTGGGGTACTTTTTTTTTCTTGTTGGATCCATCTTGGTTTGTTTTTTTAATGAATGTTAGGTGGAAGTTTGCAGGGTAATGGTTAACTGCTTTTTTACAAATTATTTTCTGATCATATCAATTACTTAGAAAAATTCTTAAGCGAGAAGTTTCACATGATTTTACCTTTTCACAGTGGAATCCCTGAGAGGAAGACCATATTTATTGTTGTAGAAGAAACAAATATTCCAACAAGTGGTTACAAAAATTTTGAAAAGATATCTATCTGAATCACTGTGCAAGACGGTTAATAAGTTAATGATTTAAAGTACAATCATCCTAAAGACATAAAAAATAATATAATTTATACTTAGTTTAAAGCAGTAAAAAATTGATTTTGTCTTGATTGATTACAGGATTCTTTCTGAAAAATAATTCTGATTTAATGATAAGATTTAGAAAACATATAACATAAGAATTCTACTAAATTAACATGTAGTGAGTGGATGAACAAATTATCTGCCTTGATTGTCAAGTCTAGCTAGGGTTTATAAATTTTTGAATTGAAATTAAACATCTGTGGTCATGGAAGCTTTGAAAATATTTATTTTTGTGTTTAAATCACCTAATTTTATTTATCATTTCCTTTACTTATTTATTTTTTGTGGTTTTGCACTTTTCAAAAGCATGATTTATTTTATTTAATGTTATTTTGACTTTTGGTATGTATCTTATTTTTGTTATGTGTGTACTTCTTGTAGGTTAATGTAGTTTTTATACGCCCACATAGAAATGTGGACGTATATTGTTGTCGCCCCTGTCCGTCGGTCCGTCGGTCCGTTGGTCCGTCGGTCCGTCGGTCTGTCGGTCCGTCGGTCCGTTGGTCCGTCTGTCAACAATTGTTTGTGGACACTGTAGAGACTACAGTTTTTATTGGAATTTCTTGAAACTTGGTATACTTGTTTATAATCACTCAAGGAAGAACCCTATCGATTTTGGTATGATTTCGAAAAAAATTCCTGGAATTCTTGGACTTTGAATTTCAAATTGTTCTGTTTGTAAACAAAAGCTTGTGGACACTGTAGAGACTCCATTTCTTTATGAATCTTTTTGTAACTTGGTATATTTGTTTATTACCATCCAAGGAAGACCCCTATTGATTTTGATATGATTCTGAAAAAAATTCCTGGAATTCTGGAACTTGGAATTTCGAATGTACTGTTTCTCATCCGTCTGTCAACAATTGTTTGTGGACACTGTAGAGACTACAGTTTTTATTGGATCTTCTTGAAACTTGGTATACATGTTTATTACCATTCAACGAAGACCCCTATCGATTTTGGTATGATTCCGAAAAAAATTCCTGGAATTCTTGAACTTTGAATTTCAAATTCCGTCGGTCCGTTGGTCCGTCTGTCAACAATTGTTTGTGGACACTGTAGAGACTACAGTTTTTATTGGAATTTCTTGAAACTTGGTATACTTGTTTATAATCACTCAAGGAAGAACCCTATCGATTTTGGTATGATTTCGAAAAAAATTCCTGGAATTCTTGGACTTTGAATTTCAAATTGTTCTGTTTGTAAACAAAAGCTTGTGGACACTGTAGAGACTCCATTTTTTTATGAATCTTTTTGTAACTTGGTATATTTGTTTATAACCATCCAAGGAAGAACCCTATTGATTTTGATATGATTCTGAAAAAAATTCCTGGAATTCTGGGACTTGGAATTTCGAATTGTACTGTTTGTCATCCGTCTGTCAATAATTGTTTGTGGACACTGTGGAGACTACAGGTTTCATTGGATTTTCTTGAAACTTGGTATACATGTTTATTATCATTCAATGAAGACCCCTATTGATTTTGGTATGATTCCGAAAAAAATTCCTGGAATTCTTGGATTTGAATTTCAAATTGTTCTGTTTGTAAACAAAAGCTTGTGGACACTGTAGAGACTCCATTTCTTTATGAATCTTTTTGTAACTTGGTATATTTGTTTATTACCATCCAAGGAAGACCCCTATTGATTTTGATATGATTCTGAAAAAAATTCCTGGAATACATCCAAGGAAGACCCCTATTGATTTTGATATGATTCTGAAAAAAATTCCTGGAATTCTGGAACTTGGAATTTCGAATGTACTGTTTCTCATCCGTCTGTCAACAATTGTTTGTGGACACTGTAGAGACTACAGTTTTTATTGGATCTTCTGAATGCAATACAATATAGTTAACTTCCAAGTTCCTTGTAAATCAGGAACCAGCTGTAAATGGACTTTTACTTTTACAATCAAAGCTATCAGTGGGCGTATGTTACCTTGCCTGGCAAGCTATCTTTGTTGTTAATGTTATGCTAACGGTTTGAAAAAACTTTTAAGTCGATTTTTTTTTTTAAGAAAATATTAAATAGTTTTAAACAAACACTAAACTGATACCAGATTTTAAAAGATTTATTACATTTTTTAAATTGATAAACCTGATAGATTTCTGTTAATCAGCAAATTTATTAATTCCTTTTATTTTGCAGATTCAAGACATGCCAGAATTTCAAACCTCATTTGAATCTTTGAAAACTTGGCGAACAATCTTCACAGCAAATTCCAGTGAAAAATTATTTTCTTCTCAAGAACGTGAAAGTTTGTGGGATAAACTGGAAAAAGATCCACAGTTTAGATTCATCTTGTCTGACGACAAAAAACAGATTATAGCGCCATGTCACATGCCTCCTTCAAAATCAAACGTAAAAAAATGGTTGAAAAATAAACTTGGTAAAGTTCTAGACAACAATAAAATTTTGACTAAAATTCCCGATATTGATGAAGTAGAACCTAAAAAAGAGAAAATTATAATTGTTGATCAGAGTAATAGTCTGGAGGACAATTCAAGCTTGAAAAGTGAGATTTCGTTTCCACCTTTTGATAATTGTTTGGAGGTCTCTACCAGTGATCAGTTGTGTCTTGATCAAGGAAAAGATAACTCTGTGTGTATTGTTGACAAAATTGAAAATGAAATGAATGGAAGTGATTGTTATGGTGAAAGAGATAATAAGTCTGTAACTGTTACAGAAAGGAAAGACGGATCTCTGTGTGTTTCCCATAATAGGAAAGATAACTCTGTAGATTTAGATAGTTCAGAATTGGATAACTCCAAGTGTGAATCAGTGTATGAGTACAGTACTCTGGTTGAAATTGAAAGTGGCATAGAAGACGATAATTTGGATTGTGTCGAAGTTGAAATTTTATCACAGGAAAATAACCAAAATCAGCCTGTTCATTCTAAAAGTATCAAAGTAACTCGTTTGAAGAGAACTCTATCAGATGGTGAAGTTCTTGACACTTCACGAGAAGATCTGGAAATTGTAAGTCCCCCAAATCCAGCTAAAAAACAATGTTCGCGTTGGGACCAAGAAGAAATGTCTCCGTCCAAATTAAACAAACTGAATTGTGGTGAGTCTGATTCTTATCTTCATAGTACTCCAGTCTCTCGTAAAGCAGACGGCAAAGATTTATTTGAGCCATCTTGTACTCCAATCAGTATAAATAGGGATAAACAGACAACAGGTGATGGGAATATACCAGGCATGTTTGTAACCCCAAAAAGACCCGCTCCCCCGCGACGTCAATCAACAAATACAGAAAATACCTTACGAAGATCAATCCTTACATCCCAAATGAAGGTAACCTATTTATATCAGCATGTACTAACAGTGCATGCTCTACCTTAATCTTACCTAGCCTGAGTACTGAGATCACATGCTGTAACCTAGTCAAATCTACTACTAACAGTACATGCTTAATCGTAACCTAGCTTAGTTTAGTACTAACAATGCATGGTCTACCCTTACTAACCTAGAACATTGCATGCTATATTCTAACCTAGCCTATTCTAACCCTGCCCATGTCTAGCCTTACTAACAGTGCATGCCCTACCCTAGCAAGTACAAACAATTAGTTATTTAAAATCACAGAATGCCCATGTTCAACATATAAAGCATGCATTGTGTCAATGTATTTTTATTTTAACAGTTTGCTAATGTACACAAAACTCATCCAGTTGTAAATAATGTTCACTCCCTTTCATATATATACAGCGGTAGTTAATGATAAGTTGATGATTGTATGTTTTCAAAATTAAGTATTAAAGTTAACTACTGAGCTCTATATAGATTTTTGTATGGTATATGTAAATGGAAAAACGTAGGGCTGGGAATCGATTATGATTTTAATATTGATTATCGGCAAATAATCGGTGACGTGCACCGACCGATAATCGATTAATAATCGGTAGAATTTTCATGTCTATTTTAAGTAAGGGAGATAACCACATTCGAGTATCGTAAACACAGTACATTTGAAAATGAAAGTAGCTTATCCTCCCAGCAGATGGAGCTCTAAACTGTTGTTATTTATAGGCCTATAGTTGTTATTGTGTCGTATTAAAAGTCGATAGCGGTATTATTTGGTATTTTTTGTGATAGTATTGTTCATTCCATCTTGTAAACAGTTGTTTGAAAAAATTGATTGGATATAATTTATTGAATCATGATAATCGATTATGGAATTTTAGATCGATAATCGTAATCGGCAGGTAAGTAATCGACGATTAATCGGAATTTCGATAAATTTTGCCAGCCCTAGAAAAACGGTTTTGCTGCATCCCATGAAACCATGGCCCTGTTCTCATATTTATTTCTGATGTTTATGTGCTGGGGTTTGTGATACGCTAGAAGTAAGGGTATCTATCAGATATTATGTAACCTACAAATAATAATTCGTTTTTTCTCCAAATTTTCATCTTGTAGAGTCAACTGTTGACACCAGATATGTCTAAAGAGAAAACTTCACAAATTGACGGACCAACACCTAAAAACAGTTTTGGATTTAGAATTACACAACAAAATTTACAGACTGCTAAAGCTCTTCATCAGGTGAGGATATCTAAGGGACCAAATAGAAACATCTATTTAAATTCTGATTATCTAATATTAGTCTAATTTCCAGAAAAATGTTGATATCTATATTGCCATGATAATGTTTATCTATTATCTTGCGACATTAAATTGCTTCTGATTTTGCTTGCAAATTCTGTAGGTATTTCTATTGTTTTGTTTTTCTTGTGATTGCAAATCCAATCAGGATTTCTGTATTTCAGCATCAATATTTAACAGTAATGAGTATAGAAATCCATGCAGAAAGCAGAGGCGAACTTACTCCCAACCCAGAATTTGACCCAATTCAGGTCATCTTTTACTCAGTTTACAATGACGTGCCAGAATCAGAAGGTCCACAAATAACTACTGGTGCGATCATAGTATCTAAATCATCAGTCCCAGAGAAACGACAAACACCTAAAGAAACACCAAGAAAAGCACATAAAAGAAAGGCCTCTGGAAAGTCACGTTCAGTCTCACCCAAACCATTGTTAAAGTCTCCACAACCGTCAACATCTACAGCGGGTACATCAAGGTCTTCTCCTATCAGGGCAAGGTCATTATCTCCTCGACCTAACAAAAATTCTCCTTCAACATCCAAAATATCTCCAAAGAAAAGTCTATTTTCCTCTTCTCAAGCCTCCTCTTCGAAAGTCAAACTTTCTAGTCCTCAGCCATCTACCTCAAAAGAAGATGTTAACACCCCAAAATCCCGATGGATTCGTAAAGATAATTCCTCAAAGGCCTCTAAATCAAGTACAAGATCACCAAGCCCAAAAGCTTCAACCTCAAGAGCAGAATCTGCATCTAGTCCTCAACCATCCACTTCAAAAGCTTCATCACAAACGTTTTATCCGAAACCATCAACATCAAAAGCTCCATCACAAAGTCCAAAGTCCACTTCAGGATCTAGTCAAGGGAAGACAACTCATCACAAGCCAACCCTTCTAGAGAAATCTGGTATTGATAACCTAATAGTAACATATGTATCTGATGAACAAGAACTCTTAGATGAATTCATACAGCTGGTCCATAGGTATGGTAAAAATCTTTATTTACAAAAGGATGCTTTTACATGTCTCAATCCAAAATATCCATGTTGGACTTTGGACGCTAATGAAATAATAAACCACTGGCTTGAGTGGCTCTCTTCAGAAACAAAATTGTCTCTATAGCACAAACTTTGAATTTGCGTCACATCACTTACATGTACATTCATTTTGGTAATCAATAGTTGATTTTGGTACAAAAACTTCTATATAACTTTCATATAACTTCATATAACTTAATATAAAATCACCACAGAATTTTAATATCATGTTTCTGTCACCTTTTCAGGAATAAAATGACCTCTTTTAAATTACAAAAATGCATTAATCTGGCCAGTACCCCTTTTTCTATGGGCTTGAAAAATTGAACTGGTCTGGTTATAACTCATAAAGACTATTTAAGTAGAATCTAGATACCTAGTCTAAAACCATTCACCGTTCAGGTTTTCTCAAACATTGATATGCACAATTTTTAGTCAGATGTCTGTGGTATATGGGTCTTGCAATCTAACTTAAATTGCAATGGTAAGGATAAGTGTCCTCAATAAACATAAACAAGTATAGAAAACATTCTAGTCCATACTAATAGTTGACTCTATTTTAGATGGGATCCAGATGTAATGGTAGGATTTGAGATACAGATGTTATCATTAGGATATATATTACAACGAGCTGCTCATCTGAGTATTAATATCTGTCCTAGTCTCTCTAGGTTACCAGGTAATATACAGATTCTTTCACTAATTACACTGTGAGTAACGATTTCATAATGGAATAAAGTGATATAGCATTAGCAGCAAGTTAAGTCCAGGTTAACATGGAACAGACATATTATATTGTTATTTCAGGAACGATGGATGGTAATAGATTTAGTGCTGAGAAAGATACATGGGGAGCAGATTATAATACAGAGATACATATAGCTGGTAGAATAGTTCTTAATCTCTGGAGAGTCCTTAAACATGAGGTAGGATTTATTCTCATTATTTACAAAATATTTAGCATCAACAGCCGCTACATAGACAAGTTGCCTAGTGTATCTTCTATGGTCTATATTTATAATACTATCATTTATTTGTTATATTATATTTAGCCAAATGGTGTCAATATTCAGAGTTTCTGTCATTTTATTGTTTTTAACTGAGTTTTGAAGAAAGATAAATTTCAAATAATGATTTGAAAATATAAATCAACAGCCTTGGTGCATATTTTTCTTCAATTCATAATATACACATGATCATTCTTCTATAGTTTAGGTAGAATATATAGAATTGAAACCAAACAAGCCAAAATTATTGCATCCTTTACAAATAAATACACTAGAAAACTTAAATCAGACTCTTACGTGCAGAAATATATATATTAGTTAAGCTATACTGCAAAATCAACAATATTTGATAAACTATGCAAATTTCTCAAATTTGAACTTCTATTTTCATTCTATTATTTTTCAGATAACTTTAAATATCTATGATTTTGAGAATGTAGCCTATCATGTATTACATAGACGTATACCACTATACTCCTTTAAATCATTGACAACTTGGTTTAATCATAGAACTCATCTATATAGGTATGTTCTTTGTTGATCAGTAATTTCTATCTCGAAGCAGACATGACATTATCCAACCATTCTTAGTAGGCTTGGTTTTGTTTTCTAACATAATACAGTCAACCCAAATCAAAAAATAGAAAAGAATGTAATTTTTATTTTGCATGTCCATAAGTCTTGTCATAAAATCAATTCAGATGCTATCATTGTATGATTAAGTTATATGCAATCTAAGCTTATTAAACCTGAAAATTTATATTCTGATAATTTTAGATGGCGTGTGATAGACCACTATATAACACGTGTTAAGGGTTTGC
Organism: Nipponacmea schrenckii; assembly: GCA_030562195.1. Classification (NCBI taxonomy): domain Eukaryota; kingdom Metazoa; phylum Mollusca; class Gastropoda; family Lottiidae; genus Nipponacmea; species Nipponacmea schrenckii. The sequence continues at coordinate 52,426,356 of JAUJPP010000003.1, read as the reverse complement.
TACAGATTATAGACCAGTTAGATATTATCGGTAAAACTAGTGAATTCGCTAGAGTATTTGGTATTGAATTCTATGATGTTTTATCTCGAGGCTCCCAGGTAAGTTGAACCAATTTTTCTTCAATTATTATTGAGCTGAGATATTTTTAAACAAAATAGCTATTTGTATGGGAGGATGATTAGGAACAGGAACTACTTAAATTAGAATACAAAATGATGCAACATGGACAATGATTATGACGTTGCTTTTTGGTATGATTTATTTTTTATTTTTTGTAATACATATAGAAGTAAGAAGGTAAACATTAAGAATAAAATATCTATGGAAATATCACTCCCGAATTATTTACGAACTTCGTTACTTGTAATTGTTTTAAAATGTAGTATTTAAATCAAGAAGTAGTATATTGGATATACTATATCCATATATATCTTGTATTCTTAAATCATTTGTTGTCTTATATTTCTAGTATCGAGTGGAATCCATGATGTTACGTCTTGCCAAACCCATGAACTATATCCCAGTATCCCCTAGTGTACATCAACGAGCCAGAATGAGAGCACCAGAATGTATTCCTTTAACTCTAGAACCAGACTCAAAATTCTACACCAATCCTGTAGTAGTCTTAGACTTCCAGTCTCTTTATCCATCTATAATGATAGCATATAACTACTGTTTCTCCACTTGTATGGGTAGACTTGATTTACTTGCCAAAGCTCAGTAAGTATTCAACTAATTAAGTTGTTTTAGGTCTTTAGACCCATGATTGATTTTTCAAGAACTTATATTTATTGATTAATTCTACTAATGCTGATATTGAAATTAGGATTAGAATAAACTTAATTAGAAGTGCTCAATATCAAGATATTGGCCTGAATTATTGATAGTTTGACGTTATAAAAATCATTGGTAGTGCATAGCATTGTTAACTTAATCTGATACATTAACTATTTCAGTGAAGGACAATATGAATTTGGTTGTACATCATTACGGCAATCTCCTACAGTTATCAGGGTGAGTAATACTTACATCTGGGCCAAATTTCAGAAAAAATTAATTAAGATATGATTTAAATATTCTGATCATCTGGTTAGTTGATCAATAAAATTAAGGATATTGTTTTCTTGACCAATAAATTCACGGTATTTCCTTAATTTGTGTTTAATCTAGCTTAAGGTTCTAGGGTCCAGACATTGTGGGTTTTCTATTATATGGGTGTTTATAAATACTCTAAAATATGTTTTATTTCAGTCATCTTTTGTGTGTCTGGGCATATTATCAAATCAGTTATCGACTTTAATATTCACAGTTCTCAAGGTTTTTAAACTCTTTATTTTTGAGATATTATTAATATTCATTATCCTGGTGACAAGTTTAATATTTGATTACAGAAACTAGAAGATGATATTACTATATCACCTAATGGTTGTTGTTTTGTAAACCAAGATGTTAGAAAGGGAATAATATCCAAGTATGTGAAATTACCTTATCATAAACTTAATGCTTAATTGGTCTCCAATCTGGTGCAGACTTGACAATTTTACAATGTTAATAACATCTGTATAACAAAAATTGGACAGTGTTTTATCTACTACAGAATAACAATACACTAGAGAGCAATGCAGGAATATTGGACATGTTAGACTGATCTTCATGGCAGTAATTCTCAAAGCCTTGTTTTGTAGCCAAAGTAAGCGACAAGCCCAGTAGTCTAACCATTAATAGATCCATGCATTAATTTATTTGGTATATTTTCAGAATGGTAGAGGAGATATTAAATACAAGAATTATGGTGAAAAAAGCTATGAAAAGTTATAAAAATGATAAGGTAGTCAACGGTTCTTCTTACACTAAGAAATCATTAATTGAAGTTTATGAATAGTACTTAGATATGTCCACTAATTCACTTTATTACAGCATATGAAAATATACGTATAAAGTTACATAGCAAGGAACAGTAATACTAATAAATGTATTCCAATTCCATTCTAACATTCTAACAAATCAGCTTTATATTTATTGCTAAATAACATTACTCTAAAACTATGATTACAGTCGTAATATTGAATTTACAGGCTCTGTATAGAATGTTAAATGCTAGGCAACTTGGTTTAAAGTTAATAGCTAATGTTACCTATGGTTATACTGGAGCTAATTTCTCTGGTAGAATGCCTTGTATAGAGGTAAGTTATGAACGTTTCTGAAGTAAGATAGATCTTTTTTTTTTCTAATTTATAAAGGGATTCAATTGTGTTAAGTAAGATTTTTCTTTGTTGACATGGTGTTAGTATAATACTAGAGCTAGATAGGTTTAAAACTGAAATAATTTGTCATTATATACTTATATATATTAAGGTTGGAGATAGTATAGTACGTAAAGCCAGAGAATCATTAGAAAGATCTATAAAACTAGTAGAAGATACACCCAGATGGGGAGCTCGAGTTGTTTATGGTGATACTGACAGGTTAAACAGCTTTTTTTTTAAGTTTTTTTTTTATAGATACAGAACTGTTCAACTAACAGTTCCAAGACTGGCAATAGTGTGAATGATCTATATCCTTGTGTTTGATGGAACTGATACTTTGATCAAACAGTATTTATAGGCTCAACAATCTATCTGCCACATTTCATATAATTTAATCCTGGTATTTTTTATTTTTTTTGCAGTTTATTTATAGAAATGAAGGGTAAAAGTAAAGATGAAGCGTTTGTTATTGGACAAGAAATAGCAGACACTGTCTCTAACATGTTCCCTAAACCAATGAAACTCAAATTTGAAAAGGTATTCTTACTTTAAATTGAGCTTTTTTTGTCTTTACATGTCTGATATTCACTCATGTGGGAAAATGGATTATATTGCAATATGGGAGAAAATTTTATAATGGACTACATCATGTATACATCTAAAAAAAAACTGAAGTGTTTTAGATTTAAATTCACCAATTAGAGATAGGACTGGATGCAAATCTTGTGAAATCAAGATCATATAAAACATTCTTTAAAAATTCTGTGAAGATTCACTGATTGCTTTCTTCTTTGGCCCAGACAAAATGTGAATCAGATTCTTTATTGCCATGAATTTGGTTGCTGAAAACTTTTATGTATCTATTTATGTATAATTTTAGGTTTACCTACCATGTGTATTACAAACTAAGAAACGTTATGTAGGGTTTATGTATGAGACTAGAGATCAGCAGGAACCAGTGTTTGATGCTAAAGGTATCGAAACTGTTAGAAGGGATAATTGTGGAGCTGTATCTAAGGTATGGTTTAATTAACTTTGAATGTCACTGGATTATTGCCCTTGAGTTAGTGATAACACATCAATTTGGTTGTGAACGGGATTTTAACCATCTTTTGATATTAAGTGCTATAAAATTGATTTAGAAATAATATTTCAATATGTTTTATATTTTTTTCTTGAAAGGGTTCTGTGATCTGCCATTAATTGATTTATTATATTTGTAGATTCTAGAAAGATGTATAAAGATATTATTTACTAGTAAAGATATATCCCAAGTTAAACAGTTTGTTATTAGACAGTGTCAGAAATTATTAGAGGGTAAAGTCAGTCTACAGGATTGTGTTTTTGCTAAAGAATATCGTGGAATGGCAGGCTATAAACCTGGTGCTTGTGTTCCTGCTTTACAGATAGCTAGGTAAGATCTCTGATTTTTTAAAGTTAGGAGCTGTGGTGGTGGCTAAGTGAATTACAGGCAAACTGTAGGTCAATTTGTTTGATCACAGCCTAGGTCAAGCTAGACTCTATTCTGATTCTTATATTAGATACAATATTGTATTATTATGATCAATATGAGGCATGATTATAAAAGATTATGGGATGTTCTGGATGTAATTTCCATTTTCTGCTTGTTTTATATAAATGAAATTCACAATAGAATAGTGTTAGTCAACTTACACCATTAAAATTTTTTCCAGAAAAAGGATAAAGTTAGACCCAAGATCTGAACCAAGAACAGGAGAAAGGGTACCGTATATTATAGTTTATGGTACTCCTGGATTACCATTAATACAACTAGTACGAGAACCAAGAGATATGATAAATGACCCTACATTACGCCTCAATGGTACTTACTACATCACCAAACAAATATTACCTCCCTTGAATAGACTCTTCTCTTTATTGGGAGTTGATGTTTTCATGTGGTGAGTAATTATTATAAAAAAATTCTATTTTTTTTATGTGTCAAATTCAAGTAGTTATCTATAATGTCACATTCTTACATTGACATTTGTTATTAACCTCTGAGTTACTCTACAAAACTGTCTCCTTTACAACTTGACCATTGCTTGAGAATTTGATTACTTACAATTAGGGCAATGTGTGATTATGATTTGGACAAGTGTTATTGATAGCTGGCCTTGATAATTAAATCCTTAAAGTATGTATGTATTTTATAATACAGGTATAATGAAATGCCCAAGGTAATCAGAATAGTTCCTCAAGCAGTAACTGGAGCTGATTCTAAAAAGGTGAGTAATACTTTATTTCTTCTCTAAAGATTACAAACTTTTAAGTTTTTGGTATGTACCTGATATCTTTAATTTTCTATCTGCTAGATGAGATTGATTCATAAAAAAAATATATGATTCAAAATAAGTTTGTGCTGACTTTGTACTGTCACACTTTACTCGTGAATATTGAAAAGTTTGAAGAGAGGTAGATTGAAATTGTTTTGATTTGTTTTTCAGGGAACCATATCACAGTATTTTGCTACATCTAATTGTCCTATCTGTGATGAACAAACTAAACAAGTTATCTGTAAGAAATGTATGAACGACCCTCAAACAACTACAGTTATATTATCATCTAGAATACAACACTGGGAACAAATTTACTCTAAATTAACTCAGGTATGTAAGACCAGTAATATACTAGAATACAATACTGGGAAACAATTTACTCTAAATTATCTCAGGTAGTAATACTTATAGACTAGAATACAAACTGGGAAACGATTTACTCTAAATTATCTCAGGTACATGTAGGTAAGACAAGTAATAGACTAGAATACAACACTGGGAACAGATTTACTCTAAATTAACTCAGGTAGGTTATACTGGTAATAGACTAGAATACAACACTGGGAAAAGATTTACTCTAAATTAACTCAGGTATGTAATACTGGTAATAGACTAGAATACAATACTGGGAACAGATTTACTCTAAATTAACTCAGGTAGGTAATGCCAGTAATAGACTAGAATACAACACTGGGAACAGATTTACTCTAAATTAACTCAGGTATGTAATACCGGTAATAGACTAGAATACGACACTGGGAAAAGAATTTACTCTAAATTAACTCAGGTATGTAATACTGGTAATAGACTAGAATACAATACTGGGAACAGATTTACTCTAAATTATCTCAGGTATGTAATACAGTAATAGACTAGAATACAACACTGGGAACAGATTTACTCTAAATTAACTCAGGTATGTAATACCAGTAATAGACTAGAATACAATACTGGGAACAGATTTACTCTAAATTAACTCAGGTATGTAATACCAGTAATAGACTAGAATACAACACTGGGAACAGATTTACTCTAAATTAACTCAGGTATGTAATACCGGTAATAGACTAGAATACAACACTGGGAACAGATTTACTCTAAATTAACTCAGGTATGTAATACTAGTAATAGACTAGAATACAATACTGGGAACAGATTTACTCAAAATTTAAATCTCAGGTATGTAATACTAGTAATAGACTAGAATACAACACTGGGAACAGATTTACTCTAAATTATCTCAGGTATGTAATCCCTGGTAATAGACTAGAATACAACACTGGGAACAGATTTACTCAAAATTTAAATCTCAGGTATGTAATACTGGTAATAGACTAGAATACAATACTGGGAACAGATTTACTCTAAATTAACTCAGGTATGTAATACTAGTAATAGACTAGAATACAACACTGGGAACAGATTTACTCTAAATTAACTCAGGTATGTAATACCAGTAATAGACTAGAATACAACACTGGGAACAGATTTACTCTAAATTAACTCAGGTATGTAATACCAGTAATAGACTAGAATACAATACTGGGAAAAGATTTACTCTAAATTAACTCAGGTATGTAATACCAGTAATAGACTAGAATACAATACTGGGAAAAGATTTACTCTAAATTAACTCAGGTAGGTTTTACTGGTAATAGACTAGAATACAATACTGGGAACAGATTTACTCTAAATTAACTCAGGTAGGTAATACCAAGAGAAGAGCAAATTAATGGGAAAATCTGTTTATTTTATATATTGTAGGTTTGTTATACGTGTATGGGCTGTCAAGACAATAAACAACCATGTATCTCTCTAGATTGTCCAATATTATTCCGTCGTATACAAGCTAGTCAGGATAATCTACGAGGAGATAAGCTGAGACAAGACATGGCTAAAATGTTTGATTTTTAACCAGTGGACTGAGTTCAGTGATGACTTGTTTTGCTAGATCTATGTCTGAGACAAGAGTTTGAGTCATAACTGATGTTTTCTGCTTTGAAAGAAGACAACTTGGCAGCATGATTCTCCTATGAATTGAATAAAAAATATCTGCAATTTAGAGGGAGGTTATTAAAAGGATAATGGAGAAAGTCAAATTTTTTGAAAAATATCATATGTAAGAAAAATATATTTACACAATGAATTACAAATTGGCTTACATTTTGTTTTATTTATCTAACACCAAAGATATTATTTAGTCTCTTAATACCAGGCCTTATCTAATGATCTTCCATTATTAACATCCTATAGATCAAGACCTACTCAATAATTATAAGGTTTATTCAGTATTAGACAACCAAACTATGGAAATATCAGTCAAATTTTTCATCGTCATCATTGAATAAGTTTAAAATGCAGGAAATGTTCATAAATGGTTTGTTGGTGGCATATTGTCTATGTTGGATGTAACAGTATTTCCACACACTGAACCATTTTCAAACATGAAAACTATACTATGTGTAGAGGTAGAATTGATAGTGAAGACCACTTATGAGACGGTAGTGCATTTGAACTTTCTGCTTGTACTATATGTAACTTTTAAACTAATAGACTGCTCTTGTTGATGGTTTGAAATTTTTAAGTATGTGCATATTTAATTTGCCATACTATTCCTTCACTTTGTAAATGTATAAGGGTAGGACTTAACAAAGAAAAACAATACATAAAGACACCCATACGAAAAATTACCCCAAAGCAAGCTTATTTATTTGGAACATAACCAATAGCAATCAAAATATCTATTAGTACCAAATCTGTACTACAGAGGCATTTAATTTGAATTAAAATGGCAATAATATGGAGGATTTTGAAATTTCCTATTTCTAATATTCAAACTAGAACTTTCAAAATCAAAATATTCAGTAATAACACTTTAAGAATGATATTAAGGAATCTTTGAGTGAAAATTGTGTGTTTTCTTTCCTTTATTCTTCAGAAATCCAGACATTATTTGGAATAGTACTAGCAATCATTGTTATTTTGTAACTTTTATACTCGCCATTCATGATTCTTCTATCAAGAAGTCACAGATTTTTATTATTAATAAATTATATAACTGTCTGATTTCAATCTGTAAAATGCTCTGAAATTACCTTAATGTTACCTTGAAATCGCTGAGTATTTTGTTATTGTTTATAGTATACTTGTTAGAGAAATTTTGATGAAATTTGTGTCAAATGGAATCAATGTTTTATTTATTTTATCATTCTTTTCTTCAAATTTTGAAATTGGAATAAATAAATTGCATGATTCTTAAAATATAGAAATTAGCCAAGAATAAATCTGGAACTCACCAAAATATTTTATTATAAAGTGTCATTATGGATACATTGTGGTTGTTAGACTCTCCAATCTCAAATATAACAAATATGTCACCAGAAAGATTTGGGTTTGAATTCACACTACTATAATAATTATATATAGTATGACTGGTATCTCCATCCCAAGTGAGACTTACAATACCTGTATTATTCAACAGTATATATGTCAACAAAACAGAAATTGAACTCCAATTTTAAAAATAATATTGAAGATTGAAGGAAAGAATGATATTAATGGTGCCATTTGTGCAAAAAATGTGCAATATAATTATTTTATTATTGTAAATACGAAAGTTGATATAATTATATTTTTTATGTATATGTGTTTGTTAAGGAGTATAATATTGATGTAAGTGAATAATAACTATTTGATAATTCAGAGCTTGCTGTTTGAGAGTTCATTATGTACAATTGTTTTTTTTCTAATTTGGCATCTCATGGTTTTAAAATCTGTTTTGGATAGAAAATTCTCATCAGGAAATAAAAACGGAGAGAAAAATATTTAAATCAAAAGGATTGTTATATGCAGACCTTTTATTACTAGAAAAAAAAGCATAATAATCTTATCTTGAATAAGCTAAAGCTCAATGATGCTGCCAACATGTGTTTCAGATATACAATCCTCATCAGGACAGCTAGTTTTCTTGATATTAGAAATTAGTGATAGTATGCCATTTTCCTGCAATGAACCTTGTCTAATAGAAATCAAATAGTAGATAGAACCAGCTTGTGTGGCATTCCTCACTTTCTATTAACCAAATAAGCTAACAAGTTTTTATAGCTTTACTTAGAAACATCGAAGAATTTTTTTAAGCAGGTTTTTTTTTTAAAGATTTTTAGAAAAAATTAGTGCTAGATGTTTTTTCTTTATTTCTTTATTTTTTTATTTTGTTCAATATATAAAATAAGTGGAATAATTGATATGTCATAAGATTTTAGAAGTCAAATTCATTGTTATAGACTATTAGACTAGAGGAAAAAATGTATATTCACTCATGTTTAATAGATTTGAAACCAAATTTGGAAAATGATTTCCAAGGTTCAAAATACACTTCTCAGAACAGCACATATCATTTGTTGAATATTTAAGACAGAACAAATAATGCATGACAATATTGTCAGATCATAGATGGCAAGTGTATCACAAAAAGTAAAGCTTGAGAAATGTGTATTTTGTATGTGAATAGAAGTAGAGTGTTTATGGATATTAAGCTTAAATTGTTTCTAAATGGGCAGCATTGTATTCTGTGGTTATAGTTTTTCTTCTGGCTTATTCCTTGTATCTTTGATTATCCTTTGCTTATTTTATTTCATCTGAAGTAATTTTATAATTGGAGAAATTCCGTCTTGAAAATGTGACTTGCCACTAATTTGGGGATTTTAGTGAAAAATATGAGCTGCAATAGAATAATTGACATTGTTACCCCTGAGCAAACCAAGGTATACTTGTTTAACATTATCTGAATTTCTCATTAATTTTACAGCTCTGACCTAGCCAAACCTCTCCCTTTCTTAATCTTATCACACATTTTCTTGAGAAATAATCTATGATTGTTACTCCCTCTACCACCTCTATATGGTTGAAAAAGAATAAGCCAGTGTGAAAGTATGATATTTTGTACAGTTGAAATTAAGATTATTTTATTATGAGTTGTGATTTGAGAGTCTGACTGTGATTTCTATTTAAGTCAATATAAAATAAATATTGGTCGAATTATTGTGTTTTCATTTTACCTCTAATATTGTCAAACTAATAGTTATACTCAGCAGGCCTACTCAGCTTTAGCTCTACACAGAAAGCTGTCATGTTAGCATTCATGTAATAATGTATGTTTTATTTTTTGTTCTTCTAATGGCCATTTTATATCTACATAAATGGCATGAATCTTTGTCTTAAAGTTATGAACCTCTTGGAATATTTAACCGCGTTTCCACTTGGCCAAAAAGCTGGCTTTAAGCTAGCTTTTCTGTGTTTCCACTTGTTAAATTGCTGAACCATTACGGGTCGGGAAACGAAAACCTCCCTTTTCTGGTTTGGCAATTTATCGGGGGGCCAAATGAAAGCTAGCTTTAAAGTGGAAACGCAAAAAAGCCGGCTTTTTGAATTTCTCATTAGGCAATAGAGAAGAACTAGTTTCACAGTCCCACACGTGACATCAGTAGTCTTGAACATTGCGAACTGTCAATTATGTGCCACTTATTTGATCGAGACTAAAGTGGTTTCGGGAACCACTTAAACTTAGTGGAAAGGCACTTTTTGAATACCCCAAAAAACTACATAAATATTTCTATGTAAGAACAACATTTAGTTTAGTGGATACCCTTAATCTGACATTCCTTTACACAATGGACAAAAAAAAACACAAATTTTAATTGAATTTTTATTTTATATGGAAAAGACGCATCATAAGAAATCTGAAAAGATTGAACAAATAAATCTATGTCTTATAATCCAATCAAAAAAAGCACAAAATACTGTCAATCACAATGTCATGGCAACCATGGGAAAGTGTGTTATTATCTAAATAAGTTGCCATGACAATGCTACAGAAGCATCACAGTGTTATCACATAATAGCACGCTGGGACAACATCGTCATGGTTACACTGCACAATATAATTGACCTTCACCCTTACATGAAGCGAAATATTTAAATAAAATAAAGAAAGGGACAGAAATATTGCCATCAAGAAGTTTCATTAAAAGGAATATTACCAGAATAGGATTTATTCTGAGGATGTATCAATCAGTATTATAGAAATACTTGTCTTCTATCCATGATACAAGGCTGCAAATTGTGCGCTAACTGAACAATTGTTGAATGAATAAATATCTTAATTTACACTCATTCCAACGCAAGTCAAAATCAGTTGATGGCATGACCTATAGATATATACTGTTTTTGTTTATTAGTGAAGATTAATCTTCATTTAAATCTATTCAAAACAATATTCCTTTTAATAAAATTAAAATTAAGTAAAACTGCCAGTGAACACAGAATAACAAACAACATATAGCCAATTTCTAAAACATAAAATAAAACTTGTGGAGGGTGCGGAGACTAAAATAAAACATGTTAGAGAGAGATATTGAGAGATTAAAGAATAAAAATGAAGCCATGAGTTTAAATATGAATTATGTACATTATGACAACAGTGGTAATTTACAAAATGATATAGAGATTAAAAAACACAATGTTTTATTGATAATGTATAAGAGAGAACTAAGAGCCTACTTCTTTTGTAAGGACTTCATTTATAAGCATGATTTTGAGAAGATTTACTATAAATGCAGCCCATCATCAACATAATAAAGAATATCATTTGATAATAAAACAACACTTAAGTTGATGATGGTTTATACCAATTCTTAAATAAATACCTTTTTATCAAACACAGTAGTTTTCTGTACTCATTTCCAAACAAACATTTTAAGGTCTATAATAAGTGTTAATACCTGGCAAATTATTCTCTCTGTAACATTAAACACTGTGTTCCACATTCTATATTAAATAATGAGATTATCACAACATACAATCCACTATTATACATATTCTTCTTTACAATCAGATGGAGATTCTCTTCTTTATTTTTATTTTTTGTTTTCTCAGTTCAAATGTCAGATACTTTAAGGAATAAATTTAAGATTGCAGCATCATTTATCATACTGTTGTAATTATTATATATTACTTTTGCCATCAACATCAACCTTTGATTCTCGATAACCCTTTGTGCATTAACTTTCATTTTTTAGTTAGAATTTATAAAATTTAATCAAAACTGATTTTCAGTTTTACAAAAATATTCTACCATTAAAGATACAAATTTATCATTAATTTAAATATAGTACAAGAATTTATAACTTCACGTTTAATTTACCATAATCTTTCATTTAGGAATAATTCATCTTTAATCCATATTCATGCCAAATTTTCTTTCTGAAAAGTTTCTGACACATCAACAGCCTGAGGAAAGTCACGAAAACTTAATAAAGGAAACCTTTAAACCTAATCATTAGAAACAATACCTATTCAGGTGGTGATAGAACTGGTCAAGAATAAAATGATGAAAAACACTAAAAACTTAAAATTCTTAAAAACCAGTGCAGAATAAATTTGAAAAAATTGTGACCATGACTAAAATTTGATTGAAATATTGTAAAAAATGATAAAAGAATTAAAAGTAACGAAAATAACGAAAGAAAAGTTTGTGACTTCCTCAGGAACTAGTTTTAATACCCACTATGGAATGATGGTTATAATATGTTAATTAAACAAAATGGATCAATGTTAAAAGCAAATTAGCACTTTTTAAATACAAAAAATAGAGGCGCAGAGTAGTGTTTTAACAGAATTTCCATAGTTAAGTCAGTCAATTATACACATTCCGAATATTCCTATAATAAACAGTACCAGTACTTAGATGAGCGTGGTTGTAATAACAACTTATAATTGAAATTATGAAAACACAGGCCGTGGTAAAAATTTACAAGGAATAATGATGATAGAGTAACAGAGCTTCATTTCTAAATAAACAGTTTTTTTTGATAATTACAATTCACACATTAATATAGACTTACATTTTGGTTCTATGAGAAACAACATTAAAAACTTCGTACACATTTTTTTATCATGAACCTTCAGGTTAAAAACAAGGCCACTGCTTTTATGAGACTACGTTTTCGTCACCATCTAACAAGTGAAATTTTTAAAGTTTATTTTTTGCAAACGACTTGAATGTGCATAACTGACTTTGACCATGTTGAGTCTTCTTCCCTTATAACATTTCTTAAAGCTTTCATGCCATATTAAAACTTTAAAGCTATCATGAAAAGAAAAAAAAACTGTGATTTTTACAGGTGCTTGTTGTCATAATACAACACTTTTCTAAACATTTAGAATATTACAGTTGCCATAATAATATGATCAATATACAATATCTATTCACAATGAGCCAGGTTAAATATTAGAATTATATAAAAGGAAAAAATTGAAAATGTGTCTTTACATTTGTATGTACAATTTGAAGTTTTTAATTTGTGTTAGCTGCCACAGTCAACCTTCATGGCATAGTTTGAAAAATATTAAATTCTAAATTTGTGCAAAATGGACTTGAAATTTTGAAACAGATATATAGATTTACATGTAAATGTAAATATATAATCGGTTTTGAGAACTATTTTAACAGATGAGTTGTACTCAGGCACAGCACCCTCAAATTTAAAATCCATTTTGAAACAATTTGTATTATTAACAATTATCAAACATCAAATCACCAAAAAGAAAAAAGAAAACCGAAATATTTAGTGATAGACAACATATCTTAAACTGATACTTTGAAATCTATGAAACTGAATTGTGATATTATGGGATGGGACATTTAAAAACAGCATTGAATCACCTTTTATTCAAATCTTTTTAATCAGAAGACCTTCTCTTCTAACAATCCATCAAAGGCTTAAAATGCAAAGGGATAAAGAAGTCTTAAACATTTGCTTCATTGGATAATAGAGCTCAATTTCAGCCATTCATATAACTTTTCAAAAATAAAAAGGGACATTTGGATTATTCTAATCAAGAAATATCTGGATATCAGATCTCAGTTCTGAAAAGTGTTATGGTTTTAGCTAATCTCGATCTTTATAAGCTTTATCCCTTTTAAACATTGGGTTACCTTGAATTTAAGTCTACTCACACCAATATATAGAATGATGGTGAAAAGGAATACCACATATTAACAAATAAACTAGGGAGAGGCTATACGTGTGTACAAAGCAATTAATACCTGGAGTGGAATACTGCAAGACAAATAAATTAATAGTGGACAATTAAAGTAAAGTAACCTCAGTTAATGTGAACAGATTTTAGCCACTGATTTTCTAGACAATTATCCATGCTCCTTATTATTTGACAGAAGGATCAGGATATTTTTTATAAATGTTCTGAGAAATAACTTCATATTACTCTCTCAAAAGGATCTGGATCAAAAGAAATGTTAACTGTTCAGAATACAAAAGGGTGAGTTTGAAAGCCAACTGAGCAAATACATATATATACAACAACAGCAACATGAATAAAAGTATAAATGGCTAAAAAGCATATAATAATTGCAAGATTTGAATAAATTCCTTCATAGTTTGTGTTTTGTGTGCACTTATTTGATACATAGCAATACAATGAGCAGAGGCTGTTACTAGTCTAAATGGATGGCACTTCTGTAAATATCTAATAGATAATGCAACATAAAATGCTGATATAAGCACAATTTATAAGAGTTCTTTTATAAACTTCCAAACTTACAATAACATGAAATCATTTAAGATTAATATTACCTCATATTTCTTGTTAATCAAGGCTTCATGATGCCAATGTTGTTTAAAAATAAATAAAGAGATATAAAATTCTGTGAAGTACCAAATTTGAAGATAATTCAACCAACCTCTATGACCTGTGCTTCAATGTTCTCACTCAAAGGAATTATCCAAATCTTTTCAAAAAAAAGCATGAGACAGATAAAGTCATAGTTCAGAAACAAGGGATGTATACCACAAAAAGAAAATAAAAGAAAATTCAAAAAAAGGGACGAAAGCAATTAAATGCATCAGCACAGTTAATAAAAACCAAATAGATACAATACTACACTATCACATATCTAACAATAGTATATATAAATATATACAATACATAAAATTCTTTAAAACAATGCAGTAACAATCGGGATATTTCTTACCTATAAATATTTCTTTTAAGCTTTATCAATAACAGAGTGCAGCTTTTTTTTTCTTAGTGCAGTAAATTATTAGCTTGAAAATATGACAGGATAGGTCCAATTTGACTTTAACTTGGGTTTATTACCAACATTTTTTTTATATAATTGACCCCAAGTTAAGACCATTTAAGACAAGTTTCATTAATAATAATATAAAAGCAGATTTCAAGTTTCAAATTAAATATATATTTTAAATGAAATATTTTACCTAAGAAGTATAATAAATAAAATAACCATTCATCCTGATTTGCACACTGGGATAATATACTTGTGACAAGAAATAAGGGAGGAGAGGGTAATTTCACAAAAACTTTATATGAACCTATCAAAGAGCCCTATCAATTTTTTAGATTTTGTGGTACATCAACTTTAAGATTTTTAACAAACTTAACAAGGGATATAATTTCAACAAGCCTAATTTACAAATTTACAACTTTATTTCCATTCCATATTCTTCAAAACATATTTTAAAATTTCAAAAATTCTATTTTCGGTAACGATCTCAATAGGTATGGTTGTTTGAAATTGATTCTTAAATATACACTTCAGTGTACAGATATTAAAATCAAAATTAATTCTTAAAATTACAGTATATTTGAAACTTTCCTTTTGATATATAAAAACAGTACTATTTTGAAGAATATGACATGTAATAAGGTACTGGTATTAACAAAATTTGTTCACTAAATATTTACATCTAAATTTTACATTTCTGTGTTCTTTGTCTCTAGTCCATCATATATTACTTTTCTAAAACTACCATAAATTAATTATTTTTAAATATAACATCTACATCTTTACTTATATCTATCTTTATCTCAATCCCTTTATTGAATCATGGAAACTTGACATGTTGAAGGTGAAAAACTTAATTATTGTAATGTTTTATGTGTTTCACTACAATTTGATAAATAAATTGTCAATGTTTTCCTTTCATAAGAGTAGAACTAAAGTATTCATCACTTTATTATTACTTTATTAATTTTCAATGAGGAATTATAAATAACTACAACTATTTGACTTGATGCCCTATATGATTATTTATCTACTGAGATTCTATTAAGATAGAGATTAAGCTGGTTGTACAAGAAGTTAAGCGAATTCATACTTTTAACCAAAGAATGTCATACTATTAACAGATATCAAAAGCATTAACAGCAAAGCACAGGACATGCTTTTCCAAAGGCAAGAAGTAACTCAGATGTGCCTTAAAGATACCTTTTAAACCAATAAAAACCCACATTTATTATAACTAATGATGGAAATAAAATGAGATTCTTGATACATTTTTTCATTTAAGGGTTGACAAAATGAGTGTTATGTCCTCCAGTTATTTTTTTGCATTCTTTCAAACCTCATACACAATGTCACACAGAATGTCGTGAAATTGGCAGTGATAATGCTAAATAATGACATACAACATAAACGTAAAGGAAACAAAATATTAATACTTGAAATAGATAAATTTAAATGATAAATACAGTGCATTCCAGTAATGGTCTTTATAGCTATGGATGTATGAATTCTATCAGAAGAATTCACCTTCATTTATCAAGACATTATGCATTTTAAATCCTTAAGCAGCTAATTTTACAAAGCAGAAGAAAGCAGAAACGCAAATGTTACTGCGCAATATAAGACTTCAAAGGCTGTTTACATACAACAAAATAGAAATAGATAAACAACAATTTGGGGGAATACAATTTACAATATGGATATCTTTGGAAAAATTCATTAAAAAACAATAAAATTTTGCTTAAAATATGTGGTTCAATAATCTTAATTTTTTTTTTTCGGGAAAGGTGCATCTTTAAAAAATTCAAAAAGTAAAAAATTTATAGAAATTCTTCCTTGATTCTTCTTGTTCAGAGATTTTTCTTGACCTTTGACACACCAATTATCTGTCATCTGCCAGCCTTGTTGCCATGGAGAACTTTCATTAGAAACAATTAAAATTAGTCTCTAAATAGAACTTGATTGAGATGCTAGGAATCTGCTTCAGTGTTTCCATAGTGATGTTCAACAACAAATGAACGTGTTTCAGTTTCTGTCATATCTTGTTCTGTGATGTCATGTGAGTCATGACTGACATCAGCAACTTGTCCAATGTCTGACATAGTCATTTCCGCTAAAGTGTCACTATGTATAATGTCCCTACCTACATTTTGACTTGCTAGAAAACTACGAACTGGTTCAGAAGCTGGGGACTCACTACGACTTGTGTTATCTGTAAACACACTATCTGCATCTGAAAATACCTCTAAAACGGCTCCCTCTGATGACGCACGAGTAACGGAATTGCCCGATTCTAAATTGGACCCTTTTGCTTCATGATCTGCATTATTACGCACTTCTTTATAATTAGGTCCCAAAAACCAATCAGATCGCTGACGTAAGCGCTCTAACTGTTTACGTTTAACAGAATTAAAACGACTAAGACTACGACTTTGATAAAAAGTTTTTGCAGTGTCATTTAAATTATTCTCCATAGACTTTGGTCTCTGAAATAGATATGAAAAATATGTATTGAGGTCAAGATAAAACATCCACTAGAGTTGTGAATGCTCTAAAGGTCTATTGAGAGAGAGACTTGCTTCTTTGGACTCTACTTATCATATAGCACCATTAGAACTACAATCTTTTTATTTAGAGATAATGACTTGAATGTGACCAAAGTTCACTTTATTGCACCAAAGTTCACCAAACTTCACTATATTGCTTTGGGCTTATTTAGACCAGCATTACTGTCATTGAAAAGGTAATTGTACAAGTACAAATCAAAACAGATTTTTTCAAGTTCAAATATATTCCAAAATGATGGGCATACAAAATACTTTCATCTTATTCTTAGCAGATAAATATGGTCATACCTTGGAAACTTCGGGTGAAGGCATTAAACATACTTCTGGAGCAGAAGCTGTAGTGACAGTTATTTTGAGCTTTGAGTTATCTTCCTGGGCAGAAGATGTGGAAACATTAATATGGCGTACAGAATCAGGGGATCCTAACTCGGGACTTTCACTATGATCATGTTCTTGTTCTTGATGGACATCTCCTTCTACTCTGGTCATCTCTATAAATTCTGTAATCAAAAAATATTTAAATAAGCTATGTATTTAGTGACAAATCTGCTATCTGGTAGATTATTTTATGAATTGTTATGTGTGTGTGTGTATGAAATTTATTGAAAATCTTTAAAGCTTTGAATCCATGTTGAACGAACTTTAATCTTTTAAAAATAAGTTAAGCAAAGCTAGTAGAAAATGAAACCCTCTGGATAAATCTAGCTACAAATATATAGTAATGATTGCAGAATTCAATTAGTCTAGAGCAGGAATCTGTGGCCATATAATATCAGAGATCAGAAACTATTTTCTAATATAAATACAAGAAAAGTATTTTATTGAAGTTAACAGTACCACACTTACGACTAGAGATAATCATAAAATAGAAGAAGCAGGAGAATCTATTTTATTTGTGGTATATTGGTAACAATATTGACTAAAGACCTGTATACAACTGATTTGGTAAGCAATTTCATTTTATGGATAATTATTCCAAACTCTTTAAAATGGGATGCTTATAAAGAACTCAAGGTTTTGAAATTCAATTCTTAACAGCAGGTCACTTAACAGAGCATTCAGGGACAATTCAAAACACAACACAAGTCATTGCCTTTCTTGTTTGTTTGTTAACTGTACATCAAGGTGTTAAAATATCTTAGCTTGGTGTTAATTGTAAATGATTTACAGATATTTTAGAGTAACAAATAAATGAAATTAACAGGGAATAACTGTAAAATTGACTGACCCATATCCTCATGACAATTTTGTTGACCTAAATCATCTCTGGAGCTGTAATCTGTTAAAACAAAAACATTGTCTATTGCAAGAAATTACATTTACTAGGTATTTAGTTTAATTTGTCAGGGGGCCCTTTACCAACAAATCATAATTTGTAGCAAGTACTACCAAAAAAAGTTGAAATACAAGAAAAATATAATATAATGTTCACTAAAAGTAGTGAATGCATTGTTGGTTTACCAAAATCATCTATCAAAATCAGATAGCTGCAAAAACACCAAAAAGTAAATTCCTTCTTGGATGAAAGATGTTTTTTTTTAACCATTTTTTGGGAGGTCCTGGGTATTTTTCACTACAAAAATAGAGTACTGAATATCTAAAATCCATGTTATTCCAACTAAAATTATACAATTCCCAAATTTGATGTTAGTACTAATATTAAACAACAAATATCATTGAGTGAGGTCAGTCAATTTTATTACAGTGTGATGTGAATTAATTACATGGGTGACAAAAACAAAACAAAAAGTGGAACTCAAAATAAATTTAAAAAAACATTTTACATCTTGTTATTGCTATTCTAATTAAGTTATAGATCTATTCTCATTCTAAATTTGTTTTCAATCAGGCCAATTGATCAGACTATTTATAAATTTACAGTCTTACTAAAATTCTCAACTAAAAAGCTTCCAAAAATCCAATGAGTCCATAAAAATCTGACTATTTAAAAGTTCTAGTATGGTTTTGAAAAATCGGTGCCACAATTTGATTAGTATGAATTTCAAAGATCAGTGAATGGTAAACCATGCATGTTAGTCATAAGAATGAATCTTACCATTTGGTTTTACAGTAAAACCATATTTTTTCGATTCTCGGACTAAATGTTGATATAACCAACGTAAAGATTCACCACCTAACAAGATGCAAACAAACAAACAAAAACAACATGCTTTAAACTAAATACAACATTGGTTAGGGTTTGATTTCAGGTGAGTGAAACAGGACATTTCTAACAAAATACAACATTAGTAATCAGTTTATTTAATGGATTGTAAAGAGGTTTTCTAAACTTTTTATGTTTATGCACAATTCCAATATCCCATGTAATATTGTAGTGTGTGTTCTGCAATTGTAGGAAAAATTGACCCAAAAATAAAAACAGACCAGATACACATACAATTAGGAAAAACTTTTTAAAAATAATCTTGGCTGCGACACATACAATATGGTTTGTTAAAAAATTGTCCAAATAATAATCTGATTTGATATTGATGTTGTATTTTGAAAGAAATTTGGGGTTACTAAGTGTCAGAAATGTTCATTAGCTATTTGCTAAGTGTGGCAGGCAGATAATATGAACATTTCCAGCACTAAAGATGACAGATTTAGTTAGTAAAATGAAATTCCGCCTTTCAGGTGGTGATAATCAGTGCAGTTTTGGTGCATGACATCATGATCTGTGCTTGCAGGTTAAAATTTGCAAGAGTTGGGTTAGTTTAATATCGGTTAAATCTTTATGGGTTATAATTTATGCAGGGTTAAAAGCAATTCCTGACACAAGAGGTGACATTTGACATGCATAAAGAAGAGTAGGACTTTTTTGAAAAGAAAAGTGCATCCTCTAGTTGATTTACTGCGGTTTTAACAACCAATATGTCCTTATTTTCAATAATGACCATCTGAACAGTGTTTACTCAATTTATAAATATAGCTTTAGGATTCTGATTTATTTATAGATGGCTTGAGTATCAAAATCTTCCAGCTTCTGGTATAATGAATTGAAATAATGATGATTAGAATATATCATGTGACAGGAGGGTGTACTGATATTATGACTATAAACACAATTTCAACTATGACTGATGTGAAAAAAACTCTTAGAGAGACCTATTATAGACTTATGCTTCATCACAAAATTTATTTTTCATTGCAATAAACTCCAAATAAAATCCCTTTTAAATTCAGAAATTCAAGAGCTTGTTTTCAGTCCATTAGGTTCTCTAAAGAGTTAATTCCTGTGGTGACTAATCTACAAAATGAACTCAATAAAATGAATACAACCAAGCTTAGGTTATACAAGGGTCAGTTTTACATTATATGGTACAGTTTTACTGAATACTCTCTTTAATGATCGTTAGTTGGTATTAGTTCAGGTGTCATTAAGTATTTTTACTAAAAAGGTTTTTTAGACACAACAGTAGTTTTTATCAAAGAGAGTTTAAAAATTTAATAATAAAGATTTGAAATATTGGACATGTTGCTTTAATGGCTGGATAAACGTAATACTTAATGAACTTTTTTTTTTTCAAAGACATCATTGGAATGAATATCTACTCTATTGGTCTAATATTTTCCAGTTATGTCTGGACTAAATACCACTATAAAGAGAATATCCTGAACAATATAAAATAAGTACTTACGAGGTAGAAGTTCTTCAGAAGGATATTGAAACTGGTATCGATAATGTTCGCGAATATGTATCCCAGTATGGGTGGTATCCGTAAAAAACTGGATATTCTCACGTCCAAACATACTCTCTACTCCAAAATTATCGATCAATATCTGCATTAAACGACTCGCTTTCTCCACCTTCCCAGGATCGGCAGCACAAGTGTGGAATACACTTCCAGCACAGCTCCTAGATAATGCTTCCACAGACATGAAGTTAATCTCAGAATGGTCCACCATCCTAAACCATGTTCCAAATAATAGTGCTATCAGATGTTGATGTGGCTCACTCAATGTTTCAATAAACCTGAAAAATTTCATAGAAATTACAAATAATCTAATTCAATTACCAATAAAAATTAATTATATACATAAATATAACTTCAACACTACAAAAAGAAACATCTATATTTTACAAGGATAACAACTCAGGTTCTCATGTCACAGGAATCCTTTCAGCCATGTACTTGGCACTGGATTATCCGTACCGGTACTCAATTTCAGCTAGGTCGAGTGGAATTACATCTCAGAATGTACATTAAAAAACATTCATAATAAACAACCTCATTCATGAAAATTAGAAAACATTTGAACAAATATTGAGAGCTCAATAAAAGAGTCAATGGTTTTCAGAAAAAGGGATTGAATGCCATCTTAGAAATGGACAATTCGTGGATGGGTGATTTAATGTTTGAAATATAAAAGTGGAATCTTACTCGTGTACAGCCTGACATTGTTCTGTTCTATGTCCTAGAGTTAAAACTTGTAATAATCTTTCTTCTCCATCAGGACCAAATACACCACCTGGTAATCTCAACAGGAATTTCTACAAACATACACAAGAAAAAAACTATTAGCTAAAAAACAAAAGTGCAACTAAGTATCGAAATTGCTATTGAACTTGCCTGCCTTAAAATGTCTTTGATAACAGGTGATTATTTAGTATACTAATAAAAAAAACGTTTTGAAAACTTGACAGTCTCTGAGAAAAGGATTAAATGAAGATTTCCAAAGTTAAATAGTTCCTATTCAAATAAAAAATGAAAGATGTACCTTGACTACAGAGGCTAGAGTATAAAAACTATAATCAGAATAAATTACTGGTTTCCCTTCAGACAGTCGCTGGACAATAATTCTTGTATCTTTAGGGTTACCAGGTCTACGAAATAAATCTACTGTAGTACACCCATCTCTTGCTATATATACCAATATCTCCTACAATAATCAAGTACAATATGACGAATAATAGAGATAACAAACCACTATCAAGAGAAGAAACTAAGAAATTTTACTTCCTGCTTCCTTATAAGCATACAATAGCAATATAATGAACATTTAAAACATATTCTAAATATCATTTCCATCAATCTTGACTCCTACAAATATCTTGTTTACCATGTGGACAATGATCAAACCTCTTGGCATTGATCTCTCTTGGATTATCAGACCCATGAGTCTAATTGAATAATGCCAAGAGAGATTAGAATTAACCAACACCAATTGTTTGACGTAACCAAGCAACTGATGTCAAATTCTACTCAAACCAGCTGCACTAAAAATCTGCTGACATAGAAACAGAAACTCACCATAAGAGGTAATGGAAGATATCCATTTTTTAAAGCTATATTTAATGGAGCACCAAATTTTATTCTGAAACGTACAAATCATAGAATAAGAACATCAGAACTAAAACATGAAATTAAACTTGAAGTTAACATCCTGATGGATATATTTTACTAGCTTGAATTATATACTATTATTTGGCGAAGGAAACCCATAATAGAGCAAAGTTATTCTTAAACATTCATAAGAGAAGGAAACCCATCTTTAAATAGAGCAAAACTATTCATATATATTGATAAGACAAGGAAACAAATCTTTCAATAAAGCAAAATTATTCATATACATTGATAAGAAAAGGAAACCCATTTTGAAGAAGAATGCTATCCATATACACAAAATACATGCAGATCTCGAAATTTATTTCAGCAATACAGATGAAAAGATCTAAACCTGATTTCAAATTAAAAATCTGAATAAAAAATCAAATTGCATCAAGTGACATCTACACATGATCTTACTGATTAGATTCAAAAGACAAAAGAAAGCATTTCCATAAGATAAAATTGAAACTTACTTTCCGGATCTGTAGGCTTCAGCTCGAGAACTCCGATCTGATACACAGCCTCCAAATACACTACGTAACATTGCCATACTACTGACAACAAATAAATTCTACTACTGTTACTATAGAGTACACAACCATCTTTAAATGTTAACAGTACCACAGGTTAGCAGACATTTCTTTTACCACAAACGATTCCTTTTCTTTAGATCCAGATCCTTGAGCTCTGAAATCATAAAAACATATTCTCTGAAATTCAAATGTTAATCAAAATATAAAAATTCAAAACAATCATACAGACTCAAAGTCACTGAACTTCCATTAGATTCTTAGAGCTCTGACATTGCAAAACAAACATTTTCTTAAAACATGTCCTTCACTTTAGCAAATTGACACAGGTTATTTTAAAAACATGGGAATGAACATAGACAGTCAATATGCAGTACCGGTAAGTCAGTTGAATGCTACTACATTCAACTGATATACTGTTATTTCATTACTTTATATGACAAAAATGGGTAAACAGAATGAGAAATTCCCAATATATCGCCCACCTTACTATGATATATTCATTGTGACACTATGAATGAAAGGGCAATTTATGAATATCAAAATAATCATGTGAGTTTTTTTCTCAAACTAAAGTTATCATAGGAAATATTAAATATACCGTAATCAAATTGTCTGAAAACTGCACAGCGTAAACAATATTATGGTAACAACATATTCCAGTTTCTATATAGGTTTATGTCCCTTAATAGAGCTTATCTAACTCAATGACTCATACTGTATTTTTTCCTTATTTATTTAAGGGATCAAAGAAAAAAAGATTTCTTATTTTGAATTTGTGCATTAGTGCATCATTTACATTTGCAGTCTGACATTGTCCCAAATAAAACTTATCACTTCAAATGACTTACACTGTTAATTGTTAACATAAAATCACAATACTTAGCAACTCAGGCCAAAATATTACACAGGTTTATTATAGATTACCAGTGCAATTGGTTCAAATTTACTCTCTATACTAACTATTTTGAAACTCCATTTTGTTTTGGTTTTTTTAGCAGAAATGAGCTTTGGTGGTGCTTAATACACAAATAGGTGTTTAAATAAGCTTCTTCACCAATCACCCTTAAATATTTTGCAACATTTTAATCTGTCTGTAGACTGATTTAGCCTTATCTCAATTTTCAAAATCCAGTTAAGTCCTATTTAAATTGATGACAACAGGCCTAAACAGATACAAAACTATACAACACTTTTGGAAATTCATAAATTTATTTTCTCTGAGAATGATGAGGACATCAAATAATCAAAATAACACAAATACAATTAGTATGCATAGAAACCAGAATGTTAACTTATCATCTACCTAACTACCTAAATCAAAGACCCAAGCCTTATGTATGATCTTAATTTAGAACAAAATATATCATAGAAAATACTTTTCACTTTGAAAAGTTCATCTAGGGTCCTTGGTCTAGGTATGTGTTCTCTAATGTAGTCCTTTGACAGATAATTTTCGGTTTCGACTCGACTTTTGGTCCTAATTTATCTCAACACTTCAACACATAAGTGAAACAAAATTGCCAGAAAAAATATCAAGATTAAATGAAAGGACTGGCATATCTCTTCTTACAATCAGTGTCTGACTGTTATTCAAAGGCGTTTTTTGAGGGATCCTATCATGTTCAATTGACAGTAACGTTAAAAAAAATATCTCTGCACTATCTTTTGTTACTGACATGCATCTGGCTTTCGGTTTGTTTAATGAGCCATTATCAACTGAATAGAGCTTTATTCATCTTACAGTATCACTATTAATGTTGAGAAAGCTTAGCCTTTCTTACCACTTGAATGACTTTTATCTAGTTAAATATAGTCAAATAAATGCCTTTTTAAGTGTATTTCATTGATTTTAATATGTCTATACCCAGTATCTCTATCAAAATCAAAATTTGATAACCATTTGAACCGGTATATATATCTAATTGGGAGGAAGTATTTAATCTTCAAAAATAAATGATGCCGCTCCACTTTAACTGGGTTTTCCAACCATGATAACCTTCAATGTTTAAAAAACTTATTGGAGAACACCACCTTTCCCTTTATTAGAGATAGTGTATTAATAAGCTACCATATATAATACTATCAGAAATAGGCCTACCCAAATTTGAGTATATTTACACTAGTTGTTGATCCTAAATATTTACCGTTTGATCCTAAAATTTGTTAAATCCTTGCTGGATGTATCTTAAGTCAACGCAGTCTCCAATTGACCAGCCTGGCTGTCCTTGTCTGGAATTTCACTTGTGCTTGTAGATGGACAGAATTCTTGGTGATGACGTTCCCTGTCTGGTGTGGACATACTATGCATATTTGCACATTTTTATGTCAAATATTAGTATAAACATGATTAAATTTGGTATATATTAAACTACTTTTTGATATAAGCTTACTTATTATTATTTGTTTAAAGATTCCGTAATCTTTATTTTGTATATTCTAATTGGTGACGGATGAGCATAAGCCTCCGCTTGTTTTAATCCTGGGAAACACATATATATGATAAATCAACTATTACTGTTTGTATTTCCACACGTCAAGGATAAATGAATTAAGGTAAAATATTTTTGAGCCACCAATATGACATAATACTGATACTACCATACCCAAAAGAATGTTTTCTAGATCATAAAATGTTATACATACAAGTGAATGAAATGACTTTTCTGTTCATTAAACTGATCCTCACCGTCTTATTATGTACTGTCCTTAATTGCAATTATAAATATTTCTCTCAAATTTATTATTACTTACCATACTGGTACTTATAAGGTTTATTTTTAAAACATATATATACGTCAATACACATATCCTAGAACAATATTATTATGCTGTTGAAACAATCCTGAATCATTGTTTGAAAATCAATCGAAATAAAGACTCAATGATGACCTCAGATTTGAAAATAAAAGAAACAAACAATGACATACACACTAGACTTTGAATCAATATTAAAATTGAGGTTAAATTATATATAAGCAGGAAACAAATAAATTGGTACTTCAAATTTTTGTCATGTCAAAAGGGTGTTTGAATTTGAACTCTGAACTATATCATCACAAAATGACAAATCAGGTTTCCATTTCCTTTTCCATGATATCATGATGTGCATTGAATGGCCTGATTACGTATGTGTCTACCAACAGTGTTAACAGTGGAGACTAAGTACAGTGAAACCTGGCTATAACGAATCATACGGGACCGAACTAATTAGTTCGTTATAGCCGAAATTCGTTATATAATTTTCTATGTCCGCCATCTTGG
This sequence comes from Nipponacmea schrenckii, assembly GCA_030562195.1. NCBI lineage: Eukaryota > Metazoa > Mollusca > Gastropoda > Lottiidae > Nipponacmea > Nipponacmea schrenckii. The sequence goes on along the minus strand of JAUJPP010000003.1, from coordinate 52,400,011 downwards.
ATAAAGTCAAAATTACCCATACCATCCCAAAGAAAAGGAACGATAGCAGTTTTTAACAGTACGCGTCATAATTTATTGCAAATTCACATAAATTATAATCATGCATTTTCGTAGTGTGTTCAAAGCTCGAAAAGCGTCCGCAAATGATAACAACCTCATTGTCTATGATTTCTTCTTCGTCATCAGATTCTGGGGTGGTGTCATTTTTCACCGACATAACACTACAATTTCATCGTTGCTCGGTCTGTCCTCTAATAATATCTTCGTCGACTATCAAAAAATCGTCCAGTCTTACGGTACCTGGGGCATCGGTAAATTTATTCACCTTGTACCAAATTCTCTTCAATTCACCTACACGCTTGTCTTTATTTTCGTCATCGGATTCGGAATTTTATGGGCTTTGTATGTAGCCATGTTGATGTTGAGAATCGAATGACACTTGGAGACGGTTATCGTTATTTACCATTTCGCCGTAGGTTTATTGTTTTGACCGGTAAACAAAATGAATATCTTGGGACTGTGGGTGAACAGAGGAGGATATAAGGATTACACAAAATGTTAATTAAGTTTAATTGATAAATAATAATTGATAGTCGGGAGTCGGGAGGTGACAATTTATTGCCGTGATTGGGGCGATTGAGATTATCGGTTAATTATGACTAATCCATTCGTAATAACCATTAATTTTGGTATAAAGGGTGTCAATTTCTGTTCGTTATTACCGAAAATTCGCTACTAGCATTTCGTTTTATCCATTTATTTTTCAATGAAATTAGTGCAGTGAAAAACGGGACTTTTAAATGTGTTCGTTATTACCGGTTTTTCGGTATAAGCAAGTTCGTTATAAGTGAGGACCACTGTATTGAGATGACTTCCACACATGCCTAAAATTATTCATTTTTTAGCATAGCAGCACACATTGACAATTGGTTAGGACCTAATAGGTGTAGTAAGTGATCTACTATCCTTGAGATCGTGAGTCTTAAAGGGTTCTTGAGTTTCAAGTACAAGTTATCTTTTAAACCATAACTATAACTGTAGTTCAAGCTTAAATGTCATTCATACCCTTTCTAGTCTACAACTGCATCTGAGCCTGATTTTTCTTTTCATTCAACATGCAATGTGTTCAATATGCAGCATTACAATATACAATAATATGAGGTGAATAACTGTCATACACCGGTAACATAACCACCCCAACATAATGAAAGTCCACAATTATTTCGACCAAAAAAAAATCAGACTTTGTAATCATTTCCTAATGATACATTTTACTTTGCTTGCAAAAAAATGACAAACAATTCAAGAGAGCTTGAGCATCTAGGTAAACAATATCTCATTTAATAAAACTCTGGGTTAGAATTGATCAGACTTATGTCAGTTAGCCTATGCTTTAAAATCACAAGATCAACACCCGAGCCCCCTTCCCTCTTTTTTTATTGTACAATGGTTTAAACCTGTATAGAAAAGATGACTGAAAATAGTGAAAATTGTAACACCTGTCAAGCTATGTCAATGGCCTTTGACTTGTCTATCCTGCAAAGGGCACCTGCTCTTGAAAAAACGGAAATGGTCAGACTATTGCATAATGATTAGTAACAAATAGCTAATTAGTCTATGCAATTGAACTTTCGTCTGAATTAGGCCTAATTAATAGCAGGTTGTCTAAAGAGCTTATTCTCATTAGCAATTAGTCAAGAAAGAGTTGTCTTTCCTTTTTTATTAATTGACTTCAACGATCATTATTTAGACAAAAATCTGAACGAAATAGATGTTTGAAGCCTGAATATGGCATAGACCAAACAAATTGGGAAGTAAATAGACGAAAATATGAGGTTTATTAACCCCAATCACTCTAAATATTTCACTAATTTGCTTGACCTCATTTCACAGCGCTCCGACCCACTCAAAATTCTCGATCAGAATTGATCGCCAACTTGTTTCGGCTGCTACGCCCTATTCGTATGCATCTTCGCTAGAACTGTTTTGCAGATATTTACTAGAGATATTCAATACTTACGTCCCGTGGCTTTTTTTGCTAAAATCCTACATTATTGTTTTTAATTGTCGAAAACAGACAGAGAATTTCTCGTTCAAACGGTCAAATACTGAATGTGGATTGACCCGGAAGTTAACTAATAACGTCATCAGGGAGCGGTTCTTTTATCTTCTCTTGGCGACTTTTTATATTACCCGTAAGTGAACTTTTTTATCATTAAAATATGTATATTTTCACTTTTTCGGAAAAGACATTCCTTTCAACGAATTCAACGATTTTCCGTTTTGTATTTTGAAATACAATTGGTAAATTAACCCGGCCGACAATGAAATTCTTGACACGGCAGGGGGTCTGTTGGTTTAATTGGTTTCACCTGACAAAGGTAGAGAGCAGGTGAGAAATGCTTGATGGATTGATACAATGTATCTGATGTGTGCGTAATGCACCTTCATTCTTTCAGACATCAACAAATTCCCAACATATGAGATTTTCTGTTTGCATAAATTGTAGGGACGGGCCTGGTTATGAAAACTTAGAAATTTATGAACAGAGTAATCTTTTTAAATTTATTTTATTTTTTTATTTTTTTTCTTTACCCGAAAATTCTAAATTCCCAAACTAATGAACACCATTTAAAGATAATTATTGTTGGTATCAATTTTCGGGAATGGTCTATTAAGAGAACATTTGAGAGTATACAACAAATCATATAATTCAAGTTTAATTCAAATTGTATGTTGTTTTTTTTAACTGAGAGGAATACCCTTAAACAAATGAACGAGCTGGGGAAAATGTAGGCCTACAACTGTACTTACGATATAGCCAACACAGTATTGACACCCTATCAACATTCCACACACTTTACACCTCACATTTGTACTTTGTGTCCCTTTAAATGCCCTTGATATTAGTGTTTGTAGTTCTATGTTTCTCTGTCATAATTGGTATCGGCATATAATAAATATTTAATATATTAAGTAAATTTTTCCAAATCATCCCTCACTCTGTTAGAGTTATTAAGACACGATCTAAAAGTTATTACCTAGATCAAAGAATATTATTTCCAGTTGTCTGAAGGTCATCATGAATATAAATTGTGAAACTGAGAAACATCCTGTCGCAATGAGGCTACACTAGAGATATTTTTCTCACGAAAACGTTTAAAATATGGTTACTAGTAAATGATTATTTCTGAAATTTTAATTGGAAATTTAAGCTAAATTCTTTTCTAGATAAGCATTATTAAGCCCTTAAGATCTGGTCCCGATTGCATTATAAACAAGGTTGAATAACAGGAATCTCGGAGGAAATCACAGAGAAAGAGAACAGATCATGAATATTGGTTTCGAGCCAGGGTGTCTTGTATTTGGAGTCCGGGTAGTCTATTCTCTATACATGTAATGGTCTATAGTCCGATAAATCTAGTATTGTTAGTCCCTACGGCAATATACCGTTCAGATTTGTCGTGCTAGTCTAAGGCCCTGTTTATATGTAGCAGGCTGGCCCGGGTAGAAGGGCTGGCCCGGACAGGCGGGCTGAAAAACAAAGCCGTTTATATGTGACCGGGCTGAAATTTCCAACGTTAACATGGCAGCGAGATTCATAGGCCTAACTATTGCGTCACGATAATATTTTAACGAAATGGTGGTTCACAAGGATGCTCGTAGAATTTGCAGAACCATTAACCGCCTCCTGGCTGTATTTGGAGTTTTATTTGCTCATTTTAATGTTATTTTAGGCATATATAATCATACGCGTACGGGAGGTTTTGAAACTGGGGGAGAGATTTGTGCCCGAATCTCGGACTCTGCCCGAATTCTACTGCCCGGTGATCAAATCCGAAACCTCCATGAATCCTAAACAACCAAGGTAAATATCACTAGCCCACAAGGCTTCCACACGAATATCTCGATATTCGGGTATTTTGCTTCAATAGAATCTAGGGATTCGGGCAGGAATCGGTTCCCGGCAATATTAGTGGGTATTTTTTCTAAAAAAAAAACAAGAAGACTCGGGAACTTTCAGTGCCCGAATATGTCGAGAATTTTGCCCGAATATGATCGAAATTTGCCCCCCCCCTCCCGTACGCTTTTGCATATAATGTCTTACGCCAACAACAAGAACAGATCTTATATTACTCTCTGCTCCAGTGTGAGGGTATCTCGATTAAAAACTTAAAGAGAAATAGACAGTGTTCATCTCTTGGGTCCAACAAACTCTTTTTTGACAGATATTCATTATTTGTCTCTTCTTGTTGTTTTTACACGATGCCATTTTTTGTTGCTGTGTGAGCTGTACCGCATGCGTCATAGGTAGTAAGCCCAGGCTGAATGATGAAAAATTGTTTATATGAACATCGAGCTGGCCCGGTATGCCGGGCTCCCCGGTTCAAAAAGCGGGGAGCCCGGTAGAGCGGGCCAGCCCGTTGTCCATATAAACATGAATATTTTAAGTCAAAAGAAAAGTGTGAGGATGACGTCACGACCGAGTATCCCGGCAAACCGAGCCAGCCCGCCACCCGGGCCAGCCCGCTCCATATAAACAGGGCCTAAGACCTGGCTCAATTTCACTAATAAAGATTGATTTAAATACTACAGAGGGTAGCAATGCTCAAATTTTACATTTCGGGGAAGGGAGGGATTGAATCTCCCAAATGTACAGGCCTAGGGTGGAACAAATATCTTATTGAGAAATTGGGATCTGGATCTGTTGGATGATTTTCTTCTCTTCTGATCTGAAATTAGAAAAATAAAATAACTCGCCCGATGGGCGAGGAGTATAGTACCTGTTAAGTACAGATTATTTTTAGTTTGCTATGAACAAGGTTGTCATTTAAGTTCTGATTTTTTGAATATGCCACTATCATTTTCTGTTTATAGACATGAGGAAATTTCTCTTGAAGACCAGCCCGTTGTCCATATAAACATGAATATTTTAAGTTAAAAGAAAAGTGTGAGGATGACGTCACGACCGAGTATCCCGGCAAACCGAGCCAGCCCGCCACCCGGGCCAGCCCGCTCCATATAAACAGGGCCTAAGACCTGGCTCAATTTCACTAATAAAGATTGATTTAAATACTACAGAGGGTAGCAATGCTCAAATTTTACAGTTCGAATTATTTACTTTTCTTTATGAATGCGCTGAGGTGATGTTTCGCATGTTATCTTTGCCCATCTATTAGCCCATACTACTGATAGTGGGTAAATCTCAGCTTTTTTTTTAACCCATTTCACATTTGTTTCATAATGAAAGTCGACTATCAGTTTTCTTGATCTTTAACTCAGGTAACGAAGGGTAATCTAGGGGAGAAAACTCTATTTAAGGGACAATTTACAGACAGTAATATTATTCCGAAGAACTATATCTCACATGTCTTCCATTATTTAGCAATCCAGACAAAAACTACGGTATTAAAACCTAAGTTTCTACAGCAACTGACATTCATCTATATATTAAAAAGCAAATTTGCCCCATAAGCAGCAAGGACAGAAATCGAGCCTAATGCGCACTAACCCTGACCTTGACCTTGAATGTAAACATTAATTTTTTAGCATGGCGTTAATTAGAGGTGTTGGACAAAGTCTGCGACTTTTCGGTAGTGACTCTCGATCTGCAATTCAAGTTGCACTTTATCACAAAAATGTAAGTGGTTATCGAATGTTTAAGTCTTGATTTATAGCTTCATTTGCTATTTTGCGTGGGATTATGTGAAATGTTACGCAGTTCTTCTAGAAATTGATTTGTTTTAGCCATTTGGGACGCCATGTTTTCTTATACTAAAGTTATGTAAAGAAATGTGGTAAAGTGAATTTAAAAGTAGAATACATGAAACTTTAATACTTTGTTACCAAGGGCTTGAAGGCCATTGTAGATGAAGATGTCTCTGGTGATATGAGGCGGGATGTTCTGATTCAAATGATGTACTCTCAACTTGTTGAGTTGGCTAAACCACAGCTTTATCTTTGTAATCATGCTATTATATGTGTTTAAACTGGGCATCATGTAGATATGTAATTCAGACTGACACCGTTTTTCTTAAAAATGGCTTATTTAGACCTTGTTTGATCACTCTCACGATAAAAAGGTTCTTTGAATATAACCTCTTGTAAGCTAAACTAATTCCTTTTTGTTTCACTTTCAGGTAATAGACCATTATGAAAACCCTCGAAATGTTGGGTCAATGGATAAAAAAGATAAGGATGTTGGAACTGGATTAGTAGGAGCACCTGCTTGTGGCGATGTTATGAAGTTACAGGTATAACCAGGACTACCACTCAGCTTGTCAACTCGTCAATAAAAATAATAAAGATGTGGTGTCATGTGGTTTAGTCGACTAAACACAATAACCAATTTTGGGTTCTGATGCATGACTGTCACAAATTTGAATTTAAATTTCATTTAACAAAAATGTCATCTAGACAGAATTTCACTGCTAGTAAAGTTTCTTTTGCAGATTCCCCTTTTTATTTTATAATTATTTTGATAACCTTTTTTTAATTACAGATTAAAGTGGACGATGATGGAAAGATTGTTGATGCTAAATTTAAAACTTTCGGATGTGGATCAGCTATTGCTTCAAGTTCTCTTGCCACTGAATGGGTCAAAGGAAAATCTGTAAGTCAATTATTTGCAGTCTTGTTTATACTGATTGTTACACTCTCATACATATGCATACGTGAAGATGATATTTTAAATGGAAGATAAATGCACTTAAACTCAGATTGGATACATCCATGTATTGGGATCAGGATAGCAAAGATATGGATATTTGTTTAATGGTTTGATCAAGTTTCAGGTGGATTTATATTTTATAATACTTATGATAAAGAGGTATACAACTTTCACTTTCAAGCATTTTGTTGTAAATTATTGAATATATTTGATTATTTTAGGTTGATGAGGCTATCAAGATTAAGAACACTGATATTGCTAAAGAGCTCAGTTTACCACCAGTCAAATTACATTGTTCAAGTAAGTTTCACGGCATGATATACCTGTGAATTGATACATCACAATAGGTAATGTCACAATACTTGTATTGTATGCCATGACAGGTAATATTTTACTTGAGAGTTACTTAACTCAAATTTACTGGACAAGAAGTCATTTTATTCATCTATCATTAAAACAATTTATATGGAATAACATGGCATATTTCATGAATATTTTATATGGATTAGAGCTATAAAAGATTTTCAAGGATATTTTATGTGGTTTATAGGATCTTTTCTGGGATATCTATTCATTTACTATTTTCTATTTTATTGTTATCCTTAAAAAAATATTCATTGCCAATAAAATCCTGTGAGTTTTCTCAAGAACTCTAGACATTCATTTGCTGCCAATCACAATTATATCTTCCCATTTATTATGAGAGCGCAGCTCTCTATTATGGTAACATGTATACATGAATATGCATCAGAAGAATTTTGCACCACTGGCAGTTAATAAGAAATGAGAAAAAAGATGGCCGCCATGGGGGCTGCCATGTTTGCTTACAGCTAGGTCGCAGTTAATCAAGGTAGTCTCGGAGTGAATATTCTGGAATTCTTAAAATAAGTTACATATCTTTCACAAACACTAAAATGGATGTTTCGCACCCTATAAAAATGCCTTGTGTTTAATCTTAATTTTTCCTGAATGTTCCATGCAGGATTTCCATAAACATGTTTATCTCGTATAAGAGTTTTCTTTCCTTGCCATCTAAATTGCGCTGATGGGGCGTTTTCTGACGTCACATGCCATTTATGACGTCGAAATTCATCAATGAATGACATTATTTATTATCAATAGCCCTAGTCTGCGCTCTCATTCAAGGCCATGCCTTATTCATATTAGTTTTAGACATTCCATTGAAGATCTTCTTGTTATGCCCATTGAAAAAGTTCCAGTCTCTACAACTATCAAACCTAAAACAAAGCGACTACAAAGGGAGAGCTTCTGGATAGACCAATTAGAAACAGTTGTACCTAACGGCCTAAACATCCAGCATGACAATCAAATTATACCTTTTGTAGCAACCTACAATTCTACAGCCAAAAGTGCGGCGGTGATTGTGAAACGGTTTTATAAAGAACTCCAGGATGAATTCCCTAACATATATACCAAACGTTTAGTGACTGCTTACAAAAGGAATAAAAATCTCAGTAATATCCTTGTACGTGGTAGATTAGACCCCCTTCCTTTACCTCCCTGAAGTAATCGCTTTGAAAAAATTCTCTTTGAAAATTAATCAATTGTGTAAATCTCTCCAGAAGAAGACAATTTCTTATCAAACTGATAGGCCAGTGCTTCTATAAGAGATTATCTCTTATAACACCCTAAACTAGTAATAATTGTTCTATATATATTATTTTTGGATTTTAGTGTTGGCAGAAGATGCTATTAAGGCTGCTCTAAGTGATTATAAGATCAAGAACAAGAAAGATTAGGGTAGTCAGTGAGTGGAGAGCCAAGGATTAACACATATATTATGGAGTGACTGTGATGATTACAAGTGAAATAATTGATGAAGTACTTTATCAAAATTAATATTGACTTTTTAATATTTTAATACCCTTGGTAATTTATAATATAAAAAAGATTAATTGGCTTCTTTGAAATTTTATTATTTCTGCACAGTAAGGGAAAATTAAAAATCTGATTGATGAAATAGCATCATAGAAAGATTTAAAGAAAGTTTTATTTCAAGCTGTAAAAAGAACAAAATATTTTGAGAGTTACAATATAAGATAACAGCTTACATTCATTTCAGTTAAGAACTGTTCCAAACTAAAAAAAATATTGCAAAATTGTGGGTAGAAAATTGATATTTAGTTCTGACCATTGCCTGTATATTAGTTTATGTAAATAAATGTACTATTTTGAAGAAGAAACTTGCTTTGTTTGTTTGAACTACCTAGTTTATGCTGAAACTTTGTGTTACTTTGACAGATGACTTTGAATACTGATTGCATAGGAGAGGTTCAGAGAAATGTTTATGTCTTGCTGAAAGTGATAATTTTTCAGTCAGGAATTCTGATACTCTATCGGTATTTCTCTTTTGTAACAATGCCTCAAAAAAAGCCAAACATTAATAAACTTATCATTTGATACCAGCCTTGCCTTTCTGGCACTATGTATAAATTTAAATGGACATCCGTTTTACAAATTATACATTATCCTCCAAAACAGAAATAGTTAGCTCAGATAGTAAAATTGCAATAATAATATCTTCTATATTTTTATGTTTTCTGTTTCAAATATTATCTTTGAATATTCACTTTAACACTATTATATCATTATTTTCATTGGTTTTTTCTTGTGACTGGCATATTAATGAAAATACATATGGAAATTGAGTTTCTAGAAAGAAGAGAATCCGCGATTTCTCGTGAAAATTGCGTTGGACATCACTTAAATTTAAAACACACAAACTAACTGTGGTCTTATTTAATACAAGTACAGTTGCCTACCTTTAGCTACAGAGCAAGATTCTTTGACAAGCGAGACTACAGCAAAAAAAATGCTTAGAGTTGTCTTTCACTTCCGGTGTCCACCGTGAAGTAACACGTGAGAACCCCGAAAACGGTCTTTTTGCCATCATGCTGTTCAGTAAGAAGGTGCTGTTTGTTTATAGCGCATCAAAAATTAAAACCTGCTTCAATTAATGGCTGAAATTCTGCTGTAACATAAATACAATTATATTTCATTACCCCCTTTATCCTTTTCTTTACGAAAAATGTTCAACGTTGGTATAGATCCGTCCAAAATTAGCAGAGCCGTCCCATCTAAGCAAGGGAAATTCGGTTCGTCACTTCGTGGTGTTCTGTCTACTGACTGTTGCTTTGGTTGCACTGCAGTGGAAGTATACAATATGTTGGATTTTCACTTTCTGAAATGCTGTGCATTGTTCACAAAATATATCTACTATTTAACCTAGAATATAACAGTCTTTTAGAAGGGTTTATTATCTGATCCCATGGAATGCTTGACGTATAGAAATAATTATTACTTTTGTTAACCATGTGGTTCGTTATCTCTTTCAGCCAGTTTTGATTGATGCCCGTGGGCATTTACTGGGCAGACTCTCTGCTACTGTTGCTAAAACTTTACTACAAGGTAACTTCATTTGTCTTTAAATTCATATAAATCTTAATATAGTTATATAGGCCTAAAGGAATTAAACTTAATAAGAAAATCACTGTTGTTTCTTAACACTTTAGATTTTAAGGATACTGGTCTTTCAGTGAAATGAAATCGGTCCAAATCATTTAGGTTTAGTTTGCAATTATTAATGTTTTACTTTCAGGACAAAGGGTAACAGTTGTACGATGTGAGGGAATTAATATTTCAGGAAAATATCACCGACAAAAGAGTAAGTATTTACCAACTTTCCTCGGTTAAACCAAGAAGTGTAAGCTGAAAGATTTATGCCAATGTCCTTTCAACTTTCCCTCATCATACACTACATGGCTTTATTAGCCAAGCGAATTCAACATGTTTATGATTTGATACATCCAATGATGTCTATTATCCTACATTGTTTGATGTTTGTAATGATAACACAACATATTAATTTCTGAGGATGATACTTTACAGTTTTAGTCTAATCAATCAATTTAAGATCCAATAGGTATCCAATACAATCTCTGATACACGAGTACCATCAAATAGAATCTGGAATCTATATCTAGGATGTTTACTTCTATATTATTCTTAAATGATCCAATGATGTTTTATATTACCTACATTGTCTGATTATAAATAATGTGAAATTATGTGATTAGAACATTGAATTATACTGAGGATTATAAAACCATTTAAATAAAGGACAGAATCATTCCTTGATAAAAGGGAGTACCTCGGAGAAACATTGCAAGGCATTTTAATAAAGTAATTATGTCCAGATATATTTTTTCTACAATTACTAAATGCCACTCAAGAAAGTTGACAGAATTGAGGTACATGCAATTTACATGTCAGTTAAATGTGAGCTTTTATTATTCCTTTTGTAATATGACTATCCAATGATGTTTTATATTACCTACATTGTCTGATTATAAATAATGTGAAATTATGTGATTAGAACATTGAATGATACTGAGGATGTCATCATTTCCATTCTATATAAATCTGTAGCAACAGTGAAATTATGAAAGCAATAACTGTTTTGTTTATTTTACTTAGACTAGTTTTTGAAAAAATCTTATGGACTAATTTGTTTTTCAGATCGATACCTTAGTTTAATTAAAAAGAGATGTAATGTCAAGCCTTCAAGAGGTCCCTTTCATTTTAGAGCTCCCAGAAAAATCTTCTACAGAACTGTTAGAGGTATGGTACAGCTTTTATGTCATTTATGCAACTAAGATTAAAGAACCCCAGTCTTTATGGAATTGAGATCTGTCAGTGATGATTATGTTTAATTCACTAAATTGAAAATAAATTTAATGAAAATTGTATACATGCACCACCATCTGAGGCAGAATCATTTCCAGCAAAATGACTGTTAAATTCGTTACTTAGTAATTTTCTCTTCTTGGACTGGATGAAAGTTTGAATATCCAGTCCATTTGAGATCTGTCAGTGATGATTGCTAATTAGCTGAATTCAGCTATTTTTTTCTGGCCTAAGATTTTATTTTTATTCAATCTTAAGGAAAAACGATTTATCAATATTCGAAAAAGCTGGTTTTCTTTCCTATATTTTGCTGTCAAGTGTTTCCGGCGAAACTCTGCACAAGATGAATTATGGATCCTGTCATATCTCTCCATTTATAGTCAATTCTTGACTGACACTTCCAGGATGGGTAGAGGCTGCATTCACATTCCAGAATTTTTTTTTGTATTAGAATAGAATCTCCAGCAAGTTATATTCATGTCATAAAATTTTGAATTTTCTAAGATAAGTGTTATATACAATACATCTTAAAAACCAGATCCTGATGACTTTCCTTATGTCAACATGTATGAACGTATCATTTTAGGTATGATCCCACACAGAACTGTACGAGGTAAAGAAGCTATGGCTAGATTATCTGTATTTGAAGGTATCCCTGCCCCCTATGATAAAAAGAAGAGGGTAATTATACCCTCGGCCCTGAGAGTTATCAGACTCAATCCACAGAGAAAAGTAGGTCTTTTATTCAATACAATATGATTTTTATCTGCCCATATGAATATGTGAATTAAATAATAAAATTGACATCCAATACCATCCTTAAAGGATTATTTAATTCACCAAGTTTAGTATACATCAAATGAATCCCTGTACTACTAGTGGTATTGGTGATCCCATCAGAAAGTCTTCTGTGATTGGTTATTGCTGCCTGCTTTTTTCTTTGGAATCACCAGATGAATATGTGGACGTATATTATCCTTTACCTTTTCAATGGATTTGATGAAACTCGGAGAGTAATGACATTGATAACAATTTTCAATGAATTGTTTTTGAGTTATTGCCCAATTTATTATTTAAATTCAATTGCTGCTACTGAGTGAAATTACCTTGCCTGGCAATCTATCTTTTTAAAATTATTATTATACATCAGGTGTGATAGAGGTATGCATCTTGTTGACTTATGATTTTGATGGCAAGTTAAGGGTTCAATAAGTTTGCAAGTTGTTAGTGAACTAATATTTCCTATTTTAGACAAAATTTTCTGCTAGTCTGTTGTTAAAATTTTAAGGTCTGTCAGTGATGATTATGTTCTATTCACTAAATTGAAAAATTAATTTAATGAAAATTGTATACATGCACCACCATCTGAGACAGATCATAAATTTCAACCATATTTCAAAAACGTAAATGTCCACACTATTGTACAGTTCTAAATCCGAACAAATTTCATAATTTAGAAGAGGGGTTTGGTTTGAAGAATTGAAGTGCTATGTGCTCATCAAATGTTCTGAATATTTGTAACTCATTTCTAATGATTGTTTTTCCATTTCAGTACTGTGAATTAAACAGAATTTCTTCTGAAATTGGATGGAAGTACAGTCATGTTATTGAAACCATGGAACAACGTAGAAAGACTAGATCATCTCAATATTTCTCCCAGAAGAAAAATCAAGCTGTAAGATTTATTCTCAAATTAAAGCATTCTGTTGGCTAATTCAGTTGGCAAATAAATTTTGTGCACATCTTTGTACAATTCATAATAAACACTATAAGTCCACTATATTTAATTTCATCCAAGCTAGCATTATTGATGTTAAGTGGTGATGAAAATATTGGATAAGAAAATAAATGCTCTTGTAGTGTTCTGTCAGTGATGATTATGTTAAATTTCACTAAATTGAAAACTAGTTTGATGAAAATCGTATACATGCACCACCATCTGAGACAGCAATAGTTATTAAATTCCGGTGTTTATTATCTTTTAATCCATCAGTCATTCAACAACTGTCATTTTACTTTTCAGAAATTGAAAGCACAAGCCAGGAAGAATGTTGCTGCTAAAACAGCTGAATTTGATAAAATCTTGGCAGCCAATGGATACAACTAAAAATTGGGAAAAGAAAATAAAAAAAATCCACTTTATAACTTTGTTCCTTTCTTTTCAAAGCCATCAATGGAATCAATCGATGCTCTAGGATATTGGTTTTGCACCCCACACATACCAAAGCAATCCTCTAATATGTAAACAATCCCCAAAACATTGTAAATTGTATAATTTTCATTTGAGATGAAAATACCTCCTCTTGTTCCCATCCAGACAAGGTTGCCTTTACAATAATGGCTGTAACCCGTCCAATTCAAATTTTTTGTTCTGGAAATAAAGCCCCAAAGAAAAATATTAACGGCTGGCCAAACTGTAGATACCCAAGTTCTACAACCTCAGGATGAAAGCACCTGGAACCTGGGCTATATGGCAAGTCAAAGAAAGATAGCTAAGGAGAAAGGAGCAAATGTTTAGTTCCTACCAATCCCACCTTTGTTTAATTTTGAAGTCTGATTACTTGGTCAAGCTGAAAAAAGTGAATAAATAAGGTATTCCATGACATGGTTGTCAAATGCTGAACATTTAACTCTCCAGCTAATGGCATCCTGAATGGTGTCAACTTACTGAAAATTCTATTGAAAATAACAAAATATGCTAAAAACGGTAGCATATGAATCCCCACAAGGAGATGCCAGATTTATTGACAAAACACTTGATCGGTTGAGTTAAGTGACAACGAAAAACCGCGAAAGAATTATTCAGATCAGGCATAGCAATTTTAGAGCCAAAAAAAAAAAAAATCCGTCACAATAAGTTCCGCTGATGCAAAGTTAAATTAGTCTAGCGCTTAGACCAAGCCTCAACATGTCCTATATGATGTTGGAAAATTGGAAATGGTAGATGGGCGCGTTTTTGTACGTATTGAACATTGCTGCAATACCAGGTACCTGTTAAAAATTTCATGACTTGTTAGCCTACACAGAAACAGGTTCATTCTCGGGGGTTGATTTGGGTCTCGATTATATGTAATTAATTTTTCAAAGTACTAGTATTAATAACTAACACTGTTTATTCTATGGTACTAGGAATGGTCGGAAATCGTTCAAAAAAACCCACACTGAACTTTTTTCCTTCATAAAAGTTATAGGCCTAGTATTAAGATGAAGAGTCATAATCTGAGACTCAGATAGTGAACCTGTTTCTTTAATTTTACTATGCTAGTGGGTACGAAAAAGATCCATTTGAGTTTCTTAATCACAAGTGATTAACAAAGTTGTTGGTTCAGACCATTTTTTGTCACGCAGAATGAGACTATGTTATAGATGCGCGCGACGAAAGCAGCCCACGTGACGCGACGTCTGCAGCCATAACGTCAAGATAACAGCACGAAGGCTATAATGGAGCCTTGAAGGTTAAACCGTGTTTTCTATTATATTTCTTTGATTTGTGAGAAACCCATGAATAACTTTATGGCAAAAGTTGCCGACAGTGTTTTATATCAGAACTGACGCATTATTTTTGACGATTTGAGGTGTTTTAGACCAAAATATTGTTATTGTGTGTTGTAACGTTAAATATTTAGTCGACATCGTTTTGCCAAAATGGCGGCCTTACAAGATACTGACTTTCTGGAATCGGTTGAAGATATTGAGTCAAATATAATGGTTATTGATAACCCGGGGGAATCGACTGATTCCCAAAGTGAACAGTTTGAAATTGATCTTTCTGGACACGAATTTAATGGCACCGGATTTAGCAAAAGCACAGAAAAATGCGTCAAATTTGCCGTGTCATTGTTGAAAGCCTGGTGCACGTCAAACGGAGAATCTGCTGACATAGAAAAGATGACATTTGCTGAATTGAATGAGGTTTTGGGAAAATTTTATAGCAATGTTAGGACCAAAACTGGAGAGTACTATTCATTCAGCAGCTTGACGTCTTTTAGATACAGCCTTAATCGCTATTTCCAGTCGATGGCTGAGGGCAAACGTTTCGACATAATTGAAAATCCGGAATTTTTCAACTCAAATGAAATATTCAGCACCGTTATCAAATCTTTGAAACTGAAGTCCACAGACAAGGGAGATAAAAACAAATTGTTTTTAACCTCTGATGAGCTGCGGCAGATATATTTGCAAGTATTTGCTGAAGATTCTCCCAAAACTCTACAATACAAGGTGTGGTTTGAAGTGGCAGTATATTTCAACAAAGGCGGCAGAAGCAAGCAAAGGGTATTAACAAAGAATTCCTTTATCTTTGGAAATGATGCTTTTGGAAAATTTGTTTTCCTAAAGAAGGATGCGGGGTCTGACAGTTCTTTGAATAGCAACAAGGATGGGAGGAAAATGTATGAAAAAAGAAACCACCCCTTATGTCCAGTTCTCTCCCTTGCCAAATACCTGTCAAAGCTTCACCCAGAAACTATGGATTTATTTCAAAGACCAAAATACAAGATAAGTAAATCAGCTAATGTATGGTACTATCATCAACCTGTAGGCAAAAACTTTCTGGGAAATGTCATGTATTTGATCTGTACTCAAGCAGGTATTTCTAAACAGGTTTCAAACAAATGCCTGAAGAATATAACGCCTGAAGTTTTAGATGCTTGTGTCTTCTCTATCCCCTTGAATAAACTCGGAATTCCAAAATCGGTGGAAGTTTCTGCAATTATGGAACTGAAAAAGAAAACCTCTACCAAGCAAGCATCCAGTACAGTTAGTCAGATGGATAGGTTTGCTGCAGGAGATAGTTCAAGTCAAAATTCAGGTAAATATTGTTTAGCATTTATGTTTAGTATGATTGGAGACGGATATAAAGTGTGATGTGAAAAAATTATGTCCATTGCATCAGATCTCCATACAATTTTGAATTAGTTGGCATGAATTTGAAATTGCAAATGGACCAAAAATTCTGAGACCCAGATTATGCTAAATAGCTTACTAGCGGATATTCAAATCAAGCTTATAAATTTATAATATCAAACTTTAACTCTGTTCTTTCATATTAAACCTTCAAGAGTTGTATATGTTTAATTCAATACATTTCAGACATATATGAAACTCATGGTCCAAAGATAACCTATGAAGAAGCCAAGCAAGAAATTCAAAGTTTGTTTCAGAGGTTAACCCCTAAAGTACTCAGTGATGTTATGTTATGGTTGAAAAATGTTGATTTCAGCAAAGATATTACAGGTAAGTAGACTTAGGCTTTTAGGCTACGACTTGATAAATAATTGGTAAGTACAATCGATTTGATTAGAAAAATAACTGAAGATAAAATTGAACCGAAACAAATCTTAGCACCCTTGTCAAGTCAGATTCTTATACTAAACAGGCTTGTATTCAGACTTGATAGCTCATTGTGGCAAGTAAGGGGAGGGACAATCTGATATGGTCATAGTCATGGTCAAGTAATGAATTTTGTTGGGTTTCAGATTTTTAAAGTTGGCAATCCAATTAGGTAGGACCAATTCCGTTTATGAGGGACTACTATACAAAAAATCAATTAGCATCAAACATCAGAGGGATTTCAAAAAGTGACTTCTTCTGGTCAAGTTTTTATTTCTGAATCATCACTAATTAAGTCAGAGTTGCAAACTTAAGCTTTATAATTCTTAATTTTTTTATACAGGAGAATTGATATGTGAAGATAATAGCCATTTTGTAACCAGTCAAGTCCAATACAACAACTCAATACTATCTAGAGGATTTCAGCCTAACACCTATCAACTACCACCTTCTCAGCTACCTCTGTCTCTTAACTACACACTGCCACGATATCCTCTAACTCCTATACCATTTAAGACTGTTGGTCCTTATAACAACATGCCTCAACCATCATCTGTGCCACGATCATTCCACCCTCCAGGTAACTGTACTTAACATGCTTAAAGGGATAATAGGCGTTAGAATACACTCGTCCTATGGCTTATGTTTGTGTTTCATATTGACTATTAGTTAAATAAGTATGCATCCCACACTTTACCAAATTTTAAAAAGCCACAATAAAAATATATTCGGAATTTAAAAAAAAAGTGAGCCAGCGACGATTCCATTTAGTTTGAGAATAAAAGCGTCTGGTAAATCAACGCTAAAACATCATTGTGGAATTCAACAGTAGGGGTCAAGGACGCGTGAAAACCCACATGTTAGAGTTATTTCCATTTTTATTTACACGATTTGAAAATCGCTTCATTGATGGCTCAAGCGTTTTATGATTAACTACTTTATGTTGGGGATTTATCGGATTTTAGAGGGATTTTGATGTATAGGTAAGTCCACTGATGGATATATACTGTTATTGTCCAAATTTGAGTGAACTTAAAATTTTATGTTCGTTCTAACGCCTATTATCCCTTTAAATTTAATATAAGAATTTAGTTTGTGGAAAATGTCCCATCAGGTGAAATTACTAAACACCTTTCAAAGTCTTCTCTATAATTTTTGAAGTGACAAAAGTGTTATATTCTTTGAAAAATTGATGCCCAAAAACTTCATGATTATTTTTATGTCATAATTATTTCTAGCTCAGAATTTTGTATACAACTACAGTAATAGAGGATTGTGTTCCAGTCTATCTACTCCAGTCAGTTCCATTCTACCACCAGCAAGTTTACAGCATAATCCTGGTCAAATAGGCATGAGGTAAAATTTACAATTTACCTGTTCAAAGCACTTAAATGAACAACATTCTAAGAAAAATAATAACACCACACTTTGCCAAGTTGAATATAAATGTCACCTGATGTATTGTCATTGTAATGTCCTCTTAGTTTGAAAGCAATCTCTTTCCAGGATACCTCATGACGTCAATGTAAATAACTATAACATGAGAGGAAACAATTCTATTGAACAACTCAGTCCACAAAATATTCCGCCACCAGTAGCTAGTCACGGTACAGTTCTCTCCCCTACATTTCTCTCTTCACCATTCAACTACAGCAACTCCTCTACTCTATTGAATCTGAATAGCCATCCTAATCCGAATGAAACAGCCTTAGATACTGGTACCAAACATACATGGAGCAACATTCCTGCAAATCTTCAAACCAACCAAACTGGCGACGGTAATACTTGGTAATTGCTTTACTGTTGGTTTAATTAACAATTCTAGATGTAAAGACTGCTGGATTTGATATATCTTTGACTTGCTTGTAGATATTCCAGTAGCTTAGAATTTCCATTAATCATATACTCAAGAATTTCACAATAACCCCTAAGCCTGGCATGCTTGAGTCAAAACCCATATTTGTCTCTTCTAAAGGTTTGATAACCATTTGTTCAGATTGCTTATATTTCTAAATTCCAATTTTCAGGTCAGGAAATAATGTAAGACATGGAAAAGTTAAAAAAGCATCCAAACAGAAGAGAAAAAAACGCTGGAGAAGATATTTTTCTGAAGAAATTGATGTTCACAGACAAACATTACAAAGAGAATTGCCAGTTGTCTTCCCTTGGTTAGAGACAAATGGCAACCCTTATGAATATATGTACTTTATTCAAGGTCGTGAACAAATTCAAGGTCATACATTATTTAGCCATGCGAATGATCAAGGTTATATGAATACATCATTTGGCAATGCAAATGATCAAGGTCAAATGAATAGATCAGTTAGCATTGCAAATGGTCACTGTAATAATGCAAATAATCAAGGTCATATGAATACAATAGTTAGCAATTTGATTAATCAAGATCATATGAGACAATTAATGAATTCAAATGACCCAGGTAATGTAAATATGTTTGTTTCGAATGTGAGTCACCAAGAAGATGGCTCACATATTTCAGTTAATAATTCATTTGAATCTTGTTCTGCAAAATCTAAGGGAATAATCTCTGAAATAAAACGTAAGACCAATTCTTCTGAAACTGAAATTTCAAATCAGGCCTCAAACTTTGGTACACCAATTCAAAAGAAGTCTAAATATGGATTTGAACCTAAAACTCCAGAGCCAAATTTTCAAATAGTTTCAGTCGTCTCCATGTCAGAAGAGAATGATTTCCTCAAGGATCCTACGTCAATAGATTTGTCTATGTACAAAACAGAAGAAGCGAAAATATACTTCAACTACCTTGGTCTAAATTTGGTGCCAAAGAAAAACATCTCTCAAAGACACGATTTACAGAACCAAAATAATTCTAACTCAATTCACCACCAACAACCAGATTTCCAAAGACCTCAGCATCCAAAAAACAATGAATTTAAGGTCATTGACAATTTTCAGTCGGATCAAGATTTTACGAGGTACTGCACTGCAGACAAAGATGGATTCTTAGTCAAGGTAACCATTGACAATCAGAATTGTCTTCCTGTCTGTTCCAGATGTGAATTCAAAATCATAAGAAAGGTCAAGAAATATGGAAGAAATTTTTGCCACAGAATTTGCCATCATTTGGATAGAGATATTGCCTATTATGAAGCTCTGAATCAAAATGAAATTTTCAATGCGCCAAGACCACCAGATCCCATGCCTGAAGGAGATGATTTTTCAGCTCAAAGCCCAAAACCAGAAAATCCATGTTCACCAAATTCTGATGCTAAAGGTCATGGTGATGATCCACATAGGCCTACCACAGAAGCAAAATCAGATGCAACAAAGGAACAAAGAAAGTCTGATCAAGAATCAATAATTAATGTTCCAGATAACCTTTGTGTGGAATCTGAATCCTCAAAGACAACCGATAGTATTCAAAAGCCAACAACTCCACAAATCAAAGGAATGAATGCAAACAATACCAGAGCGCACAGTTTTCAGAATTTGAAGCCAAGTGTATCCACCGAAGGTAACACAACAAGTCCCTTACTAGTCACCAGTGCTGAAATGAGCCATATGTCTGCAAGGACTCAATCTGATACTAGTACGCAAACAAAATACAGTAAATCAGCTAGTAATTCTGACCCAACAGATACAGAGACATTGGTAATTGAAAAAGAATCTTCTGGAAGTAATGAAGAAGAGATAAGAAAGGACAAGAACTCACCCGACCAAGCCATTACTAAATACAATACTTTTGAAATTGGTTTAAACAACAATACATTGAATAAAAGTTATACAACAAATGCTTCACCAACACAGAATAAACTAACTGAAGACACTTCACGAACAAAATCTGAATCCTCGAAAGCATTATCACATAAAGAGAAACTGATAAACATTGCCCAAATAAAAGAAGATCTGTTCTTATCTGATGAAGACACCAACTACTACTCTCCACCTCAAAGCGCCCAAAGCGCAAACTGTCAGCTACAAGAAGACCTTTACCTTTCCGAATCTGATACCTTGTCTCAAGACAGCATCCAACAAGATCGGTGTAGTATCAACAAGAACCCGCCATGTGAACTTGCAGTTTTACCAATGGATGTCAACTGCAATGGCATGAAAAAACAGGTGCCTTTAAAGTCCATTTCTGATGAAGAGCCTATCACAGAGGAACCAGATAAAATTTTAATATCGGATGAAGCTCCGAAAAGCAGTATTCTCAACCAATCAATGAAAGTAATTGTAGAACATCGAAGCAATCAATCTCCAAAGAAAGACCAGAAAGCTGAAGATGAGTCATTAGGTACTATTAGAAGTAAAAGAAACTTGGAGCAAGATATTCCTGAGCTAGCTGATAAACAGACACCACATGTATCACCCACAGAAGGCCAAGTAACCCGAGCGCAAGCAGAGTTACAAAGGGACATGTCATTAATGCCAGAATGGAAAAAGTTGTCACAAGTGGTTAAGGAATCCAAAGATTTGCTAAGTGAAGCTGATGGTGCTTCACAAGGTTGCGATATCAGTACCAAAATACTGCATAACGAAGGCAGAGAAGGAACAAGGTCTTCTGTAAGTCATGCTTTTCGGAAACTAAAAGCAAATATGTTGATTCGGAAGTTGCAGAGGAAGAAAGAGGAGTATTTCAAATTGAAATTGATCAAAATTAGCAAAGAGAGAGAATCAATGCAACTCGATGAAGCTGACGTTGAACTCCATACAGAAGACCTTGGCCTAAACTTAGAGATCGACAATGAAACCAGACAAAAATCAGCAAAAGCGAAGGTTATGGTTTCTTTGCCCTTAAAATATTTTGATGGTAAACTCAAATCAAATAATTTTGTTAGTGATCATAATGAATGTAACAAAGATAATGTTGATAGACACTCAGATTTAGGAAAAGATAATCCATCTCAGAAGAGAAGCATTCAAGCTGAAATACAAGTCAAGGACCGCCTTTCAGACTTAAATTCTCCAAACTGTAGCACGGCCCGAAAAGAGAAGGCTGTTGAAGATCTAGGGATGAATAAATCTAAAGAAGAAAGTGTGGATGCTGACGAGGAACCCTTCTATGCTAATAAGGACACAGAGAATTGTGATGAGATGATATACCATGGATTAACAGCTGGTGAAAATGAGCTTTATGATGTTGATCCATGTTTTCTGAACAAATCTGTCGAATCAATCTTCACCCCAGAAGAAGGATCTACGATGAGAAATATGAATCATCTAGAGAAGGTACAGACATCAGTCAAGACGCCAATGGAACATACGTTGATTGAGACTAAAAAAAGGATTCTGGAAAGTACAGGAAACAACATGGATCAGGGCGTCGAAACACAGAATGATTTGTCCGTTAAACAGATAAGTGATACTGAAAGAAACTCGGATCAGAAAGCAAAAAGAGATACCGAAGAAGAGAAAAATATACTTGGGGATTTAGCAGAGGTATTCGCTCATGTTGAAAAAGCACAGACTGACACTTCTAATGAAGACGCTAATGCCGAGAAGCATCCAAGCGGAAAGAATTTCGAAACCAAATGTTACTTCGTCAACCCAATTTACAAATCTGTGCTCAGTCGTAAAGTGTTAGATATCAAGAACTCTGATTTTGTGAAGAAGCTGAAGTTTGGATGTAGAGAGGCTCCATTGTCTAAGGAGGAAATGATAATAAAGATAAACCAGTGCTTTAATGACGCCAGAAAACAGAGGCAGAAAAGCAATGAGAAAATTGAAGCTTCAAAGGCTGATAGTATAACTGTGGCCGGTGAAATAAAGAACAATTCTTTAGAAAACATAAACCATGAAGATCCCCCAAACCTGCTAGACCTTCAAACGAAAGAGGATTCAGTGAATCAACGTAAAAGTGGCGGTGGCATAAGAAAGGACAATGCGACTTCAATTTCCGAGGTCATTCTAAAAGAGCGAAAAAGGGATAAATTTTCAAACCTAGCGATCCGGCTATCCCGTGGACAACCAGGGTCAAAACTGAACTCAAGTAAAAACAGTATCACTGCAAAGAAACACTGCTTAGTAGAAAGTAATACACATCACGGAGACACGGTTCCATCTCAAAATCTTCAAGAGAAAGGTCAGACAAGTGACCACCACTCCAGAGATTTTAATAGGACAGCTGCAACGCTCATCGGTACATCAATCAAAGCTGAGAAACTGTCACCAGAGACACAAAAGCGCAAAAAGAGGCATGGTCATATCTCAAAGAAATTTAATAGACTTAAGTTAAATAAGTTCAAAGGACAAACACTAAAGAAGATATTTATTAAAGAAGAACCAGTATCACCAAACGTCCAATCCAGTATGACTCCTCAAGTTTACAAACATGACCAAACAAATAAGGCGCTTAAGGTGTCTCCAATTAGCCCTAAGGTAAAGCTTGCGAAAAATGCATCGCCTAAATTAACTATTAAGAGTGTATATAGCTTGAATCAAGACAAGGGATCAAGCGAGATGGGTGATTCTGGAATAAGAGGTACTTCAGATACGCATTTACAAACTCGATCAAACGATAAAACAGGCCCAGTTTCCAACAGTGTAAGATTCTCAAAAATTACGATCAACGGCATGGAAAAGAGAGCCTCTGATAATCAGGATGTACCAACAGTACATTACCAACAGAAAAACAACGTAACAGCTCCCAGAGCATATTCACGTTCCAATTTTGCGTGTTTAAATGGTGGAGCATTTAGACCGGTACAGCGAACAATTTCAACCGACTCGTATATCCTCGAAGATTCGAATCATTTCCACGCCCATTCAAACGAGAATGTTAATCCTCAGAACTACCGAACATCATCATCCGGGCCAACCAGCATTCAACCCGACAAAGCTTCACAAGTAGAAAGTCAAATAACCACGAAACAATTTCTTGGAATTATACAAGCACGTCCGCTACAAAATATCGAAAATCCAATCAAGGGAAAGGATATGGAAAATCAAATTTCTCCTGAAATCATAAGACCAGAATGTATACATCCACATAAATTCGTAAACCATCCTCTGTTGCCTATAAATTATCAGTCGACATTGAAGCCAGATTGTCAGCCTCTTGTGCCATCGTTCAGACCTCTTCATTCACCAGACAGTACTTCTCGAGTGCGAGTACCTGCAGACATGGTGAGGATGTTTACACCGAGGCTACAAAAGATACCACATTGCAATTCCAGTTTGACCACAGTAGGTGGCCTGTACCCTGCACTGCATGCCCGGTTAGCTCCAGAATCAACAAGAAAAGACATTACACCCAGAGTAATTAAACTACAGAATGAGGGCCCATCTTCCATTTCAAATTTGCAACTTCCAAAAGGACAATACTCAATCGCAAGCTCAACTAAAGCCAATAAAGTTGAAGGGGTCCAAATACCTATCACACCTACATCCTTGCCATTAGTTACCCTCAAAGAACAATCAAAGCAAAATATTCATCCTGGAAAAGTTCTGCCTTCATCTAAAATGCCTCATGCGACTGTTTTGAGAAAAGCCAAACCTTCTTTATCGAGTTACACGATACATGATTTTGAAAATCTAAATCCATGGAATTCAGAAGCAAAGCAAACACCTTCATCAAAACCTTTGGCGAATCGGACTCAACTTAAGTCTCCTAAAGTTTTATCCAAGAAAGCTTATCTCATGAAGAGATCCACCAATCCAGGAGTATTATCAAAAGCTGCTAAGCCTATCGCGAAAAAAAGTCCCATCGACCCTAACTCTGTCAGTTCCACGATGCAGTTATCGAAGGTTCAGAAATACTTTCAGAACAAGTTATCAAATCTGTTCAAGACCAGTATTAATGTGACGAAGGTAACAGATGCCAAAGGTCAACCAGTGACACCTACGAAACTCATGCAAGGTCAAGTTCCAGTTTACATCAGATACGAGCGGAAGGAATCGGGGCAAAGAAAAACATCGGTTATTATGGGAAAACAAAATCGACCAAGCTCAACAGATATGGAGTTTTTTGATTTGGAAAGTACCCAAATAGCTTTTCAGAAATTTCAAATGGAAAACCAACCCAAGGAACAATCGGGGGGCTCAGGTACCTCCGAAACAGGTCCCAAAAAAAGCAGAAATGTGGAATTCGCTATAACGACATCTGATGCTACGAAAACAGGTCATCCTCTGAAAGACGAATATCCACAATGCCCTGTCAAAGCCGAAGGTATAACATCGAGTTCTCGAATTCAATTAACAAAACAATTACTGCCTGCCAAAACTATTACTCCCACGCTACAAACCAAGAGTTCTACCATTACTAGTGAGAGGAACTCGACGAGGACAGGTCCACAAAAACCTAACGTTGAAAAAACTCCATCTAAGAAGAACAAAAAGAAGGCACGGATAGTAGAAAATGCAAAAGTGAATGATCAACATAACGAAACTTCGGGATATTCAGGGATAGATAAAACGAACATCGAGGAACACACGAAGAAAAGAATAGCATTGCAGGAGTGCATAGGTCAGATTTCCAAAATAAACAAACAAAATCACCCTTCGAATGAGCATGATTCATCAAGACTATTACCAGAGTCTGTTTTGGGCGCAGTTCTGAATGTCTCCAGGAAAGATAAAGATCCGATAAACACAAAGAAATCATTAAACAAGGAAAATGGCATGGGATCTAAACATAAATCTATTAACAGTTCAGCTGTATCTTCAAGGACACCTTCAACTCAGTATGGAGGTCAAATATTAAAAATAAAGCAAAGATGTACGCAAAATAATCAGTTAAACAGAGCTACATATACAATTGCACAAAGAGACGCAATAATGAATGCTATTTCAGCGTATTTTCAACATCGAACAAGCAAGAAGGCAAAGAACTTAAATTTCTGTCCATCTATTAACCCAAGATCCCCATCTACCACAGTGATAGAGCAATCACAGGTACCCAGATCTTCAAACCAATCGCCACGACGATCCACCAGTGAAATTTCCATGAAACCAACAAAGGTGGTATGGCCCCTTGGATTCGATGCGAGGAAGGCATCTTCTGCGTCAGATTTGTCGAAAGTAGTTCATGTCAAGCCAATCCGAAGACCAAGGAAGCAAATATTGACACCGATGTCAGATTATAAAGGATCGGGTAACTTTCTTTCTTCAAATACTGATTCAAGGACTACAGAAGATGGTATTCCACTTGATTTGAGCCTTACGAAAACAAAAGATGAAGAAAAGGTAGCCGTTGACGCCATATCTTCAGAAGTAGTTTCTCAGAATATGCATAAGAGACCATCGTTAAATAACGTAAGGCCTCCACAGTCTGAATATTTTTCAGCATCACAAAGAAAATCTGAAGAACCAGTCCACACGACGAATGATTCCTCCAAGGTTGCAAGAAAATCGGAAGACCCACCATCTTCGAGGGTTGAAACAGCGATGCTATCTTCGAGGGACACAGTGGCGATAACGAAACCACCAAGTAGAGACCCACGGACTGTGAAGAGAAGAGTCGCTCCGGAAGATTCAACAATTGTAACAAATGTGTTTTCAAAATACAATCACGACTATCAAAACCACCAGCAGCAGAAGGGAAAGCAGGAATTACATGGAAGGAGTGACTCTCATTTGGTTTCCAAGAAGAAAAATGATGTAAATTTACATTCAACATGCAAAGTGTTTGAAGACAATCCAAAGAATCCCACCCTGCACAAAGCATCCACAGCTAGATCTTCATGTTCGGCGAGTACCAGATACTGCATGGGAGACGTTCCTCTTCACAGCAGCAAAGCTTGCACCAATCTTCTGGAAGATAAAGCCAGTCTCGCACATAAAGAAAATGTCTTTTTCGGCAAAGGTGGAAATTTGAATAGTTCTTCTCTTAAAGATGGTGCAAAGAGGACTAATGCACCAAATCACACTGGTACTCTTTCAGCTGATGTTGAAAAAGGAGCGATAGAAACAGCTAAATTTACAGATTTGCAGGGCAGTGTTTCCAATGTATTCAAGCTGAAGCCATGTTCAGTGGTTATCAATAAGGATCTTATTTATCCATTGGAATTCAAAATCAAGAATGAACAAGATAGATATTGTAACGAACAAGAAGAAGAAAAGCCTGGACTGGCAGACGACGGTGCTCAGAGCATGGTAGTTGAGGAACAGGAAGAAGATAGTGACATATTTGATTCTCAAACCACACAGATTCTCGGGGATTCTAGGCCATCAGAGGAAGTTCAGAATATCAATAAGCGGAAACGGCCACATAGCGAATCATTCTCTATCACCACCAAGAAGAATAACAAGCTTCTACTGAGAATCAAGTTAGGAGATCATCACAAGATAAGGAGAAGAAAGAAGCACTGCCATATTGATAAAGATGATTCTGACCTTCAAGACACGGATGATGAAGAAAAGGTACGGGATCGCTATTCGGAAAGCCATCATGCTTCAAATACGAGCCAAAGTGACTAAAGGTTGTGAATTAGATTAAGTTCGACTGTGAACAATTTATCAGGTCTTATCAGGGGATTCAACTTGCACATAATTAAAGTCTTGGTAATTGAAACCAATCGAGATTGTAGATTTGACATTTCCCACACATATTACAAACACATTGTTCATTTTTGCAAAGTTTTATTTTTGAGAATTTTATAAAATTTAAAAGAGTTATTATTCATTCATTTACTTAACTTAAAGGTATTCAAAAAATGTTAGAAGTTTGAATGTGCAAGGGTTGTGCAACTTGCACTTTTTATGAAATCTTTTATCGGGAATCATCAAAGAGCAAATATAATATGTCCTCTATACACATGTAAAGTAAAAAAAAAATAACCTTCTGTGAAATCAAAACAGTATCAAAGTGTATACGTGAAGTGTTTTTTGTTTCATAACAAATATTTTTTTACTAACTGAAAGAGCTTAATTCTAGCTTTTCGTATCAGTTATAATCCTTTGTCAATGTGAAACCATAGAAAATCGCTGCTACGACCTGGAAATTGGGGATAGGCAAACCGATCCTGAAGATTGGAGAGTTTATTTTTATTCTGAAAACTCGTTTGGTTAGGCATAGCTGACAAAAAGCTCTGTGAATTGGTATAATAAATATTCACACGAATGTATAGCTTGAAGGATTATATGAATTTTTTTCCAACAAACGTTCAGACTGACACATTGAACACATCGGGGAAGACCTATATCAGTTAATCCGTTTATTCTTCGTAAATTTTTGTTAAAAATTTTCAGACGGTGTGTCTGTGTATTGTATAATTTGTGTAAAAATTGTTACTGTTTTGCTTCCAATTGTTATCGTTAAATCAAATGATCAGTGCCACAAATTTATTTTTGAAAAAAAGCTTTAAGTCATAATTTGGTTTGGTTTTTGTTGTTGGTTAAGCCTCCCCCACTCAATTTAGCGAATTTCAGCACAATACCAAGTTATGAAGAACTTCGTCTTATACTTTAACACTTTAATGGTCACCTTTCTCGTATGAATGGCTACCGTAACGTGATTGGATAGTACGTCAGCGAATACTACCAATCAGAGCCCTCGACATTGAGACTGTGGCCTTACCATTTTTATACGCCCACATGGAAATGTGGACGTATATTTTGCCGTCCCCCCCCGGTCCGTCCACATTTGTTGTATCCACGATAGAGGCTACAGTTTTTATCCGATCTTAATGAAACTTGGTATACATGTATATATTGATGATATCTCGGTCAAGTTCGAAAATGGAAATTATCGCATGAACGGTTTTTGAGTTATTGCACTTGACTTAGTAAAAACGCGTCAAATTTGGGTTGTATCCACAATAGAGGCTACAGTTTTTATCCAATCTTAATGAAACTTGGTATACATGTATATATTGATGATATCTCGGTCAAGTTCGAAAATGGAAATTTTCGCATGAACGGTTTTTGAGTTATTGCCCTTGACTTAGCAAAAACGCGTCAAATTTGGGTTGTATCCACAATACAGGCTACAGTTTTTATCCGATCTTAATGAAACTTGGTATACATGTATATATTGATGATATCTCGGTCAAGTTCGAAAATGGAAATTATCGAATGAATGGATTTTGAGTTATTGCTCTTGACTTAGTAAAAACGCGTCAAATTTGGGTTGTATCCACAATAGAGGCTACAGTTTTTATCCGATCTTAATGAAACTTGGTATACATGTATATATTGATGATATCTCGGTCAAGTTTGAAAATGGAAATTTTCGCATGAACGGTTTTTGAGTTATTGCCCTTGACTTAGTAAAAACGCGTCAAATTTGGGTTGTATCCACAATAGAGGCTACAGTTTTTATCGATTTTAATGAAACTTGGTATACATGAATATATTGATGATATCTCGGTCAAGTTCAAAAATTGAAATTATCAAATGAACAGATTTTGAGTTATTGCCCTTGACTTAGTAAAAACGCGTCAAATTTGGGTTGTATTCACGATAGAAGCTACAGTTTTTATCCGATCTTAATGAAACTTGGTATACATGTATATATTGATGATATCTCGGTCAAGTTCGAAAATGGAAATTATCGCATGAACGGTTTTTGAGTTATTGCACTTGACTTAGTAAAAACGCGTCAAATTTGGGTTGTATCCACAATAAAGGCTACGGTTTTTATCTGATCTTAATGAAACTTGGTATACATGTATATATTGATGATATCTCGGTCAAGTTCCAAAATGGAAATTATCGAATGAACAGATTTTGAGTTATTGCCCTTGACTTAGTAAAAACGCGTCAAATTTGGGTTATATCCACGATATAGGCTACAGTTTTTATCAGAAATTCAAATTTGACGATTTTTTTATGAATAGTTTATGAGTAATTGCCCTTGACTAAGTAAAATTGCGTAAAAATTCATTTTCTGTAGACACTATAGAAGCTACAATTATCTATGGATTTTAATGAAACTTGGTATGAGCATTGGAATTGATAAGAGGGCGGTCAAGTTCGATTTGGACGATTTTGTGATAAACAGTTTTGGAGTTATTGCCCCTGCCTCTGTATTTGTTGTAGACAAAATAGAAGCTACAATT
The DNA here is from genome assembly GCA_030562195.1 of Nipponacmea schrenckii. Taxonomy (NCBI): domain Eukaryota; kingdom Metazoa; phylum Mollusca; class Gastropoda; family Lottiidae; genus Nipponacmea; species Nipponacmea schrenckii. Next base: position 52,370,323 of record JAUJPP010000003.1, on the reverse strand, counting down.
TTCAATGGATTTAAATAAAACTTGGTGTGAGCATTGGAATTGATAAGACAACGGTCAAGTTCGAATTTGAAGATTTTGCGATGAACAATTTTTTAGTTATTGGCCTTGACTTAGTAAGATTGTGTCAAAATTTTATTGTGGGTTCAATAGAAGCTACAATTTTCAATGGATTTTGATGAAACTTGGTGTTTTTGAGTTTTTGCCCTTGACTTCAATATCCATTTAGTGAATGTTTTTGAGTCATTGCTCTATTTATTTTTCAAATTCAATGCTGCCAGTGGGCGTATGTTACCTTGCCTGGCAAGCTATCTTTCAGGATGTGGTCAATCCTCTACCACCATCAAGACAAGGTGTTTTGGTAGATTTTAATCATGGTAACTATTTTAAAGAGAATGAAATGTTCTCTTCCTGTGTGCATGCATTGCAAGTTATATTGTACTTTGACGAGTTTGAAGTTGTAAATCCTCTTGGGTCTAAGAGAGGAATACATAAAATAGCAGCAATTTACTTTAATTTGGCGAATATTCTCCCCTGGCACAGGTCAGAATTAAAAACAATACAACTATGTTTGCTTTGTCCTAATACCGTATTGAAGAATGTTGGATTTAAAAATTTTAGAACCACTTATTTATGATTTAAAAGTTTTGGAGAATGAGGGCATAGATATTCCAAATATGACAGAAAAGTTGCATGGCACATTAGCCTTTGTTTGTGGGGATAATTTGGGTAGTCATCAAATTGGTGGGTTTACAGAAAGTTTTGGAAGTAATGTACACAAAATTTGTAGATTTTGCATGGCTAGCCCTGAACAAATACAGACCAATCATGATCCTAGTCAGTTTGAATTGAGCGATAAATTAAATTACACCGCTCATGTGGAGCAAGTAAAAAGTCAACCTGGCAATCTTATGCATGGCATCAAACATGATTCTCCTTTGAATGATCTGAAGAATTTCCATGTAACTCGAGGTCTGCCTCCTGATTGCATGCATGACATATTGGAAGGATGATGTCGCTACGAAATACCACTCATACTTCAAAAACTAGAAAAAGAAAAACATTTTTATACGCCCACATGGAAATGTGGACGTATATTGCCGTCGCCCCCGTCCGTCCGTCCGTCCACATTTGTCCTATCCACGATAGAGGCTACAGTTTTTATCCGATCTTAATGAAACTTGGTATACATGTATATGGATATTATGGAAATGGAAATTATCGCATGAACGGTTTTTTTAGTTCTTGCACTTGACTTAGTAAAAACGCGTCAAATTTGGGTTGTATCCACAATAGAGGCTACAGTTTTTATCCGATCTTAATGAAACTTTGTAAACATGTATATATTGATGATATCTCGGTCAAGTTCGAAAATGGAAATTTTCACATGAACGGTTTTTAGTTATTGCCCTTGACTTAGTAAGAACGTGTCAAATTTGGGTTGTATCCACAATAGAGGCTACAGTTTTTATCCGATCTTAATGAAACTTGGTATACATGTATATATTGATGATATCTCGGTCAAGTTCGAAAATGGAAATTTTCGCATGAAGGGTTTTTGAGTTATTGCCCTTGACTTAATAAAAACGCGTCAAATTTGGGTTGTGTCCACAATAGAGGCTACAGTTTTTATCCGATCTTAATGAAACTTGGTATACATGTATATATTGATGATATCTCGGTCAAGTTCGAAAATTGAAATTATCGAATGAACGGATTTTGAGTTATTGCCCTTGACTTAGTAAAAACGCGTCAAATTTGGGTTGTATTCACGATAGAAGCTACAGTTTTTATCCAATCTTAATGAAACTTGGTATACATGTATATATTGATGATATCTCGGTCAAGTTCGAAAATGGTAATTATCGCATGAACGGTTTTATGAGTTATTGCACTTGACTTAGTAAAAACGCGTCAAATTTGGGTTGTATCCACAATAGAGGCTACAGTTTTTATCCGATCTTAAGGAAACTTGGAATACATGTATATATTGATGATATCTCGGTCAAGTTCGAAAATGAAATTATCGCATGCACATTTTTTGAGTTATTGCACTTGACTTAGTAAAAACGCGTCAAATTTGGGTTGTATCCACAATAGAGGCTACAGTTTTTATCTGATCTTAATGAAACTTGGTATACATGTATATATTGATGATATCTCTGTCAAGGTAAAAAATGGAAATCATTGCATGAACGGATTTTGAGTTATTGCCTTGACTTAGTAAAAACGCATCAAATTAGGGTTGTATCCACGATAGAGGCTACAGTTTTTATCCGATCTTAATGAAACTTGGTATACATGTATATATTGATGATATCTCGGTCAAGTTCCAAAATGGAAATTATCGAATGAACAGATTTTGAGTTATTGCCCTTGACTTAGTAAAAAACGCGTCAAATTTGGGTTATATCCACGATATAGGCTACAGTTTTTATCAGAAATTCAAATTTGACGATTTTTTGATGAATAGTTTATGAGTAATTGCCCTTGACTAAGTAAAATTGCGTAAAAATCCATTTTCTGTAGACACTATAGAAGTTACAATTATCTATGGATTTTAATGAAACTTGGTATGAGCATTGGAATTGATAAGAGGGCGGTCAAGTTCGATTTGGACGATTTTGCGATAAACAGTTTTGGAGTTATTGCCGCTGCCTCTATATTTGTTGTAGACAAAATAGAAGCTACAATTTTCAATGGTTTAAATGAAACTTGGTGTGAGCATTGGAATTGATAAGACAACGGTCAAGTTCGAATTTGAAGATTTTGCGATGAACAGTTTTTTAGTTATTGGCCTTGACTTAGTAAGATTGTGTCAAAATTTTATTGTGGGTTCAATAGAAGCTTCAATTTTCAATGGATTTTGATGAAACTTGGTGTTTTTGAGTTTTTGCCCTTGAATTCAATATCCATTTAGTGAATGTTTTTGAGTCATTGCTCAATTTATTTTTCAAATTCAATGCTGCCAGTGGGCGTATGTTACCTTGCCTAGCAAGCTATCTTTGCTAATTTTTTCCAGAGGAAGCCTCAGAATGGTGGCATTCCATTGCGTACAATCCAATCGAATTTCTACGTTTACAAACTTTTGTGATGGAAGAAAGATGGCTGTAATAATAGTTATAGTTTGATATTTTGAAGATGAGTAACAAATCCTAGTGTTTTCTGCAGCGTGCTTTTTCTGATGTTATTTCGAGTAATCTGAACGGCAATTATTTGATTTATTCTAATATTCGTGTCGTAATTAGCTACTACATGTTGTCAAATACTGACCTTTTCTACTAGTCTTCCTGGGTCTTTACCTTAGAAAATATCACCACCTGAGAGTGACATCGAGCACCAGAAAAAAAAGTAGAAAGGCAAACATACAAAGGCACATATATGAGTTGAAAATATTAAAAAAAAAACAATTAGTTTATTTGTATCGAGAGCGATGAGAAATATAAATGTGATATTCAAGTCGTTATCAGTCAGGAAAAAATTCACAAGAGCAGAAGGCAGATTTCTCATGACACGATTTTAATATCTTATAATCTCGATAACTCATTTATTAACCAGTACAATACACTCGTACACACCCTATTTATATAACAGCAGTTCTTCGGATCTAGACCAAACCTAGGTTGTTGGACAATCTTCATAAAGAAAGTCTTAATTAGTATCCTTTAATATTATAAATTTTCAAACGGATTCGTTTCTCTAAGACCGAGAGCTCACCATTTAGTACATCAGTAAAAGAAGTAACGTACCATTTAGCTGAGTAACAAGAAATGTCATAGTCCAACCATTAGCTTAACATACAGACGTCTCATATCATTTAGCTCTGTACCAAGAAGTGTCGTACCTTAATGTGGAATCATTTACCTTAGTGCCCAAGAAGGGTTGTATTATTTAGTTTAATACTAAAAAGAATGGTATCATTTAGCTGATTATTTAGAAGTACATCATCTAGCTGTGAACTAAAATACCTTGAATCACTTGACTGGGCAACTCTGTTTCTTGCTACAACAAGTCTCCAAGATCCTTCGGAAACGACTTCAGTTACTCTGCCTTTTACAAAAAAAAAATTAGATCAAGACCAACGTTTAAATTCGGTAGGCACAATAAGTGTTTTTGAAGGTGGTTTTTCGAGAGCTAATAAAATTGACCATCTTGTTTACCACTCAGGACTGGCCTAGTAGGTCATGAAAATCGGAATATATTCTGATATGAGCTTAAAGATAAGACAAGAATATTCAAAATATAAGATAATTCACGTATTCAAACAGCTGGTTAAATTTCATATCAAATTGGCCTCAATATCTCCAATAAATATCATACATATATAGCATTCTGTCTTTCTTATACCACTTTTAATACCAATAACATATACACGGTAAGGGGATTCAATTTATAAACATGGATATGCCGTACTTTCTGAAGAAGATTGGAATTAATTTAAACAAAATCTAAAATAACGTTAATTTCAGACGTCATATGCCTTGTAAATCAGTTCCTCGAAACGAAGTTTGCCGTGCGACATTGAATTTAGTTTAAGAGTTCAAACTAAAGGAATCTTCAGAATCGAAAATCCAATATTGTGAAAAATTACATTTATGATATAACAAAAGTACATGAACTTCCAATAAGTAGCATCTAAATATGTTACCAAAACTCGTGGGCACTGGCAATCTTTGTTTTAAAATCTTGTAATCTTGATATATATTTATTTGAGGGGCCTGTTACGTTTCTCCGGGCTTTTTATTTCGATATAAGATCAGCTTTAAGAACGAAATTTATTCTTATTAATAAATAAATGTATTATATGACAAGCCATTCATCAAAATATATTATTCAGTTTTTATTGTATTTTCGTATTTATTGTTAATATTCAAAATGGAGTGACCCCGAAGAGAGAAATTCTTTGTCTCAATCTAATCTTCCAGTCAAGCAAACACTTCAACCCCCGAAAAAATGGTTGAAGCATCGGGAATCTTTGCACCTATTTTTAACATCTCAAGTTTTATATTTTTCCGGAATGTTTGATGTTACCCAAAGACTTTTGATAGGTTTGTCATCTGAATTATTCTCGAAAATTCCGTATAAATAATGAAGTTTTCTTCGTGGCCTACGATTGTAACATGAATGAAAAATTATATTGACTTATAGTAATATATTAAGGGTACTGGTTCCCTGGGGTATCCAACTTATAAATTGCCTGTCACGTGTTGTCTAGGCATGAGTGTAATAAACCGAGTTATCACATATATCATCATACTGATGTTTAAATATCACCCTCCAGCGGTTAGTAGACACGATTCACAAGACTTTTAATCCATGACGTTTCGTATGAATATAGATTAGTTGTAGTTGAAATACAATTCTTAAATGATAATTTCAAAAGATATATTTTAATATTATCAAAATATTTTTACACACAAACTGGTAAAAGTCTCCCAAGTATCTTTACCTAGTGGACAAGATCAAAGAGCAAAAGGTCTTGATAAAAGCGGCTACTGTATAGTATTATTTGCTTTGATATCAAGTATATGGACTAGAGTAAAGATATTTACAATTATTGAGTTTTATCACGACGCTAGTAGCTTGTGAGATAACATAGTTTCCTTGTGTTTTATGGATGTCTGATAGAAAATGTATACAGACTGTAAGTACAATTTCAACTGATATATTTCATAATGACGTTCATAACGACAATTCCGAATCAACTGAATAGGTTACAGTTTAAAAGTGAGCACTAATGTAAGAGATTGATCCTCATTTTCGCTGCTATGTGATAACCAGTATAAATATTGTAACCATCTTGATTAGAATATCATTGAAAGCCTATCTTACAGTTAGAAATGGTCTGCATACGGTCCTTGAAACTAATCCCTTAGCGGAAATCAATATATAGGTTTACATTTAAGAACGCTATTTATTTCGATACCACACCAGGGTGCTGAATACCAATTTTAGCGAATGAAAGGTGTTTTAAACATTGCACGTGTATCGGAACGACTTGCACCATTTGAATTTTTAATCGGAATCTGTGATTCCTGCATTTACCTTAAAAATAAGCATTTTCGGGCAGAATTTGCGGAATTGACCTCATCGATTTCGTAGTTTGAAAGGAATTGCAGGAACCACAGATATCTGATTGAAATTTTAATGGAGCAAACCAATGCTTTCTGTGTCCCCAATACATGTAAATAGTTTAGAAAACCTCTTTACTGTGACTGTACTTAAAAATAAGACAAACGGTCTTCATCGCATCAACTAATCGAGAAAGACGAGTTTGAGACTTTATTTATCACCCAATATCATTGTTAGTTAATCAAGAAATAAATAATAATGGAATATTTCTAGCGTTATCTCATATAGGATATACAGTGCAGTAGATAACACTTTTTATCATACAAGCGATATCTACTGAAGAATACCTTATTGGGTGATAAAAATTGATTTCTTTTATTTTCAGGAGCATCAACAATGGAAGACCAACGCCAACTGAATGATGGCTTGATGAGCCCAAATTTAATCAAAATTGAGGGGTGTGCAATTTCACATTCAGGACTGGCTGCTTTAGCAGCGGCTGCGGCCGACGAAACCGCTCACATCCCAACCAACTCCAACAACAAGCATACTAATCGTAAGACGGGGGCTGATATGAAAATATTTCTGAGTTATCTTCTGTCCGTTAACGAAACGCGATCACCTCAAAACATACCCGAGATGGAATTGGATAAACATCTATGTAATTTCTTCATGATTGTGAAAAAGACTGATAAGACTGAGTATGAACCCTGCAGTTTGCGTTCAATGATGGCGAGTATTGAAAGGTTCCTAAAAATCAACGGTTACCCATCATCACTAACCAGAGATTCCTGTTTTGCGAACACTCGATACACTTTGAAATTGAAACAAAAGGTACTCAGAGAGATGGGAAAGGGTTCAAAACCCCAGTCGCCACACAGCATCGCTAGTTTAAAAGACAAGACACTAGACAGACTCTTTGAGGCGCGTGAAATGGGGCCATATAGTCCGACTTCCGTCGTTCAAACGTTGTGTTTCGTGTTCGTGGTGTACCTTAGACTCAAGAAGGCGACAGAGCACAAAAAACTGTTATGGGGTGATGTGATCTTAGACAGAGACCAGAATGGTAGAGAATATATTACCTTTTCCGATCAGATGCTACAGAGATGTACGTTACAGTATCTGAAACAGTGTCAACCCGTGGTATACGCACTGCCAGACTCCCCAGAGAGAGATCCTGTCAGAATATATAAAATGTATGCCTCAAAACGGATATCCACCATGAATTACCCCTACGCACCATTCTATTTAGGAATCAATGTGTTCAACCCCGCCGATAATCAATCATGGTATAAAAACATCGCCATGGGAATCAATAAACTTAATGACATGGTGAGGCAGGTGCGTGAAATCACGGGAGTCACTCCAACACAGCAGACGACCGATGACGTCGATGAAACACCACAAGATCTGTCTCTTACGTCATCAGATAGGAATTCCCGCCATTCCACACCTGAACCCCACCTAATCTCAAATAATACGTTTCAAATTTATAAAGATTTTGATTTAAGCGACAGTGTACAGGACAATGTAACGTCTGATAATAACTCAACCAAAAACGAAAATTTACAAAACTTACAAAGTTATCGCACTTCTCGGAAAATGCTTGCATATCAGCAAATATATGGCCCTAACATAACCAATCCCCTACATTTCGAAAGTACGAGTACTTTTAAAGTGGAGCCTGGTTTAGATAGTTGTGATGCTATGACTGATCTTGATGATGACAATGAATCGAAATCTGGAAGCTCTTCTGATGGTAATGACGTTGATGATAATGCTTCTGATGTAGAAAAGGGTGGTCATAATGAAACGGAAGTTCAAACAACAAAAGGTACTGAAACGCTTCACAACAATTCTTTACTTCATCATAGGCGTGTGTCGAGTAACAACTTCTTTGAAACTACATGTACTTTTAAGCACTTTCTTGAAATGTTCAATTTTTTTGTTACTGTCTATAACTATAAGATATCTATAGTTCTAACCCGCTGTTTTTGACGAGTTTTCAATCAGCCAGTGGCAATAATTCTAAAACCGTTAATGGAAAAATCAACTCGCTTGAAATCTTGTAATGTAATTAACATTTCTAGTGAGTATAATGATTCGAATTTATGCCGTTAGTCGCAATATCGTCTAGTTGGAACTCTTCCGTGATATCATTCCACACAAACGCTTCATTGAAATCGGATGAAAACTCAACCATGTTAATGTTGGCGTATATGGCTATACATAATGTTTTTCTTTTACTTTTAGAATCATCACCATCGAACAAGATATCTTTCTCGAACGCTCAAAGAAAATTTGAAATGCTGTTAAATCAACTGGAAGCGCAAGATCTTACCAAATTTAAACACTGGTTCAAAAATATAGATATTACAACAGACAATGAAACAGGTAGGCCCAGTTTATACGATATAAGCCTGTTCATTATATGGATAGCAAAGGAATGAGTTATGTCCTTTGACGCATTATTTCCCAAGCTCCAAACAAAAATGGCTTATGCATTTAATTATAAAAATGAATTGATGGCCCTAATCATAAACAAACTAAAAGTTGCATGTGCCAGGTATATATTTTTTAAATACTTTTTAATTTTTGAGAAAGTGACCAGAATAGTTATCTTCATGGGATGTCATAAAAATTTGCATTATCTACACTAATTATATTACAGGTTGTTTGGTTTGTGAAGAAAGACAAGAAAGAAATAACGAAACAGTAAAAGAACAACAAATAGTTCTTAATATCACATTATCTAACAAGTCATTTCCAGGGGAGCAGCCAGTTACTGTAACAGCCACCAGTAAGATTGTGGATGTGGGATCACAGGAGAGTGCAGCAAGGTGTGTCTCTCCATCGAAGAAAAGACTCTCAAATGGTGGTTGTGAAGATAATGAACCACATGATGATGATCTGGTTATCATTGATGCCAAGAAACAGAAATTAGATACTAATAAATGATTGAGATGCAACTAAGTTGTTTGCTTTTTATGGACAATCTTCAATTTAATTGAAAATAAAGAATTTATACTATACTGATGCTGTCAGGAGAGAGGCTTGAATGCTTATGCTCTGGACTTTAAATTATTTCCATGAATATCAGATTACTGTTTGCTTTCCTTCTGATTGATAAATCTAGATGATGCCCTTCGCTCTTCAGTTGACATGAGCTTCTTCATTTTTCATTGTCTAGTTATTTAAAGAACCCATTTTTCGATTTCAAACATTGTAGAGCAGTTTCTTGACAAATTATCATTCCCTACAAACATGGGCTTATCATCTAAACTGTAATACTTTAATTTTCATCTAAAAAATGACCTGCTTGTTATCACCTGAATATGAAGAGCTTCATCTCATCTTAACAGGAATAAGTTTATAATCTGAACAGGAAGTGTTGTTACCATATGAACAGGAAGATATTTATTTTTATCCTAACAGGACCATTGCAGTTATTTGTTGACATCCGAACAGATCAATTTAAACAGTAAGATGTCAGGTGAAAAAGAAATAAACACTAGCCTATAAATCTGATTTAGTATTATATTTAATCATTCTGTACAAATCTATAGAAACTTGAACAATATAAAACATGATAACAAATAACATACAGTCATAACAAATAATCTAGTAATGATCCCTTATAGAGCTTGTATCAAACAATAAGGGGCTGTTTAAAAAGGCCAATAAATGACATTTGGATGATTTTCTCATACCAAATAATGACGAAATTTGGTTAAGAAGGTTCCTCAATTATTTATTTGAAATAGCTGAATTTAGCCTTAACAACACTCCACAACCACTTAAAATATGAATGAATGAAACAAAGATGATGAATACTTATATAAGGATTATCCTTGAGATCATCAACAAAATACAGTTTTATCTCTTAATTAGTAACAAAGACATATCTAATTCTATATTTACACCACAGGCCATACATCAGTTTCTATACACTGTATATAATATAACCTATATATATTTTTAATGTTATCATACTTCATAAAGGATAATACATATTGCTTTCTAATATAGAATTCATGACATCACTGATAATAATATCAATAAGACAAAGCCATATTAATGTTTCAAAATAAATAAATTATCTATTTGCTATTATTGCTGTTAGTCTACTTAGTGCTCTTCAATAGTAGCTTGTTGTGATGCAATCATACTAAATACTACTATATGAACTAACTGATGAACTCTAAGCATTCTCTTTCTTTTAAACATATACACATGTATATAAAGCAAAGAAATATAAGCAACTGAGTTCTTCACAATGAAATGAATTTTTTGTACACTGGATAGAATAAGCATGGCTGTGACAATAAAGTCATCTTGAGTATTGTTGAAGATTTAAATACACATTACTATAGTGTACCCAGCTACTGACCTTCAACAACAGTAAGGGTATCAGCCTATTTTATCTATATTTTTTCCATGTTACATGAGTAATAAATACTTGTGATGGTAAAATATAAAGATTGCTAAACATTAAGTTAAATAAATCTAAATATATTACTTAGAATAAATATACATATCAATGTATCTTAATAATAACAATCACATCAAAATACCCACCCCATCCCACCCTTGCCCTAACAGGAGAGGAATTCCAAAAACAATATATCAAAATATGAAAAAGAGTATCTGATCCCTAAAATTTATCATTAAATTAGAAAATAAAATCAATATAATAAATATGTAATAATATTGTATATAATATAAAAATAGCACTTTTCAAACAGAACCTACAGAAGTACATCAAAACAATTATTAACAGAGTGTAGATAAATAGTAAGTTAATTTCTTTCTTCATTACTTTAAGCAAGCATTGACAGTGGTTTCAAACCACCCATTACCATAGACATCATAAATGTGAAATATATAGAAGATTTTCTAATTCAAATTTTTCAAAACAAATTTTCCAAATTTTACTATTTTGTCAAATTTGATTTATGTAGTTACGGTCCTGCACATGTGTGCAGTGCTTCCAAGCTTTTGTAAAGTAACAGTTGTACCACCACTATCATATACTGTGTACAGCGGCAACTGCTTTATATTTGAAACTGTAAAGTATCTATTAATATATTCAAATCTTTACATTTCATACATACATGTACAAATATTACAAAATCAAATAAATAAAGCTTTATACTGTCAAAATTCATCAAAAATCTGATTAGTGCCTTTAAATATAGATTTTAAAATGGATACAAATCTTTCTTCATCTCTAAAAAGATCAAAAATATCTTCCATCGAAAAATTCCTGAGACCACTTTATTGCTTCAAACTTCTTCTGAGCTCAATACAAACTCAATATAAAAATGTCAAATTATGTTCTTCTGAGCAATGATTCTCACAAATGGCTCGGAATCTCAAATAAATTTCCAGGAGGAAAGAATTCTCCATGGTCGATGTTTTTGTATCTCGCATAGTCTCATTCACTATCCTCCTTTGACCTAATGTAACTGTCCAACAGTTACAAATGACCCATTCTTGGTCCAAATTTCAAAAATTTTCCATCAGATTCTTCCAATGGAATTCAAAAAATTTATCTAAAACTGGAAACTCTTGCTCCAAATTTTATGATTGCCCAGATTTAACAACTGTTCCAGACACTTTTACACTTCCCTTGAAAAAAAATCTTTCTTTTCAAAAAACATTCCACATCTAAGGCATCGCTGATTGCTTCGTCTTAGTTATATATAAAGATCTTGCCTCGGCTGAACTTATCACAGCTAAAATATTGGTCTGGACGACCCAAATATCGCTTTGGATACCATAGCTTCTCAAGAATGCTGCTATGTATCAACTGGTTCTTGCTTCAATTTGAATGCCTGCATTCCAGAAGTGAATCTCACTTTCTTTTTGTGGCGAAGTGGCAATGATTTAAGCGTTGACGGCTTTAAACAATTTAAATTTGTCTCTAATTTTATTTCTCCATCATCTTCCTCATCAATATTTGTGATATTACACAATTTCTTTGGTGATGGTGTATCTAAATTGAACATAGGGTCTGTCAACCGTTTTCTTGGAGGTAGACTAGAGTGAAAATCTGAAGGGGTATGAATTGTAAAGCTTTTCTTTCGCGTGCCCAAAATGGCTGCTACTTCTGCCACATCCATATTATTCTCTGAATAAAATACTCGGTCCTTTAATTTTTCAGAGCCTGTGATTGGTCCACACTTTCTGTGAAGAAGCAATTGAGTGTCATCTGTTATTCCTGATAGAAGCATTGAATCATTTGTTGGTATGGTAACCTTCAAGGGAATTAACTCTTTACAAGAACAATGGGTGGAATCCAAAGACAGGAAATCAACTTGTTTTATTGAAATACCTTGTAGACTTTCCAAACTCTCATTCTCCATACTGGCTTCCTGAGTGTATCCATTGCTTTTGTTTCCATTGTGGTCCTCATTTGTAGAAGTTTCATTATTTGGGTCTGTGTGATCAACTTCTGGATCAACGGTAGCTTTATCAACAGGACTACACAAAACCATCAATTCTGAAAAGGTAATATTAGATATCCTTTAGTCAAGTATACAGGGATTTGAAATAAAAGAGATAAAGAGTTCATACTTTCTAACTTGCCTTCTATTTGAGAAAAATGTGTCAGGTCATACACACCAGATCTTGGGTGTTCTTGACAAAAGTTCTTCTTTTGTTCATTCTAGATGACTTAATTTGCTTACCTCCACCATTTTTAATAACTTTCACAGTTTTCAACCAATCAACAAACTTCTGAATATCCTTCACCATCAATTTCTGAACTGAATTTAATACTTCCATTTTAGCTTCTCTAAGACCTGCAGATTAGACAAAACAGTTTGCAATTCAGGTACATCAGTATATTAACATTCTACTATCACTGTCTTCAATAAACCAGTCAGTTATTTGTCAATAAAATGTTGTTTGCCACACGACGCTTTAACGCCAGCAGTGCACAACAATGATGCATTCTAAGATTTGTGCCAAATTTATATAACAAGACTCTCTTATTGTTATATAACCTGCACCATCTTTCCTGCTAGGACACTTCATATCTTTGCACTTGAGTAGGCATAAAGTGTTGAACTCAGCAAGATATAAAATCAAATGCTTACCAACTCCCTGTTCCGTTGAAATATGGTCTCTATCATCCATATCATTTTTAAATTCACCATCAGAAGACGAGGCATCATCATTACCATACAAGTCTGGTACTGGATCAATTGGATCTAGCTTCTCAGTCTTAATCTGAGCCTCAGGAATCATCTGCATTATGGATTCTGGTTCTGATTCCAATTCTTTACTCTTGATCCCCATTGCTTCCTGACAAATGGATTCTACCATGGGTATGTACACTGGTTTAATAGAGCTATTTGTATATGTATCTTTCAGTCCAGCTTGTAAGCAAATCTTCTGCATGAATTTCCCCAGCGAGCTATTTCCCAAAGCTGTGTTATCAAACCAAACATAATCTGATTTGTTTACTTGCCGTTTTGGTCTCTGCCAAAAAGCTGTTGTCATTGGATGAAGATGTGTGATATATTTTATGAAAGACTTCACAGGGCACCTCGGATCTCCTGAAAATACAGAAGATTTTAATTCAACTTATGTGATGAAAATGATTCTTTGGAAGCACTAGATGCTATTCCACGACTGGATTCCAACAGCATGTTTCCACTATTGAGATCAACAGTAGCTAACTGCTAATCTCCAAATCTCTTAGTTTGTTTGATGAAAAAATACATATTCTGGATCTATAATACTTTTAGTAGTCCATATTGCCCCATGCATAAATTTATTTACTAAGATCACTATTATGACATATATAAATATTCATATATTCATAGTTGATATCATGTACACACACACTTTGATGAACAATTTTTTGCTGAAATTTCCATTAAAAATGAGCTTGCATTAAATATTGTAATTATTGGATTTTAGAATGAGATGAATAATTATAACATGGGTAGTTTCATTGATTTTTGAATGCCAGAGAAAACCAATGTCCTATGATAGAAATATCTAGGTCACAATCAATTGTGTAACAGCTAATCTAATAAATCTAGCTTTAGCTTTGTGAATTTTCTAAAAGCAGAGTACCAGAGCCATCCAAATTTTGAGAGATTGAGGTTTATTTAAATTAAGTCCTTTAAAATAAGACTATCAATGAAAAATTATTACTAAAATATAATATAACTAAGCATCAATATTTTGGTTTAAGAAACTTGTTAATAATGTTTGAAATTGTTGCCATGGGTATCCAAGGCTTTAACAGTTTGACAGGTTTGACAACACACTCATACTTACAGTAAAGGAAAATAACAAAGACAGCCCTTGAAATAGGGAAAATTAATTAGACTGATAAACTCTTTAACAAAATTGCTGCAACAAAGGGATAATAGGTCTTAGAATGGACATAAAATTTGAAAATTTTAAACTTGGCCAATAAGAGTTCTATTCATCAGTAAATATACCTGTCATAAATAACAATAAAAATACATATCCAGAAAAGAAAGAATTTAACCATAAATATACATTTTTTGATGATTGCAAAATGCTTAATATGTTAAATAAGCATTTTTCAAAAATGACTTAATTTTGTGAGTTTTGCAGATTTTAAGGGATTCTGATGAATATATACTTTTATTAACCATTCTAGAGAACTAAAATTTTATGTTCATAACAAGACGCAGTATCCCTTTAAACTAGAGGTTTCCTTGGCATTTACTACACTATTTGATCTATGGAAATCCCTTCAGAGTATTCCCCTCAACCCCCACATTGCATTTTATTACATTTCTTGGTCAATGTTCAAGCAAACTGAAAGACCAAAGTAAGTTTTAAATAAAAAGAAAACTGAAATTCCCTATCTGATGAAATTACAATTGAAAGAACTAATTAATTCAATGTCATACACAATTAAATACTTATTTCTTGTTATGCATTGAAAACTTGCATTCAAGAAGGGAATTGTGACAATACCAGCAGGTTGACATGCGTAAATAATATTTGATTCACATATATTGCCAATTCACATTCCATCTTAAAACTTCTCCTTTGCAAACTTGCATTCAATTTTAAAATTCATTTGCATAATTGCACTAAATCAAAAAGCCAATAGCAAATGGGCATTCAGCTTCATGAACTATTTGCAAATTGAAATTAAATTAAAGGTGGCAAACATTAGCATAAATGTCTTACCTAGTCTTTCGTACATTCTGTCACCCAGTTGATTTCCAAATGTCACAGATCTCTCGTCCCCAGCCACGTTACCAACTTCTCGAATACTAAACTTACTGGAATATTTCAACCATACATATCTATGGCCTTTTTCATCTGTAGCTATCTCAAAATCTGTCTTAACCATGGATCGCAAACAGTCTTTTCCTCGATTGATTACATACAAATTAATATCAAAATATACTTTATTCTGAATAAATTCTGGTGAGTCCCCATTTAATGCTTCACTTAGATATAAACTTTTTAATGCTTCGTAAGATATTTTCGTCTGCTTGGAAGGCTTGACACCAACAAATGATGGAATTGGAGAAGACCTTGCACTATTTGTCTCTGTCAAAGAATGGGAATGAGGTACTCCAGTAAAATTAGGAACTTTGTAATTCCCATTGACAGGATCTACCCTAGATAACATGTCTATTTTTTGGTGAGGTGTCAAACATCTATCAAAAGCGATATTGGCGTAATAAAATATCCTGTCATTAATAATATCAATTCCATTTTCATTTTGAAAAAATTTGTATAATCCATCTCGAATTCCAATCACATCTTCACCAGAATGTTTATAACATTTATAAAACTGAGTTAAAAAATCTGCCAATTCTGACTTCATCATACTTGTCACTCCATTGATATCTTTCCCTTTTGTCAGGGCAAATTTCATTAAATGTTCAGTAGCTACTACTGCCATGTTATATCCCATACCATCGTTTAACGCACCTGGCATCACTTCGCTTTTATCTTTTTCCACTTTCGGTATCTTTGGTTTACGTAAATCCATTTTAATTAATTAGATAACAAGTCCGCTTCTGTCTTCCTCACATCGGGTTTATCCACAATGACGTCATATAAATAGTTGAGTTTATAGAAACTGACGTGTTATAACAGGGCAATATAACAACAGGGAAATAATAACCACTATATCATCTCACGTGCTACAATGTATAACATGGAATAAAAACAGGTTAAACAATTCTTTATAACGTCACAATAAGTTATAGTTCACTCCCAATATCAGTTCCTGGTAACATTGCATTTATTTTACTTTTATCACGTCTGGCTTCGAAAACACCCTGCTCCCCTTCAATTACAAATAGTGGACTATTCTGGCGACGCAAGTTCTTATATTCGTCATAGTGGCGTGACTCACCGACCTACTTCTTCCTTTCAGACTCGACCATTACACCGCCACCTCATGACGTCATGAACTAAGGTGCTTGACAACCAGGGCGATATGACTGTTGTATCCCATAGCAACGCCGATATTTCTATATGCCAAGTGTGCAGTAGACAATACAAAGCCTGCAAGCTACCTTTTGTTTATCATTGATTCTGACGTCACTGAATATACCTTGGGCTATATAGACTTTAGGACAAGAAAATCGAAATCAGTCTCGACAATTTTTTGTATACACGGCGGTTGAATGGACATTTAAATCTAAAAGGGATAAAGACGACACAGATATGAATGATGGTCGTTTATCAATTGAATTTAAATATTTGGGTTGGGTATAGGATAGATTAATAATATCAATAAATTGAATGTAGGTTTGTCAACGTGGTCCTACCTGCATGTTTAATATAAAAGAGACAAATTGCTAAAAAATATATATAAATATATTATCATAGTTATTCTGACTATTCCTTTTGTTTTATAAAAACTAGATTATAAAATAAATACTTTTTTAGTCCGACACCTTGATCACTACTACAAAGGGGGGGGGGCAACTCTTTCAATTTATCAATGTTTTGGGTAAATTATATCAATTCGCGAATTACTGTTCTGCTCATTTTAAGGCATGCAGTTTTTAATAACAGATAATTTGTAAGGCGACCGTCACTTCTATATATCTCATTCGAATGTATTGCTATGTGATGAGCTATAATAATATGTGCCCTTTACAAATATATAATATACAGTATATAATATGTATTCCATTGAAATAAACATCATCACGACTGTATGTAGTAGTACACGTAATTATTACAACTGCTCCATATTGCGTCTTATGCACATTGTATATCAAAATGTCACACTGAGTTTGATCCCAGCACAGGTTAGAGAATACGTTCGGATTATCAACCCCCTGTCAGTTAAGGGGATAGGAGGAGTTTGGCAAAGAGAAGGTTAATTCCCCTGACCTGACAAAAACAATGCGATTCCATTCAAATGCAGGAATTTTTACAATTATGGATGAAAGTGTAGTAATCCACAAAAAACCCAAACTGTGATCGAAAATGAAGTAACATAAAATTTACGGAAGTAGTCGAGTGGTAACCGAATGAGAAAAAACATGCAAGGAAACTTTTCGTTCGGATTAACATGATTCCAAAAATATATGTATAGATTCAAAAGGCATTAGAGCCCAAGAATTGGTATAATTCTGTATAATACCATATATTATTTTGCAAAACAGATACATCGCCTCTTCTTGATATATCCCGGTCTTCTTTTGACATTTTATTGCAGAAGAGGACGAAAATCTTCATTTTCTATTTAATGATCATGATCTAAATTCAGATACTGTGTAATGGAGTTAAAAATCGTTTTATCATTTTATAAATAGAAATATACGGAAAGAATATATGAATCATTTGATTTCCTGTTGGAAGGCTAGACGTTGAAAAAGATCATGTCAATAGTTTAATCATCTGAAATTTGATGACGGATGTCACACACGAGATAGAATATCCACATTTCATTTTCCGGAATACCATCATTATTATTATATATACATCGTGGAATCTTTCGGTATCTGAAACCTCGCCTTTGAATGTTCCTGATGTATACCACTGAACGAAGAACAGTTGAATTTCTGTGATTTTGAGCAGCTTTTGGAAAAGCAAAGCTGAACACACGAGTAGGCCTTCTCTCGCCAAGATTATTTTCACGTCTTGATCCGCTTTCCAAAGGTGTAGTAAGTTACATCATTCAGTAGAAAACCATACATCGATCGATATCAAGCATGGTTTATCAAAGTAACAAAAAAAAAACTTTTCATGGGACAAATGAATCTTCTGTGTTTAGAATGTTGTATTGTCGGATAATGTCGATAATATCTATTTTTCTAAGCGTAGGAAACTGTGACATCGAAGTTGCGAAATAAGATCCAGAAGCAATATTGGACCTAGGCAAAAAAACATTTCAATCGCCTTAGGAAAGAAGTGGGAAATCCAGGTATTTTTCTGGGAAAGGTCAGGTCATCCCATAGGCAGGGGATGTGAAATACCCCAGGGACAGACTTTTTGGTGCAACTGACGGATAGGAGTATATCTATTCTAAAGGCTGGGAGCACACAAAAAACAACAGCGTATCCACGTTGACCAGCGTATCTTAAGTCAATCTCTGGAGTGCTGCCACCAATCTATTTTTGTTGGAATATGATTCTTTACATTCTAATTGCTCGACTTCTATGGAATAAAAAAGGGAAATTCTGCACAAATGTTTGGCCCCAACTGACCCTCGAATTTCTAAAGAATTACTAACTAATTGTATCTTTTCATACTTGGAAGTCATTTAAAAAATAATCTTGAGGTGTCAACATTGATTGAACATCATTTGGGAACGTGTGAATTAGAAGTAGTGGGGCATTCTACTGGCTTTCAAAAGCAAGTGAGAACACCACTAGTAACATTACTTTACATTGCATAATATTAGCCCGGATGAAATTGTTTGCATTTTGAAGATTTAGGCCAGCTTTAACAGATAAGAGATAACACAAGAAATATTTAAATAAAACAGTATCTATAAATAAAACACAAAATTTCAAAATGACATGGAGTATGTTGTAACAAATAAGTAGACAAAATAGTAAATAAAAAGTTGAGTAAAGAAATATTATGTTGGGGTGTATATTGAAATGAGTGTCATTTGAGGCACAGGAATGGATACATAGCAATAGGCATTAATTATGTGGAAATCAGATGTTTTTATTATTATTTATTAACAGATCATATTTATTTTATCATATGCTCATAAAATACATCCATTCACATTTATACAATTTATTCATACTCTACTACAATTTGGCAAGAAATAGTGTCTGGAGTCTAGAATGACCTTGAGGACCTAAAAAAATTTGGTTGATGAAGTGTAGACAACTTTGGTGGGAAGCCAACTTTTCATTTTGGAAATGACACCTTCATCAGGCTATAATTGAGGGTATCCAACTTTAGGACTTTTAGCTATATGAACAAAACTGAAAACATTGAACAGTAAAAATACTTTCTTTTAAAAAAAATTTGATCTGTATTAGCATATAAAATATTAAAGTATTAAATTGAAAGTTATTTTCAAGAATCACATGCTTCTTTGGTGATGTTCCAAACTTCTAAGGTTAAATTGCCAAATATCAAAAGGACTTCAAAATACACAACAAAGCCTTGT
Source organism: Nipponacmea schrenckii (assembly GCA_030562195.1). NCBI lineage: Eukaryota > Metazoa > Mollusca > Gastropoda > Lottiidae > Nipponacmea > Nipponacmea schrenckii. The sequence goes on along the minus strand of JAUJPP010000003.1, from coordinate 52,350,639 downwards.
TAAGAGATCTTTGCTGTTAATTACCAAAACTTGCAAATGTTTTCTAGCCTTTGACTATGGAGTGGCGTTTATTTGCATAACTTCAATTTCAAATTCTAATGAGATAGCTCACCAAGCAAAATAATGTATGCCCACCGGCAGTTGTAAGAAAATATAAGTCATTCTTGAATAATGATATGAATTTACTCAAATTTAAAATTTTTATATGAATATTTAAGTCCAATTCAAAACAATTTAGAAATATCGAGAATTCGTTTTATCATTAAAATCGATACCAAATTCAAACTTGACAGAGATCTAATCAATATGTGCATGCACACCTACAAGAAGTGTGGAGGGACTGTGGACGGACCATTTGATGTACAGGGGCTACGGCAATACATGTTCACATCACTATGTGGGCATATAAAAATAGTTTGTATTTATGACATCATAATCTGGTTCTCTGTAACTACAGTTAGCACGGATTAAAAGAAAATTGTAATGGAAGCCATAATCATTCTCTATATCCATAATAAAGCAATAAACCTTTCAAATATAGGAGTTAAGGCTGGGAGAATCAGAAGGCAATAGGATAACATAAACTATTTAGACAAACATTCAATTAGAACAAAACAAAACAAAAATATTGCAAAAATATAACAAATATAAAAAATGTAGACTAATATGAACAATTAAATTATTAAAAATTTAAAATTCCTTTTGTTTATCAATTGAATAATACTTTGAATGAAACAAGCATGTATAATACTCAATGATAGCTAACTTATGACAGACATCAAAATAATTAAGTGTCACTATGTAAATTATATTCAGATGATTTTCAAATTTCACTGTATCAAAGTATAAACTCTAAGTTGAAATAACTGATTTAAAGAAGGGATTTAACGTAGAAATGCCAATATTTCCCAATAATAATCTTATCAAATTCATTCCTTAAATAAATTCCATCAAAAGTAGAGAAAAATAAAGTAGTTTATATAAATAGGTATTATCAAACTAGTCTAATTACTGATAAGGTGTAATAATCCTTAATCTGTATTAATCTTTATCACCTGTAGAATTAAACTGTTTTCTTAATGTTATAAATTAGGTATTCCATATATAATGCTGCTGTTAAACAACAGTGATATTGAGCACAATTTCAAAACACTGGCCAAATTTCCATTAAGTCTGTATAATATCTAGAACATCTCACATTTAAATATCTTATAAAAAATCCAATACCTGAGGAAAATGAACTCATTCCAAATATTATGCTCAATGTGATTCCCCAAAATTGCATTTCATGAGCAATTAAATATACTCATCAAAGGTAGAAGTTTGAATATATCAAGGCATGACTTCAAATATGTTGTGTATAATATCTTTAATATCATCTTAAAGGGACAAATTCACCATTTTCGGGGATTGGTTTGGGTCTTGAATACATGTATATAAATTGCATCATTCTGTCAAAATATCTCAAAGTAGGAATTTCACTATCTAGTGTTATATGTCTTTTCTATATTTGACCAAATCTCAAGAACAGACGAGTCACTATTTAAACTTGGATAATTTATAAACAAACATGAATTTGGAGCACATTTACTGATTACTAAATTAGATAAAATATTTCTGCTTCTGAAACTTGGGTATGATGAATGGCAAACCTGATCTGTTAAATATTTGAAAGATTCAATGGAATGATAAAAAAAAGTGACTACAAGTCAAAGATAATAAATATAAGCTAGGTTTAAGTGCAGAATCATGTATAATCAATCATTTACAATGATATAATATCTAAATATTATTCAAAACATTTATGTACAATTCTGCCCTACACTAAATAAAGCTTTAAATGCATTAATACAAGAGAAATTACAAAAAAAAAAAATATTATGCATATACATAAAAATTGAACTTGAAACAATTTTGAAATATTGTGATTAAAAATTGCATATATTCTTGATTGACTAAAAATACTATATCATTATTAACATATAAATATTTTACCCATAAATTGAGCTCTATAAAATGATAAACTAGATCGAACAATAATCATTATAAAATATAGTTAAAATAATTTTAATGTTTACTTTAAAACTTGGTAGGTTATCAATGCATAATACATATTTATCAGTACATACCAGGTCAACACACTAAACATTATTTTACATAATACTGACTTAATTAAATTCATTGCAGCTAAATAACAACTATATCTCCTTCAATGTTCAGCAAAAAGTACTGCCAAGTGCAACATTGGATCACATAAAACAATAAACGGGTAAATTTCTATTTTTAAATCAAATATATATTGTATTATGTTCTATTTCATAATGTGTATCAGGGACACCGATATCAATGTGCACCATTCTAATTTTCAACCAGATGTCTGATGTCTACATTTTCACCAAAAAAATACTGTCTTCCCAATCACAAAATATGCTTGTTTCGCAGGTCCTTGCAATTAGTGACGTCATCAATTATTTAAAATAAACTAATTCTAATGGATTAAAATTACTAAATTTATTTAGGCGACATTTCAAGTAGCGTTCTCTAGTCTTTATCAAGCAATGACATTTCCACTAGCGTTCTCTGGTCTTTATCAAGCAATTAAGTTATTGTAATCCATAAGAATGAATTTATTTTATCCACCACCTTTACTTAATACCACTTAAAGATTATCAATGATTTAGTTTAAGTAGGAACCACAGAAATCTTATTTAAAATTGCAGTGGTGCAAATGGATATCATGTCTCTGATACATAATTTGTAAATCTCTTCACAATGCTTTTAAAATGCAAAATGAATTAAAATTAATTTTTGTTGATGCCGCTGAGATAAATTGACTTATTTTTTAGCATAATATCCTTATCATTATATAGTCCATAAAAGTCTTATAGATGAAGTTTGATGATATGAGGTAAAATCTATCAGAAGAACTGGCCATAGCAATAAAAATCGGAGACTAAAGGTATCAAAAATATGGATATGTCCAGCTTAAAAACTTACCAAATACAAATATTTTGCTAAACACCTTTATGAGATCTTTGGAGATAAATCAGCTGGACCTATGTCCAAAGGAGCTTCAGAGTCAAGAGATTTCTTAGAAGTCTCTTGATCTTCTTCAGAACTTGAGCTTTGAACACTCGAATTTGGACTGCATGAATTCTGAGAGGTCAAAGGTCTCAATTCCAAATCATCATGTTTATGTGTAGTAATATCTGTTAATAATGGAACACTGCGAGAATTGCTGCCATCAGGCAAACATTCTGAGTTAGACGTTGGTCTCTTTACTTCGATTGTCTGTTCCATATTAGGATATTTTTCTTCATCTGTGAGCTGATGACACACAGACTCGTATAAAAGATTTCGGTCACATGGTAGACATATCTGAATTTTTTCAGGGTGGAACACTTTATAATAAAGAAGTTGAAAGAAGATATGGACAAAAAATAAAACCAAAATCAAAATAAAGGCATAAAGATCATACCATGAGCCTTGTGACGGTAATAATCGGAACCAAACTCCAATCATCAGAAAATTTTCAAGATATATTATTAAATAAAATAACACGTAGCGGAACCGAGTGTGACCTTCTTGTAGATTTAAAAAACAAAAAATCATGACATACCCACAAACAATATTAAATATTGTTTCTTGCCAGCGTTTAATGTAGAACTGTGTTTTTTGATTAATAGTCCAAATAATCATGATAATCCAGTGAAATAAAATTGGTACGAAAACCCAGGCTTGGTATGTAATAGCAAATAAGGCAAAACACAGCACACGACCTCCAACTTCAGAAGCCCTCCATATGAAATAAAATGGTGTTGCTACTAATGAAAGATTACGTTTTTTATTTCGGGAATATCTCAATGACTTATGGTATGAGGTTAATGACATACTCAAACTTCCCCATGATAATAAAAGAAAAATAATTCTAAAAGATAAACGCACTACATCTTCCTCAGGGCGTAAAGTAGCCCATGCATAAAGTTGAAATACAAGTTGTGGTGCAGACTCCAAAAATCCTTCAAATAGTCGCAACAAACTGGCATCCAGATCTTCATACAGCATCCAATTATGATACCGCACTTTCTCTATCTTTGTTATTTTCTTCTCTGATTTCATAGACATCCAACCATAGTAAAGATATTCTATAGATCGCATCAATGTTCCTAATTGTAACAAAGTCATAACTACTCTTAAAACCCATAATTCTCTGGGAGTTTCATGAACTGGTTTCCAATGTTTGTCATATCTCTGTCGCTCTTTTTCTATTGCTTTTTTTTCCACATGATAATCAATCCAGTACCAATGTAGGCCAAAAACACACATCACTAAAGATGGTCCTGCAATAAAAACTGTTGTCACAATCCCAAAGGTAGTCCTCCCTTCCAAAAAATACTGTGCAGCTAAATGAATATCACTAATAATGTCACCCATGTAGAGGAAAATAGAAACCACAGCAAAAATTAAATACATCTTATTAAATCTATATTCTTCATAATATTTTTTATCTTCTTTTTCCGATCCCTTTCCAAAAGCTATATCAACTTTATCAGGGGATGCTGAAAGAGGTCTATCAACTGCGATTGTTGTTTCAGTTGGTGGAAAATCTACTTCATCAAAAGTTTTAGTTACATCACTTCTACCTAGTTTAATCTCAATTTGATCCTCAGGCACATGGAGATAGACATGCCACTTTCGATCAGCACGTCTGGAAAGCGGAAATTTAGCTCGTTCAAAGGCATTTCTTGAACACTGTGCCATTTTTACTATGTGTAAAATAACTATATGTTGCACCCTTCAGAAGAAATTCACCACATAAAAACCAGTCTCTTTCTCCTTTTAGCTTCAAATTTCAATCTGCATGTAAGAAAACAAATGTGTCTAATTAGTCCAAGTTAAGCAATGGTTACATGAAATTATACAAAAAAGCAAGATAATTCGATTCAACTTAGAAACAGGGTAACTATATAATCTATAAGTGGCATTTAGAAGTAGATAGGGCATTATACACATAATAATTCATATTTATCAATCACAAATATGTCTTATCATTATGTCACATAAAAGGTGGCAAACTAATGTAGAATCTTACTAATTTACATATACAAAGAGCATATCAATTTAAACACCAACATACCAGTATCCAATTTAGAGTATCTTCAACTATTCTAATGAAATGACAAATAACAAGCTCCTTATAATAAAGCTAATAAAGAGGAAATAATTTAGCTATACTAAGTAACAAGAAAACTACTTAACCCAGAAAAAGGATTTCCTTCACTGAAGTTCACATATAGCTAATAGTCATAACTCAACTGTAGTTCTGAACAGAAACAGTTAATGTGCACTAAAATTCTTTCATCTAATTGCAATATTTTTAAAGGCTCTTAATTGTGTGTAGCCTATTACTATGCACTTTATTTTGCATGACATAGGAAAACTGAGTTGGACTGGTAGGAAAGAACGAAATGTCATAATTTTAGTCAAGCTATTCATTAGGGTTGGCATATAGTTCGGGCTGATTTCTCTATGTCTTGTTCTGATTGATAAAAACATCAAATTATTACTTAAATTTAGGCTTATGTATACAAGGTGACTTCAAACTAACTTTCTAACTAACATTCTAACTAACTGATATTATTTTTGTAAACAAAATTCATTGGTCCTAGTTGTCTAAGACTGGGGTCTTAGGTCTGAGTTGTCCTGATCTAAACCTACACTATGAGTATGGTTCACAATAGTTTTTTTGGTCATGTAAAATAATTAAAAATTATTGGATTGAGCTTAGGGTTACCAGATATATGTCAAAGCAAACTGGGACATTGAGCATCAAAGGTGCGAAGGCGAAATTTTTTCAATATCGGTGATAAAAGCGAGCATTTCAAAGTGAGATTTGCCTTATTTTATGCTAATATAAATGGTGTTCTCAAGGTTTGATTGAGGCCTATGATGCAGGGAAAAATATGTTTTTTAACCTTAAAGATACATTTTAGCTGAACTACTGACCGATATCATAAGACAAGGAATGTGTGAAATGAAAGCTTATTACACGAATTTGAATCTCTGAGATGAGATTTTATTGTTTCGTGTTATTTTAGTTTTAGTAAGATCGTAATTTGTGTGAGCTGTTAATTTTACTATAGTATTTCCTGATTTTCATGCCACCAAATGTCTCACGAAAAAACAGAAGCACGGGCACCTTTTTTTTATATCTGTCAGATTATGTATGATTTGTTACGTGTATGAAATGTGGATTACAATAGATAATTATTAAATCTTTTAAATTTATCTTACCGATTATCGACTAGTATTGCCTCTCAACGGAAATGAAAAAAAAATGACGGCGTGAACCATGTGTTTCATATCTGATGAATAATTAGGAAAACAATGGATTATATTAAAACCCACTTATTCTGGTAACCGTATTTATATTCAGGCAAGACTCGATTACGTATTGAGGCATGTCATCAAGCATGACAATCAATTGTTCCTACTATAAGAGCCATCCAAAATGCTTGGCCCGTGAACATTATTTTTGGTACCTCTCGTCTTCACGTAAATTTTCCCATGTTAATAACAAAGTTATTAACTTGAATCATTTTAGTTTTGTTCAAATATTTAACAATACTTATTTAATTTATAAGATAATAATCATATTGTGCCGTTATTACAATCATAATTCAATCTTTTACACAAATCAATTTTACCGCGAATGTCGATGAGGGAAGACAAAATGGCGGATCCTTAACATCGACTTGCGGCATTCTCGTTGGGAAAAAATACTCCAAATTTATTTACCCGTATATAGTGCGCACCCCCTCTTTGTTGGGCCCATTTTATGGCAAAAACCTGCGCATTATACACGGAAATATACGGTACTTTTAAAACTTTTTAAAGATTTAAATATGTGGTGGAATGCAAGGATAATAAAGACTAAAAGTAATTGCGTGCTTCTAGGCTAGGTCACCATGTCATCCCATCATATGTTATTTACGATGACTTGCCCAATGAAAAACAAGGTCAAAACGTAAGGATTTTTTATGCACCAACTGGCCTGGGCACTTTGGGTGTCCCTTTTCATCACTAAACACACAAACAAAAATAACTGAGGCAAACAAACGTTCATAAGTTACGATTTTGAAGTGAAGCATCGATAAGACGTGATAAAATATTTATATATTTATTTTTTTTTATTATAAAACTTGATCAAGAAATTTTCATTTGTACTAAATCGGGACATTTAGGAACAAAATATTTTCCGGGACGAGACGCCTGATATTGACCTATAATCCGGGACGTCTGGTAACCCTAATTGAGCTTATTATCAAACATACTAGGCCTAACATAGAAGCAAAACAAATCTACTCACACATTCCATGTATATTACAATGTTGTGAATAAATCCACTATAGACTGTGTTGATTTAACATTTAATAGCTAAGTATCATTTGACCGAGTTCACTGGCCAGCGGTCGTGACCCAAGCCACTTTAGTAGAAGAAGTAGTTGAAGAAGATGCAAAAAAAATGGATAAAACTGTCTAATGTAACGTACCGTGCTCAGTTGATTCATTTTATGAGACTTCCATGGGTTTGAGAGAATTGTTAAAAGATAAAACTGTAAAAATTTAACCAATTTCGGCGGTGTCAGCTTACAGATGATCTACTATTAGTCATATTTACTAGGAATTTCCAACTTCTTACAAATTTTCGGCCACAACCGGAAGTCTAAGGACATTAGTTATGAGATGATTCGTAACAACGAATGACAAGACTTCCTTGTCCAGGTTGATTCGTAACTTAATTATCTAAATTATAAATCAAATTAAAGATACAAACTTCTAATCCGTTTATTCCGATTTTTTGAAGGGGTGAACATGGGATATGCTTTTAGTCAATAGGACAAAAAACATATTTGGTATTACAGAATATGGACGTTGCAGATCATCTATTCGGGCACCGAGATTCATATATGGACATAAAACTCCGTAACTGTTTCAACGATATTACCACGAAAATAAATAAACTATCTTCCAAAGTTTAACCGCGATGGCACAGTATTTAAAAAGTGAATCTTAATGAGGTTCTTCCCCCTAAAACACTGAAATTGTTAATATAATTAAATTTTCACGATAGGCCCCTGGATATATTCTCTTGTCTAAGAACGTTTATATACGAATGCTGCCTTTATTCTGAAATAAGATGTAGATTATCAATGACGCAATGTCTTACATTTTAAAGCTAAATGTTTTTTGTTTAATGAAAAACGGGTCGATGTCGAGATTTATTAATATCGGATTACTATAAATGGAATTTTTTATTTGTTTTAGTGATAAAATTAACCACATGTGGTAAAATGAAATGTCAAGAGACCAAACCTCGAGGCGAAGGATGTCGAAGTGACGTCAAAGTATTGAATAAACGGCACTTAACCGTTATGGTAGTTAGGCCTCAGGTTGAACTAATCTCTCTATGCTGGTAAACTGTGATATTCTTGCTATTCATTCTTTAGGATGGTAAGAATGTTTGCAGGATGCTCACAGCTTGTAAAGTATAGTCCGAAACTTTAAATTTATCATATGTAGAAGGGGTAGGGGGGCAGTGTCGTGTTGGGGGAGGGGGTATAAAATCATTTTGGTCTGATCCATCTCAAATTATTAACATGGGTTATCTCCCATTAATTTCGATATTGAGAATTGTTCATGCCAATTTTAGAGTTTTTTTCAGAAGTTTCGTGATTGGTGCACCTTTCTTTTGAAAGCTATCGTAATGTGTCCGATTTGTCTGTTTCAAAGACCATAGTTTTTATTTACACTATTATGAGTTAAGTCAAAGTTCTGGAACCTGTCGCGTTGAGAGGTCTTCTAGTTTGCAAGTTTGAGATTAAGGTTTATGTCATATTTTGGTTGACCTAAAAATGATATTGGCAACTGGTTTCATTCTAACTTTATAGGTGACACTTCATTAGACAGTTCTGAACAGGTTATATCTAATGGTATGACAATTTCTATTCCCTTTTAGGCCATTTTAATTCTGTTTGGACCAACTATTATTTCAGCACACATGGAAGGCCCTCTGAAGTTTTCTCCAACTTGCCTTATTGACAGTTCTGTTTATTCTGTGAATTATGAAAGTGCAGAACTCAACAATCCAATAATCTTAGGGTCTGATATGTCGGCCTAGTTGGGTACATCTTACAAAACAGTACTGATTTGGAAAAGATATTTTATATATAAATATATTGCTCACTCTATAAATTATGATGTATTTCAAACAGAACATATTAATCAGTCAGATACCAATATTAAAATATACCTGTACATGAGGTGGAATGTTACCTAGCATAAGACAGAACAGTCTGTTTATATCTGAAATAAAATATAACTAAAACAATTTTAAAGGGATTGTAATATGTTCTTCAACCTTTTGATATGTAATGATGACACTGAAATCATCAATTTGCCCCAATCTCACCTTCTGTTAGATGTTGTGGATCAGACAATTCTTCTAATACTAAGTGTTTTATGTTTCATAATATCTAAGAGCAACTGCTATAATGACATAAAATATTGCTTGCTTTTTTTTTTAGTAAACTGACAAGAACCACACATCTAAATGGAATGGAGCAAATCAATGCAATCATTGTTCTCAACACACATACAATTTTTTTTTTAAAAAGAACAATCCATTTAAGTTTCTTTCTTAAATAACTTCAAACATGAATGTACTATCATGTTTATGTTTCCAATCATACCTGGATGAATAAAACTTAATTTTTTTCACCTAAAGTTACCAATAAGTTACATTGAATTATATACAAGAAATTACAACTACACATAACTTACATAAGAATTTAATATTAACAATCTTTATTTCTGAACATTAGGTTATATTATATTCCACAGGACTGGAACAAAATAGGAAAAGTTTTGAGAACATCTTATAGTTTAAGAAACATTCTGTGTAAATAACAAACCTAGGTTGGACAAAAAGCAGTTGGAAAGAATTCAGAAACACATAGAAATGAATTATTGTGCATAATCTAAGCCTGATAGACACACTTCAGCAGTTACATATGTAGAGTCATAGTTAATGTGGTTTATTTAATAGGTCCTTTTAAGTTTGATTTCAAGATTTTTGGGGGAAACGGGGCTTATTAGTAGGAAAAGTATGAGCGATAAGAAAAAATACTTTTAAACATAGTTTTAACATATCTTAAATTGAAGGTGCGCATTATATGTTGGCGAACGTTTTAATTCCCTAATTTCCTCGAGGGGTGTGACCATATTCACAATTTACAGTATCTGGTTTGACAAAACAAATAACAGTAGCCTTTTCATGGAGACTTTATCCTCAAAAAATCAAAATGTTCTGACATGTTTCAATTCAACCTATAAAGAGTCATGAATATTTCTTTTTGAATCCATAAACCCACGTAATCAATTCCATTTTCTCAAATATAATATATTTAAATTCCCATGCTATGTATATAGAACTGTTGAAAATTGTCTCTGGTTCTTTATAATGTAGTTCAAAGCTACATTTGATGCAGTTAAGAACTTAGAAATACATGCTCTTGTTTCTCTTCTTATTTTCTTGTAGCTGCACTCAAAGTTCAGCACAAAGTTTGAAGACAACTAAACAGTTTACAAATTGCTTTGTCATATTTTTTGGCTTCATTCAAAACTCTGTACAAAGTAAGTCACTTTACCATTAAAGCTATCATATAAACATTTGTACACATTACACAAACCGGTACCAATTGTCTTATAAATAGTATAAAAAATATATATATGTATATTATTTCCTCATTTCCGTTTACCCCTTCCCACCCCCATCACAGATGTAGGTTTAGGTTTATTGTTTATGGCAGTTTTCACACTATTTGACGACAGTTTTGAACTAGATGTTGTCTTTGAAACTATTGGGTTTCCATTTTTTTCCTGAAAAACAGAAATACAATAAAACTTTTTGAAAAACCTTAAAATAGATAATAATACACTTGCAATTAAATGACAGAAATGTGATGTTCTTAAGTGCATGCCATTGAGATTAAGGTGGATGAAGGTAACCAGTTAAAATAGAAGACTGGCAGACATTAATATTATAAAGGTTAATATGTTAAAGTGGAAATTCTTATATAGAAAGAAATGGATGGAGTTTTACATCCTACTCTCTTGTACATGATGGACTAATGAAGAGTTAAAGGTTAGGGTGGTGTCATAAAGTTCATTAAATAGAATGTAAATCATTTCTAACATTCAGCTTTGTGTATTTACACGATTATTTATACTTTTCCTTTAACTTTGCCCTACCTTAGATTGAGACAAACTGGTACCATTTTCTAAGACCTCGTCAGATAAAGGTGAGGACAGATCTGGAGACTGATTTGTTATTATTTCACTAGTAACAGACATACCATCATCCTCTTCATCATTAAACTGCCGCATCATCTCTAGCACATTGGTCGGGCGAGAATTATCATGGGATTTGCCCTAATAGGTTATAAATAAATAGTTAGCATATAACATATGTGAATTCTGATTCTGCTTTTAAAATAATAGCATTAAATACTTGAGAATTGGTCTCATTAGCACTATTGGTGTGTGAAGACAATTGATCGCATGAAAAACTAAATAAGTGACCAGGTCATTTACTTATGTTTGTGGCATGATCAATTGTCTATGCACACCAACAATCAAATTAACAGCTGATTCAGTGTACTTCCTCACCATGTACTGTTCGACATTTTGAGTCACTCAACCGCCTTGAAGAAATGTAATATGAAGAAAATAAAGGAAGGAAGCTTTAGCACTTACTGTAATCCAGGAATGATCTAAAACTTCACCAGCAGTTATTCTATGTGCTGGGTCACTTCGTAACATTCTCTCTATACAATTCTTGGCTAAAACAAAGTTTTTTTTCAGTTTCCATTTAAATACATGTATTAATAATGAAGCATACATTTTCATGTACAAAATGATCACAGTTGGAAGTATATCGCTTATAACAAATTAACTGCAATGGAGATTGACATCCACTTTCTGGTCATGACAGAATCATTGTCCCTGTTCTGATTAGCAATTTAAAACATTCAAGGGATGATCATTATGTAGAGGACCTAAATCATGTGGTTAAGTTTTGAAGCCAAATCAATTCAAGCTGCTGTTTTTATAACTCCTCAATAATCATTAAAGAGTTGTATTAAACAATAAACTGTTTCAAATTTACAATATGGTTTAAATGTTTGAATAAAAATCTAAGTTGTTGGTTACCTTCAGAAGATATTTTATCCCAAGGTTCACCTTCAAACTTGACATTTGCTTGTTTAATTAATTCATACAATCTGTCCTCATCTGATGCATTAAATGGAGGATAACCACATAATCTAAAATAACATGATCATTTATTTGTATATCATGAAAGGACAAGATTAAAACTTAATAGACCCAAAGTCAGTTTTTCAGCAATTTAACATCTATAAAAAGGCCCTTAGTTAAATGACTCATCTGAAAAATTAAATGGCTTTCCATGTCAGCCTATCTGAACTGCATGACTGACAAGACAAGGAGAAACTGGGTTGAAAATTCCTCAAGTATTTCACAACCTTGGCTGGGATTGAACCCTGAAACTTCAGCTCAGCAAGCAAGTCACTGAGCCACCACAACTAATATTAAAAAGTCTACTTACAACATATACATAATAACTCCCATTGCCCAAACATCACACATTTGACTGTATGTTTTATTGTCAATTATTTCAGGGGCTAAAAATACAAAAAATGAAAAAATTTTAAATCAAGAAGAGCCACAGTGATTAGTTGATTGGTTGGTAGGTTGATGAAGCAGATGCTGATATTGCAAACTAGCAAAGCAAGGCATTCTCCAATATCATGTAAAGTATGTTCAGGAATCTATATTGAAATATACAGTCAAATGGACTGAATTTATTTACCTCTCCGTAGACAGAACACAGCAATTAAAAACAATGACCCTACTAGTCTGTAGATGTTTACCTTATGGTCTTATAGCTCAGTAAATAACCTTTCACTTATGGAATATAACATAAAATAAGGCAAGACTATTGAATAGTATAACTACAAACTATAACCTACCCATATAAATAGGAGTACCACAAACATCCTGCATCATATTATCATGTCCAATGCCATCTTTTACCACAGACAGGCCAAAATCTGTCACCTTGAGAGAAAATTTCATTCACAATAACAATATAATCTTAATAAATGTGATGTCTTATTAAAACTTCATTTCTTAAGGGTTTTACAACCTATACTGTACCTTATTCAAATCCAACATTTAGAAGTAAAAAGTTTTTGTGGTCTTGATTATGGATTTCAATTATCTCCCTTTAGTCTTCGAACTCTACCTTACCTGTATATGTAAATGATCATTTGGATCTTCAGGATTTTCACTCAGTAAAATATTTTCTAATTTTAAATCTCTATGCACTATATCTGAAATAAAAAATATTTGATTAATTCTCAAAAACAAATAAAGTTTAGAACAAGTTTTGTTATGGGTATAAACTAGAAATGCTACAAAAGCATAATTTTTATCAGCTTTGCTGCATTATTGGTTAGAAAAATACTATTTCTTGAAGTATTCTAAATAAAAGAATAAAATATGCAATATTATACTTTAAAGCTATCATTTTAGCGCCAAATTTACATATTTGCGAATATATATATATCATTGTTAGATTAAGTTTATGACCTGATGAGTGCAACCAATTTTGAAATTTGGACATAATGTTCAATTCAAACTCAAGCAAATGAACAGTTTAAAACAGCATGACTTACTGTCATAACCAAATATTATGTTAAGTTATTTTGCATGTATTCATAATTATCACTCAGTTTCGATTGTGGCAGGATGACATAAGATCATGTGATTGAGAGAGAGTTCTGAGTGTGAATTCAGACATTGACAACAGTCAGGATACTTACCATGTTTATGTAAATAAGAGATTGCACTAGCTAATTTTCTCATGATAATTTTACATTCAGCTTCTGTAAATTGTCGTTTTTCTAAAACCTCATTTAATTCTCCATTTTCACACACAGCTGTAACTAAATACATACGCTGAAAATAAAAGTGTTTATTAATATAGTAAACAGATAATCTGATTAAAATGTTTGAATACTTTTAAATCAAAAGAGAATTGTAAGAAATATTTTGTATGCCAAATTTAAATCTCTATATGTGGAAAGAAACATTTAAAAGACATTTTTTTTAGGGAAGGCTGAAGATATAATAATTCTCACTAAATACAAAGTGATGTGAACAGACATTACCTTGTTATCCTTTAATATTTCAAATAAGTCTTAAACTATTCATGTAACCTCATAAAGGTCAGTGTTGAATATATTATTAGAATATTGTGACAAAGTGTTATTTTTGAGGAAGATAACTATTATGAACTCACCTTGTTGGATTCTATAACTTCATTTAATGCTATTATATTGGGATGTTTTACTCTTTTTAATATAGACACTTCTTGTTCCAATAGCTTTAGTCCAGTACTTCCAGCCTGCAAATATAACAGGGAGTTATTTCCCTTAAAAGCCAAGGCTATGGCAGCAAATATGAAAACCAAACTTTGAAAGTGTATTTTCTTGCTGAATATATTATGTAAGCTCAATTTGTAGTATTTTCATACACCTAACTTATCGGATGTTACCTTTTCCTTATCAGTCTGAATATTTATCGGTTAGTATTCTAGCCAATTGCTTGGCAACCTCGGCGCATGTCTTTTTCACATATCAATAAACATTGTTTACCAGACAGCCATCTTGTTGAGTCATGCTTTCACATGCTGCGATCCTCAGCTGAACCCCCCAGATATTACAGTGGCGACGAGGATAGCTCGCTGAAGATCAACTCAAGTAAGAATATTCAGTCGAATATTTCACGATGGCGGCAGCCCATATCGGAAAAATTGAAGCTTTCAACGACTCTGAAGATACTTTTGAAAACTACATCGAAAGACTCGAACAGTTTTTTGTGGTTAACGATTTTGAAGATGGTAAAAAAGCTTCAGCGTCGGACCAAAAACGTATGGGTTGTTAAAGAATCTGGTCGCTCCTGTTAGCCGGAAAGACAGAACTTTTGCAGCGAATGTTGAAACCTTGACGGGGCATTTTCAACCAAAACCACTGATCATATTTGAGAGGTAGCCTCATACATTGTTGAACTGAAAAGCCTAGCCAAAACATGCGATTTCCGGACATTCTTAGATGAGGCATTACGTGACAGACTGGTCTGTGGTATGTTAAAGGCAAGTACACAGAAGCGGTTACTGTCTGAAGCTGACCTAACATTTACCAAAGCCTGCGATGTAAGTCTGGCAGTAGAAAAAGCTGATAAAAACATGAGTGAAATCAGTCTCAAGACATCGCAAGCTCCAGTAAACAAGATTCAGCAAAGTCCATTTAAGAATAAAGATCGACGGTCCTATCAGCAGGAAAGAGGTAAATTTAATCAACAATATAAGAAGAAAACAGATTCAACTACGGCAAGTTGTTTTCGATGTGGTGGTCAACATTACGTGGACAAGTGTCGTTTTAAAACTGCAAAGTGTCATTCGTGTAACAAACTTGGGCATCTGGCTAAGAAATGTCAAGGGAACAATTATCAACCAATGTCAACAAGATATGTTGGAAGTTTTGGATCAAACCAGGATGAACAGTTGACAATGTTTAGCATCCAGCAAATGAGCAAGTCGTGTTTAGGACCAAATGTGTCTCTAATTTTGGGTGACACTCCTATTGAGATGGAGATGGACACTGGAGCGGTCGTGTCAAAAATTAGTGATGCATTGTACCAGAATGTTTTAAGTACATTTCCTGTAAGAAAATCAACATTAACTTTGAAAACCTATAGTGGGGAGATAATCCCAGTGATAGGTGAAGTGGTGGTTCCGGTAACATATGGAGACCAAAGATGTAGATTACCACTTGTTGTTGCGGAAGGAAATGGTCCTGCATTGCTGGGGAGAAATTGGCTGTCATCAATAAAACTGGATTGGTCAAACATTTTCAAAATCCAGACAGAGAATGCTGAGATTAATGTGTTATTGAAGAGATATTCCAACTTGTTCAATAAAGACATTGGTACCATAAAAGACTTTAATGCGGACATAGTGTTGTCAAAGGAGGCGCCACCAATCTTTAAGAAAGCTCGTCCAGTCCCATATGCACTGAAAGAAGCAGTAGAGAGGGAACTCTTGAGACTCGAACAACAAGGTATTGTCTCAAAAGTGGAGAGAAGTAGATGGGCCGCTCCTTTGGTCATTGTTCCGAAATCCGATTCGTCAATCCGACTGTGTGCTGATTTCAAGGTTACGGTTAATCAGTTTCTAGCAGAACATCAATATCCTTTACCTAATGTGGAGGATTTGTTTGCTACACTAGCGGGTGGAAAGAAGTTTACGAAGTTGGATTTATCCCAGGCGTACCAACAGCTGAACTCAGTGAGAGGTCGAAGGAGTACTTAACTGTAAATACTTCTTTAGGACTGTATCGCTATCATCGATTACCATTTGGGGTATCTAGTGCACCAGGTATTTCCAGTCTGTTATGGATCAGATACTGTGTGGGATGAACAATGTTGTGTGTCGTATTGATGACATTTTAATAACCGCACCCGATGACGAAACTCATCTGAAAACACTGGATGAGGTGTTTCAGCGGTTGAACAATCATAATATACATTTGCGTTTGGACAAGTGTAGGTTTATGGAGGATAAAGTGGTATATATGGGACATATGGTGAACTCAGAAGGTTTACATCCAACTCAAGATAAGATCAAAGCTATTCGGAAAGCTCCTAGTCCAACAAACATTACAGAGCTAAAATCATTTTTAGGACTACTAAATTACTACGGCAGTTTTATTCCAAATCTGTCTAGTTTGTTACACCCCTTACATAAACTTTTACAGAAAAATTACCAATGGTGTTGGTCAAGGGAGTGTGAAGAAGTGTTCCTGAAATGTAAGGAGTTACTTAGCAGTGAAGATTTACTGGTTCACTACGATGTCAAGAAACCCACCAAATTAGCCTGTGATGCATCAAATTACGGACTGGGTGCTGTTATTTCGCACGTGATGCATGATGGAACTGAACGACCGATAGCTTTTGCATCAAGGAAAGAAAAATTACGCTCAAATAGAGAAGGAGGCTTTATCTTTGATATTTGGTGTTAAAAAGTTCCATAAATATCTCTATGGTAGGAAGTTTATTTTGGAGACCGACCACAAACCTCTTACAACTATTTTAGGATCCAAATCAGATGTTCCGACATTGGCGACTGCGCGTTTACAAAGGTGGGCTTTAATATTGGCAAGTTTCCAGTACGAGATTCGGTATAGACAATCAACAGACCACAGTAATGCAGACGCGATGTCACGTTTACCGTTAAATTCAGAGACGGTGTCTGAAGAAATGAACATTTTTCATTTTACGTATCTGAATGAATTCCCTGTTACTGCTAAAGATATAAATGAGGCAACCTGGAAGGATCCATTATTGTCACGTGTGTGCACTTCTGTTATGAATGGATGGTTAAATTACAATGCCGATCGAAGTATGGAGCCGTTTTATACTAGACGGAATGAATTTTCTGCTGAAGAGGGATGTATCCTATGGGGTTTACGCGTAGTGGTACCTAATAAATTCAGGAATCGCTTGTTAGCAGAACTTCATGAACAACATCCGGGCATTTGCAGAATGAAGTCTTTGACGAGATGTTATTTATGGTGGCCAGGTTTGGACCACGATGTTGAACAGATGGTTGGGTCGTGTGGAGTTTGTCAGTCGATACGAAAACTACCAGCGAAGGCACCTTTAATACCATGGAAGTGGCCAACCCGCGTTTAAACGTATTCATGTGGATTTTGCAGAAAAGGACCAACAATCTTTTCTGGTACTAATTGACAGCCATTCGAAATGGATTGAAGTGGTTCACATGGGCAATGTGCATAAACATTCAACAACTAGTGGAAAGACCATCGAAGTGTTACGTACCATTTTTGCTGCCTATGGTTTACCTGATAGGTTAGTTTCAGACAATGGCCCACAGTTTGTTTCTGTTGAATTTGAACAATTTTTGAAACGGAATGGTATAAAACAAACGTTAGTGCCTGTTTACCATCCTGCATCCAATGGGGCTGCAGAATCCAATGGGGCTGCAGAATGCTCAGTCCAGATCTTAAAAGATTCTCTCCTGAAACAAGTGTTAGACAAACAGACCAATCTGACTATAGCTCATCGATTAGCAGATTTTCTATTTCGATATCGCTCTACTCCACATACTGTAACTGGAGTGTCTCCAGCTGAATTGTTTTTAAAACGTCAATTAAGAACTAATGTTACGCTACTAAAACGAGATCCAGCTCAGTTCATGCAAGATAAACAACAGAGACAGAAGATACAGCATGATACAAGTTTGAAGGAGCGAAGTTTTGAAGAAGATCAGATAGTCAGAATTCGCAATTTTAGAGGGGGAAAAGAGGAATGGATTACTGGGAGAATAATCAAAGTAAAAGGCCCAAGAACGTATTTATTGAGAGCTGGTGGAAAGGTTCGTTACGTTCATATAGAACATATCATTAGGCTAGATGATAAAGTAGCGGGTCAGCCTAACGATGGGTCGTTTCAACCAGGAGACGATGATCCGTTAATAGAACTTCTGTTCGGGAATCCGGTACCACCAATTGCTGAAGATCCGGTACCAGTCCAACACCCAATTCCAGTCGAAGAACGTCGATATCCAGATCGACCACGTAGACCACCAGAAAAACTAGACCTGTGATTTATGAACATTTTATTACGAACAATTTAAATACTTCTCATATTAAAAAGGGAGGAGTGTAGTATTTTCATACACCTAACTTGGCAGCCTCGGCGCATGTCTTTTTCACATATCAATAAACATTGTTTACCAGACAGCCATCTTGTTGAGTCATGCTTTCACATGCTGCGATCCTCAGCTGAACCCCCCAGATATTACACAATTATCTCACCTTTTCCTTGTTAACACTTTTAATAGCCCAGTTCTTTCCGGTCTTTTTACTGGTAGCAAAGTAAACTTTACCAAAACTTCCCTGTCCTAGTTTCCGTCCAATAACATAGGACTCTTGCAGTGCTTCATCAGTTTCTATACGGGTATGGGGTATTGACCTTTCTGCACTCCCTTTCCGTGGTTCTCTAGAGGTCATGATGAGACCTGAATGTGTTTTTCTATCTTATACATCTGAAAAGAGAAATGACATGTTTAACTATCTTTAACATCTGTTTTAACTTTACAAGTTGAAAACACTAGACTGAAACTTATCCTCAAATGTACTGCTACTACAAATCAAAATGATTGATATCAATTCAACCACCTACTATATTCATGAAGGTCTAACTTAAACAGAAGTTGTCCATGAATTGTTGACAATATTGACAAACAGAAAGATCATTTTCTAACAGCTTAATTTGACAAGCTAAAGGCATTAATCTGTGATTTGTTTGATGATTATTGACCCTGTTTCTGATACAACGATTATCAATTGACAGGTGAAGGCAGCCATCAATCTAGATTATCAATCAATTCAACCATTGATCTTGTAGCTTTTAATGTCAGGAATAATCATGGCCACATTCAGTGCATTCAGTACGATCAAAGTATTATGCAGTTCAAATCACATCAAAACAATTAATGTCCTTAAAAATTTGTATTGAGAAGTGATACATCGTTTTAGAAAATGATGCAACTTATCTTGATACATTAAGACAAGGGTTTTTAAGGTTATTTGTCCAGTTGTCAGAGACAATTGGCATTTTGGTCATAGGTCGTGTTAGACTTTTAAACTAGCCCGACTGGAAAAGATAATTTTTTTAAAACATTAAAGCATATTTTGACAATTTCTATTAAAATATAAAAATTTCATCATATCCTTTGAAGTGTATCGCCATCACTGACCAGCCTCTATCAATCTCTTGCAAAGTCGTAATAGGAAAAGACTAGGTGTGAGAGACTACATTGACTGTGACATTGAATTATTTGGATGTTCCAACAACTTCACACAGCCCACCACAAGCAATGCTTCACATTTTTTAATGGAACAGCCATTAAAATAGCTCCTTATTCTAAATCACAACAAGTTTTGATACAGTTTGAATTTTTAAAATAAGAAACAAATGATAACAACGTTACTAGTACTTGTGACAATGAAAGTGGAAAAAAGAAGCCAAAAGGATGAGATGTTATAGAGAAATTGATAAAACAAACGATCATTTCGAGAAGCATGGCTTCAGAAATTTTTTTTTCTACAGTATGAATCTAGTCTGCTGCTCTAATGTACCGCAAATATTGCAGAAAATATCCTGAAATTTCTCTGTTTATTAAAACAAACAATTTTATGATAGAAACATTGAAATTTAATGGTGTTTTTTCTCCAACAGTGTATATGTAATAATATTTCAACCACTGTCAATATTTTTCATTAGTAAAGGATATAAAGAAATCAATCAAATATTGATATTATCACCAAAAATCATTATTTGGTTATTTACCTGTGATAAAATATATAAATCACTGCTTACTCTTACATAACTTCACAGTAATTTATGTCCCCAATGTCAGCTTGTCTTTCAGATTAGTCTTATCAATATCTTATTTCTTACTACCTCATAAATAACATATTCATTAACTTCAGTTTAAATATCAACTAGATCTTGGTCTTTGTTTTAATTAAAAAATTAATTAATGATTACCTTTACAGATAATCTCAGTCTACAAGAAAATACTTCAGAGAACTACATTTCTCTTTGTTTGTCATAATTTATTCATAAGAAATGCATTAGTATACAAGGTTTTTTCTACATGATCCTAAAGAAGTTCTACTAAAGAATTTAAAAAAAAAGAACACCTTAACCATTACTACTAAAGAGGAATTGTTTAGACGAATTTAAGTCTCAAAACAACTTATATCATGTACAAAAGAAAAGTTTGATGAACTAAAATAACTTCAGAGGAAGAGTATTCATCATTAAGACCAAGCGGTATTGATTAGCTCTACATTATCCACCTACATCAAGAAGTACAGATGAGCTCTGCATCATCTACCAAGACTAAGAGGTACAAAAGAGCTCTTCATCAAATATCAAGACCAAGGTACCAAAATAACTAATAAACCTAAGCTTACAAAATACTGAACAACAACACTTACTACTTTCATGAAGATAATCCAAGAAAGATCAATGCCAAAAGGTTTGATAAAGAGAATCCTTATTATATACAAACAAGATATGCCCACCTGCCTAAAATATGTGATAGATTCTGTTGTCACTAAAAGGAAATGATAATAAAAAATATCTCAATCAGTGAATAACCTGTATATTGACACCTTGAAACTCCAGTAGATCATTCATATAGTATTGACACCACAACTTCAAATGACTTTTTAACGACTCGAATCACCGATATTTATAGCCCTTATAACCAATCACAGTACATAATCTATAGATTGAGGAACTTATATGATCTATTAGTAGGTACTTGAAAAACAATAAATTCTTAAATCTATCGTCAACCAGTTTTCAAGTACAGGATATTACAGCTGTGGTACTGCTAGGATATCAAATTCAAATTTCTTCTAACATGCTTTTAATATTTAAAAATCAAATTTACCTAGCCTTTAACAAATGATTGAATGACTTATTAATGATTTCGTAAAGTGTTTACTAATCACACATTGATACTGTTTTGTACCAACATGTTGTCTACCTGAAACAAAGTCAAATTTCAAATTTAATGCCCTTAAATTACATTCTTCAAAAATCATTCCATTGCAAGAATTACTTAGTACCACTGTTGATGTATAGCTGCTGAAGCTAACTAATATGTCAGACTGAAAAGTTGGTAGTGGTGGTAAATGACGAGTTAACGTTCCCTTCTAGTAATTGCTTATATGACTGAAAAGTTAGGTAGGTAAATGGCGAGTTAACGTTCGCTTCCAGCAATTGCTGATATCGCAAACTAGGTAGTTGTACTTTGGTGGTCGTTGGTAGTGGATTTTGAAATTGAAAAGTTAAAAAGAGCAGCCCTTATATACCTCCCTGTCATAACCAAATATAAAACTTGATTGTGTACAGGGGATCAGAAGTTAATGGAGTGTGAAAATGAAGGATTGACCAATCCATTCAACTGGACAATGTCTATATACAATATTAGAGTGAGTACTGTAATAAAAGATATAGTACCAACTACCAATAACATAATCAATGACATAGATATAAATAATACTAATATAATAACACCCTGAATTAGCTCATTGATACAGACAAAGTTTTAAGGCAATGAGTCCAAAAATAAAATTTTATATATATATATCGAATAGACATCACATGAGAAATGGTTTCCCAACCCAACCTATGTTATCCTTTTTGACTTCATAGCAAAAATATAATTTGTAACTTGAGTTATTTGGGTTCTTGACCCTCAAGTCAACTCCTGTAAAAGAATATTGGTTTTGATATTATTTCAACAATACATTATATCATTGTAAAATACCACAATAAAAAAATATAGAAATAGTTTGCAGTTTAACAAATATTTAACTTCTATCATCAATTTGGATTCATGTATCAAGAAAAACAAAATATTATCATAAATGCTTGTTTGACCAAAAACTAGTTTACTTACACAAAGCTTACTGACCTGCCTTAAATAACACAAACAGTAGACTTAGTATTTGATTTCTAAAATCAACTATGATTAAGGTATTAATGTATTTGTTAAGACATTCTATAAACAGTTTATTAATGGGTGATATATCAACAGTTCACTAGGTATACCCCAGTCAATAACCTACACTAGATCTATACTTAATAACAATTGGTAAATTGACACCTTCGTCCTAGTTTCACTTTACAAGATCTATTTTCAATCAATTAACCATGGGTATAATAGATATCAAAAGAGATGACGTCATAAAACAAGTAGAAAAGTCTACTTAAATTTGTCCTCTCCCTTCCTTAAAAGGAGAGATTCTAAAAAATAAAGACCCTTGCGGCCTTTTATTTTTCTAATCAGAAATTTTTCTTCTGCCAATTCAACTGCATTTTTGTTTCAGTTTGGAAGAGAACAACCTGTGTTTTACTTTTCAGTAAGAAGGAATTCCACAGGGGTGGCTGGCCACCGTACTTTTCATGTCTAAAAGGAAATTAAAAATGGACAGGAGCAAAGATCAAGAATGTAAACAACAGGCCATTCATCCCTGCTGGCCAGCACACATTAACTTCAATATAGTTACATACTTTACATGAATCACACAACATCCAATGTAAAAACTGCAGACAAATGTCAAACCAGTCTGACAGTTTACAGTAAATAGGATCAGATTAGATTATTTCTTTATCAATATCATATTGGATCATAATTCTTTATTACTCTATGATTGACAGGTTGATAAATATCAAGTCTTTTAAATTGAAAAAAAAGATTTTCATAGATTTCTATAATCCCTATAACAAAATAATGCACTTCGCCTGACTTGGTGGTAATCTTTTTTGAATTGTCAATCTGACAGGTTTATCACAGGTTATGACTTGTACAGTCTGCAGTCTGAAGAACAAAAGGATTGCTTGATAGTGAAATAAAAAATATGATAGCCTCTTCACAGAATTATTATCAATAAACAGCCCTTACAAGACAGGCTTTTACATCAGAAAGGGGCTGAGATAGAGAACTAATAACAGACCCTTTATTTGTTACAAAAATAAAATGGATATATATCATAAAAATAAACAAGAAATTAAACAAAAACAAAATAACAAGAAAGAAACCTACCAAATTTTGTTTCTCAGATTAAAATTAGCTCCTTTCAGACCACAAATTTTGCTTTTCTTTTCAAATTAACTAAACATAGATTTGTTATCCAAAGTATAAGCTGTCATTAATTGAATAAATCTCTAAATCAGACCTGATAATACGTCTCTATTCAACGGGGATTATCTGTCATACGCTTAACCAGTACTATCTAGAGTACCTTGCCCTTACTACCACTAAACAATACAAACTGTCCACAGTGAGATTGATCAATCACTATTTAATTGACAATAACTTGTTTATTGAGAGATTTATTCTTTACCTTTCATAAAAAATACAGGATAAATTAGGTTAGTGGATTAAACACTACTTGCTAGATTCAAAGATATTTGTACACTGTTAACCAGTTCTGTCCAACAATTCACCTACCGGTAATGACGATTTTCTTGCCACTTGAATGATCGCTATTCTTTCCTCAGTCAGACATTGGAACCTTTCCAATACCAGATTCTGATTTCAGTTTCCAAAATACTGGGCCGAAATATGTTATAATTATAAAACCACTCAATCAAATAGATATTGGTAATAATGGTGTTATAACTAGGATTAGAAGAGTATTGTTTTTTACACAAAGATGGCATGTAATATACTAAAATGATTCAAACTTACCCAATATAAGTCGATACATACTGGTCAGTCACTTTCATTTGTAAACTCTATTGTGTTCACAAATGTCAAACCATGTGAGTGTTTCAAACAGCTTTTGTTTTTTTCACAAATTTTACAAGAAAGTTTTTCAGTTATGTTGAACCGACCACTTCTTACCAATGGTCTTTTTATTTTAATACAACTATTTAGTATACAAATTACAAGAATGGACACAGTTGTAAATTCTTTTGATTAACAATTTTCAAATATCTACCTGAAAATATTTCCCTTTTTGCATGCATTAGACTTACACATAAAAAGAGCGTGTGTTTTTCACCCAAATTTACCCCAATAAACAATAGCCATTGTAACAATATATTTAAAAAATGTTAAAACCAGTCCATGGTCAGGTTTAAAATTCCCTTATTAGAATTGAAACTTTCATCAAAGTTTAAAAGGTCAAGTGGAAAGTGATCTGTTGAGTTCTACTTCAAAACATGATTAAATATGGTGGCTGGGCTGGGACAGAGAGATTATACTTCAACAAAATATCATGATAACAACATCTTATCTTCTGAAGTCTTGGGATCATAACTCACAATAATAAGTTTGGCAAACTTAAAATGTGCTCCCAACAAAACTACCAAATACAAATGTTCAATAACAAATCTCGCTAAACAAATCTTGAAAGACATTTCTCCGAATACATGTCGAATATATTTGAAAGTCATGATTATGACAGCAAATATTACTGTACAACCATCACAAAATATAATATATAGACTATAATAGCCTCAATCATCCAGCGGCTGGATTCCAACCCAAAGATGCTCAAACCTAGGGAATTCAAATTTTACAGCCTCTTTTTGATACAATTGTTATTGCTCACATGAACTGCAACAGATCCAAGGAGATGCTTTGAAACCCCAATTCAAATTAAAGTAACTCAGTGTAATACTAAAACACATTCCTTACAGTACCTAATATAAACTACATATCAGGAAAGGTATAGGGTCAAGTATCGACAGGCAAAAAAATGAATTTGTGACTTTTGATCCAAAAGACTACCATATGTAAAACTAAAAATAAAACATGCTCCCTACCTAGTAAACACTACTAATAACAAAATAAGGCAGTTATTGTTGATAATACCCCCTAGGTTGTTTTATGAGGTATATTCATTATAAATAATCAATATATAACCAATAACTTGGTATCAATCATAATATTATTGCTAGTATATTAATTATCAGATAGCTAATAAACATGATTGACAGGAAATTGCTCATTGAATTCTAATTTTGTTTTCTTTAGACATGGACATATCTTCCAACCTCCTATGCTTTTTGATTTCACAAAATAATATTACATAGCATTATACTCAATATTCTCAAAATCAAATTGATATCATATATCCTATTTACTTTAATTCCATAACTTAATATTCAATTGAGACAAACTATATTAGGCCTACAATTCAATTCATAGTTTGACAGAGATGAATCTAAATTTTTTATCAACAAGTTTTGGTAACTTATGGACTATTTTTTAATCAAATTATTTTAAAATATAACTTATTACATACCAAATGCTTACAAATCACATGGTATCAATTTGGTGGTCTGACATAGGCTCGGGAACAGAAAATGAAATAAAATAATTACATGTACCGGGTAGACTAAATATGTAATTGTCTCATAAGGCCATATTTGTAAATTTCCTTGGTTTTTTAACCTTCGAAGCTGGTAAATAATATAAGATTCTCTATCACAATCAAATTATTTGAATAAATAATAATTTTTGTCTTAATTCTTTTGAGTTATCTCCCAAAATTCGATTAATTTTGAAATAAAGGTATATGAATGATAACAGTTTTTTGACTTTTTTGAAAAAGTTTGCCCCCCCAACCTGAAATTTGTTCCAGCGCCCCTGTGGTCTGATTTATTTAAATATAATAATATATCACTTAATATGTCCTATCTAAAATTAAAAACTGTGCATAGAAATATCTTATTTCAGTAATATTTTGAAAACAAATATTTATTATCAATGGTTGTTAGGTGAGAAATAACAGAATTTAAAATCAATTTAATATTAAATTACAGCCAACTAACTGTCAACCATATCAAACTTCAAATATATTATTACACTTGAAACTTTATTTCTTATTTTATATCTCTTCACTTTTGCACGTAGATGGTGAAAAGTTAAAATTGATATGGCAAATTCAAGTCTAAGTAGTCCAAGTGTTGTCTTAAAAATCAAACTGGCCATCAAAATTTTCTTACTATTTGTGTGTACAGGCAAATAACGCTGCACTTAATATATATACTCCAGGTTAACAAGAAGTAAGCTATAATCTGAACAGATAAAGTTAATTTAACAGAGTCAAAATGTTGTTTAAGGCTCCTACAGATGATCAAAATATTAAACTAACTGATGTCAATGTGTTGAACATTTGTTTGAAGTGAAATCAAATTTTCATATTAGCTTTAGTTTTAAAATTGAACTATTTGTTCTGAACATACATTTATTTCTACTCTCCAATAACTACAATAAATCTAACAATATAAAACAAATAAAGTTGGAATAACACTGTGGTAGCATATACCAGTATATGTAACAAAAACCTATAAACAACAGGTGAAGTTTTTAAAACATATCACTGATAAACTACACTGCCTAATTCATTGTCAAATCCACCTTAATCCCTGGCCTCAATCTAATCCATCTTATATCATCGCAGATTATATATATTTCACTCTAATGAACATGGTTAAATCAATATCAGAATTAGGCCAGTCACAGAGCTTAGAAATATAAACATTTTTCAAACAGCTATGAATTTGAAAATTGATTTGGTATTAGGCTAGTTAGTAGGTAGATGACAAGTAACTTTCTACTAAAGATGGCAATAGACTGAACTCATTATAAAATAGTTCAGTTAAATAGATTTATTCACATTCTCTTTACTTTCTAGGAGATTCCAGTCAGGCAACAAGAGGAATATTTGTAAGTAAGTAATGCAGGTGGCAAATATTGGGGGTTCTGGGACAAGGCCCATTAAGCTGAATAAATTTACCATTTAATCATATTCAATCAACGGAGTGGAATTCACAATTTATTGAACAAGTGAGATTTTTTCTGGTACAATAGTGTCACTTACAGCATGTAGTACGGTAAATCTACCAAATTTTTTTTGCTAAAAAAACATTGAACAACATTCATTAGGTTAGGTTAGGGATAGTTCTAAAGCTAAATAGATGAAAGTCTAAGAAATTGTAGACTATTCCCACAGAATTAGAAATTACACATAATCAGTCAACTTTATGAAAATTGGAACAGCCTTTGTCCAGATGGTTTTCTGTCAACTTTTTGACATGACAACACAATACAGGATAATTTGACAAATCTGGGTAACTTTTAACAACTTTCAGACGTCACATTAACAAATCTTCTGGAAATAAACAATGAGAGAAACACTGCCAATTAGGTAGGCTACCATTAACATTAGGCCTAATGCTAAAAACAAGATATACAAAGCCACATCAGACCTGATGGCTGGCACCAAACGTGACTAAAAATGTGGAGGTAGAGATCTATGACCTACGCCAGTAAATCCTAAAAAGAAGTAAGTAAAGGTTGGAAATTTACGTGATATCGTGTTATTTGTGGTCTGAAATCAGTCATCTTCGAAGTTCTAATTGATGAAATAAGTCAAAATATCAACAAATAAGAACTTACCAAGATGACAAAAACAACCACTTTTCAACTCAACTTCTCCTTTTTGTGATCAATAAACAGTTAAATTACACTTTTGTCTTACATTTTGTCTTCATCAAATTATTTCACAGGGAAAAATGGAAACTTTTCGGAATATTTCCCGATAAACTTCGGTCTCCAAAGACGCTATTTGCAGTTCTCGTATTAAGCGAGAATAAACGAGATTAAAGGGAAGTAATAGTTCCAAAACAAGAAATAGACTACAGACAACTATAATCTCATGTGCATCTGCCACCTATTTGTTCTATTTGTCTTATTGCTTATAAAAAATAGTTATGTCCCTTTGATTGCCACTGAATAGGTGAGACATAAAACTTGTCCTAAGCTCTTTTTCAACGCGAAGCTCTTAGCCCCGGAAGAAAATGGGTTGCTATAGTTCAAGCGTAATCGTCGATACTTTTGTGATAATAATTATGCTTAACAAATCAAAAACAACTGTTGACTACAAATTCCACATCACAAACACAAAAAAGTTCGCAGACATCACAAAATATTTTAGAGCAATTACAATACCTAATCATTGTTTACTGTATATTTCAATTCCACTCATATGATATAATATCATATGATATGATTCTAAAAAAAGAACATGAACGCCATAGTTTCATGTCAGCAGAATCTTGTTAATTAGACTACCAGAGAGCCACATGGCTAATGTGGCATGACATTCTTTTCCGATTACTCGCCGGTCTTTAAATGTCACAGTCATCAATAATATTTTATAGATCTATAGTTATAGAAAATGTACAACACCGTTGGTCTTCTTAGTCCCAGTTGATATCTTCAGAATTTTGCCCCTATCCCCAAATTTTAGTTCAAGTTATATGTATTATATTCAATATACTACGTAAGACGTTATGTAAGGACCGACTTGCTCCCACGGTATCTTCCGATTCTTCTTCGAGTCTTGAAACTTTGTTTTTCTTCGGTAGACTTCTTCTTCTGTAGTTCTTTTTCTGTATATTTCTTCTTCTGTAAAGTTCTTCTTTCATCTGTAGAGATTAGGCTTCAGGTCCCACAGATCTACATCAACCCAACTCTTAGACTATCTTGACTATGTCACCAACCAAGTTGATAACTCCTACCCGATCGATGTTATATATTTTGACTTCAAGAAAGCCTTCGATAAGGTACCCCACACAAGATTACTTCTGAAACTAGAATCTCTCGGTATAACAGGCTACGTACTGAAATGGATTGAAAACTTCCTCAGTGGCAGAAAACAAAGAGTCATACTAAATGGAACTTTATCTCCATGGACTGATGTAACCAGTGGCGTTCCTCAAGGTAGTGTTCTTGGCCCTGTGCTCTTTTTGGTATATATTAACGACATTCCAGAAATAGTTGACTCATTTGTAAAGCTGTTCGCTGATGACACCAAACTTTTTGGCCCCAGCTTAACTGATGAAGACATAAAGAAAATACAAGAAGACATCAACAAGCTATCGGACTGGTCCACTACTTGGCAGATGGAATTTAATGCTGACAAATGTAAGTCCATGCACTTTGGTTTCAACAACAAGAAACACAAGTACACCCTAGGCAATAGCACTACCTCCCAAAGTATCGAAACAACCAAAGAAGAAAAGGATCTGGGAGTAACAATCCAAGATAACCTAAAATTTAGTTCTCACATCAGCAATAACATCAAGAAAGCCAACAGATTAATTGGAATGGTGAAAAGAACGTTTAATCCCATAGAAAAAGACATGTTCCTACCAATATACAAATCACTGACCCGACCTACTCTGGAATACGCTACTACAGTCTGGTATCCTCACTATCTAAAAGACATACAGAACATTGAAAATACCCAGCGACGAGCAACAAAAATTGTAAGAGGACTATACAACAGAACATACACAGAAAGACTCAAAATACTTGGCCTACCTACCCTGGAATATCGCAGAAAGAGGTACGACTGCATCCAAGTTTACCGGTTTTTGAATGGAATCGACTACCTCCCCAACCATGAATTTATCACTAGGTCAAGAATTGTGAAGACTAGAGGCCACACCCAAAAGATTGAAAAGCGAACCTCCAGACTGGACATTCGAAAGTTCTTCTTTACTTCAAGAGTCGTAAATAATTGGAACTCACTGCCTGAATATGCCGTAACCTCTGAAACTCTAAACCAGTTTAAATCTAACCTAAACAAAGCCTGGAAACATGATACCATTAAATTCAACCCCTCCACAATGCAGTAACCAGAATATGAGAACCCATGCTAATTCGAATGACAATCTGTTTCTCACGTATGCGCACACAACCCAAATAATAACGAGGTGATCTAGAAGCATCCAATGCTTAAAGGGGCACAATCTTGATTTTTAGGGGTCGTTTCGGGCCTTTGTTACATTTAAACAGTCCTCAGAAATACTCAAGCTCTAAGAAAATCGCAAAATACCTTGAAATATACCTCAAAAATTTCACTTTTTATTTTTTTCCGTGCTGTACGCGGCTGGTCTTCAGTCAGTCTGAAAATTGTGTGTCCTGTTGACAAAATCTACAATTGTTATTACATGTACTTTCTTTTTGTTTTATCAGTGTGGGCCTGCGCAGTAGTCTATTTATAACTCTTTGATTTTCATATATGGCGGGATATTCATAATATCTTAAGACATTATGATTTTCAAACACGTATAAATATGTATACCCATGGATTTGAAGGCTCAAATTTCAAAGGTAAGCTCTGTAGACTATTTCTGATAAGCTAAACAAAAGATTTCATGTGTTTGCGGCTGTCGGATGATTGTCCGAAACTAATCAAGACTGTGCCCCTTTAACACAGATCGAAGATCAGGTAAATCAGGTAAATTAGGCTGATTGAAAGTAACAAGTTAGTGTTCAATAAAGGCACTGGCGCAGGGTTATTCTTCCCCAGATTTCTTCCTCTGTACAGTTCTTCTTCTGACAGTTGCTGAGAGTGGCGTGCTTAAACCGTCATCTGTGACTCTACTTGGCGATATATTTAAGTTCGAAATGATCGCCATACAAGTACTTACAAACACTCTCTCTGAACTTCGTGATCTCGACTTTATTACTTAACTTTTGACCAATATCTCGGGGCTTCCTCACCACTATGCATATGAAGAGAACCCCGACACTTAACATCTTGGAGTAGATTGGAGAGGAGAAGAGCTTTGTGCTGTACGACTGCTAGCTTATTGATGACTGTCAACCGTAGTCGAAGATTTTAAGTCACCATAAGTGTCACAACATTGACACCCCATTCATTGCCAGATATATTCCCTAAGTTTCGGGTGGCTTGGCATGTTTTTGTGATATTTTTAATTTGAGATCCCATGATAGTTTTCTATCCAAGGTTAGACTAAGTAGGCCCTACTAGAATTATTGCCACCGAATACAACTAATTAGAGTCCTCAACAGAAAAGGAATCTGACTTGTGAGACACTTCTCATTTGGCCTGACAATGATGTTGTCATTGATCAAAATACAAGCAAGACAGGTATATTAGGATACTATAAATTGAAATTAGAGAGATTTATTTCGATTTGATTGATCTTTGTGTATACTATTAGAATTTCAATTATACCCCCAGACTTCTTTTGTAGTTATAAATAGTAACATTATTAGACACGGCACCATTTCACATTTTCAATGATTGGAGAGCCTATTAATTATTTACTATTGACATTAGATAGGTTCATTAGGTAGTAAGAATGACACGTCTCAACAGATATACAAGAATGATGGGGTTATCAAATCATCGATTTCTATATATATAGAACTATCTGCTTACTCACCTCGGGCATTGCTTTCGGGATATGGGCGAGCATGTTCGGCTATCAATGTCCTAAGAAGGTTACTAGATTAATTTCCTTCTCAATTATTTAGGTTCTTTAGTATAAAAATGTCCTAATTTAACAATTGATGGGGTTATTATATTAAGAAACTTTATCAAAATATCAATTCATGGGCTAGATGTTAAAATAAATTAAATAAATTTTAACGTAAAGACAACCCTCACCAACTGCATAAGAACTTCCAGAGTGACTCAGTCCGACCATCGGATGCTGGTATGTATACTAAGCATTTGTTGGTAGTTATATTTATGGTAGCGCAATTAAATGATCATGGGCTGTAAGTTTGGTAGTTAAGAAATTGATTTTTAGTTCAAGTAATTCGTTAAAAAATTAAATTGAATTTGATAAAAGCCTTATTGTTCTGAAACCTTTTTCTTGACAAACTTTTACTTTTCTCACTTATTGTGTAGATATATCAAACATTAGGTTTGGCATATGTGGACTCAACACGCCATTCATGTTGCGATGATCTTTGTGAGTGAACTGCTTTCATAGCGACAACCATCGCAGTAGTGGAGCTCAATTTAAATAAGTTTCTAGGTTTAATTCTTAGATAACGATTTGAATAGTCGGCATTTTCAGTTAATAGACTGTTTTATCTGCAAGTGATCATATTTTCTAGGTACTTTCTTACACCGTGGATCTCATGTATCTCATATTCACCCTTTGATTCCTTCACAATATCTCGAATGGGTTTGAAATCATCTTTGTCACATTGATCTTTACAATTTTATATCGTTTATTATTTCTACCCTTAAGGCAGATAGATGCCGGGAAATTTTTAATTTCGGCTCTTCACAAAATCTTGAAATTAAATATCTAGGGAAATCAATGTACGCTAGAAAGCAATAATGGAATTCAATACATGTCAATTTAGAAGCTCTTCGTTTGATTAGGCACATCCGGTTTAATATTCTCGCACCGGATATTACGACTTAGTCTCGTTTCCGGGATATGTGCTTCGGATTAATTTTTCATATAGATTAGGTGGCTTTTTAAATCAGAGATATTAATACCGAAATGGTTGACTCATCTAGAATCCGATTAGTATACGAGACTTTGCAATTTAACCGAAGCTAGCCTGCGATGACAGCATCCGCTGAAAGCGAATGATAACTACCAACCTACCAACCAACCAACCTTTAACCGAAGTTTGATATGAATATCAGCTTCTTGGATTAAGCAGTAGCCATTTCAACAGCTCAAGAAGTTGTTTTAATCAGTTAGCGTATATTTTGACTTTTTTGAGCTTTTATTTCTATATTTATGGCCTAAGTCATAGTACTTTGACCAAATTGAGACATCACTATTGTAAATACCTCGAAAGACAGTAATATCATGTAAGCATGTTTTTTGAAAAGCCAGAAAAACTCCAAATACAAGCATGTCTACTACAGACCAACATGCCATTCATCGAGCCATTGTTGTACCCATGGACTCTATGCAAGCCAATGTCACTTGTTCGGAATTGAAGTTTATCAGACTGTTGTTAACTTGTCTCTTAAATGAACAAGTTTCAAGAAATTCCTGACATTTACAGACTTTCGACGTCTGCAATTGTAATATTGTTTAATCATCGTTTTCATGTTATTTTTGTCAAAAATGTTCTTTATGAAGTCACAGTGGAGATTTACCAATTGCTTTATTATGTTCTAGCATCGACAGCTTCCCATTAGAATGAGGGAAAGGCTCAGAATAACAATCTCCTCTTCATTTTATCCTACCATCGAAAAAATTCCTAAAAAAAGGCAAAACGGAAATTCACCCACCGCTTTATTATGTTCTACCATCTGAATATCCCTTTAAATTACAAATTAGAAATCATGCTAATCTCTCTATGCCTGATAAGTTTAATAACATGAATCCGAGAGTTGTTTTAATCTCATTTTTCAAGAGCTGACAACAGGATGTAACAGAAAGGTTGGGGGTCGTTAGAAACGGGTTACTCGAGTAGAATTTAATGATTATATTGTCTAGATTTCACAAACGGCAAACATAAAAGGGATTATTTGATAGCAGAGTAAAGGTTTATTGATTATGATGCTATAAAAATTCTTTAAGTGTGGGCTGTAGCCAAGTAGGTGAATGCATTGTGGCTTGACGTCTTTTTATTGTTAAGCGGATTTGTCAGATATGAATATGTGTACATATATATACATATAGATCCAGAAGAAAACACTTGCTTTGCACTTGAGGTTATATATAGACCCTGTTTATCAGGGAAGGGCGTTGAAAACACTGGCGGCACACGCCTCAACAGCAACGAGTATATTGAAGGAACCAAGAGCGCAATAGACTCGTTTCATGGCTATCGTTACGACAAAGTGCAAAAAAGATCCATTTCCAAAAACTGTAATCTGCCCGACCATTCCATTGAAGACTTGTTGATTATGTCAATTGAAATGATACAACCTATGCTCCATTTCGATCCAGAGCAAACAAGATTACAACACGAGAGTTTTGTATTGGACCGAAAAGTATCTCCAAAAGGCTTCATTATCCAACATGACAACCAGATAATACGCTTCTATCGCCATAACCAGAATCCCCTTCTTTACAGCAAGAGACTTGTTACAGCTTTCAGAAGAAATCTCAGTAATACTCTAATACTTGGTAAACTTAACCCTAAAAAATCTTATAATATCTGACTTTTTCAGTAGATTTTCGGACAATGACCTAAGTCATCCCTCTTTAAATTATATTTCCGAATAAAGGGCAATCTAAGACTCAGTTATATTATGGGGCGGTCATTATAGTTAATATCATGGCCTGGGTGTTGAATTATTATCAATAATCGACTAGTAAATATATCTAGTAAATTCTATTATTCAGCTATAAAATCAACCGTTCCCAAATGAACAGTACCATCCCTGAAATCACAGAATCAATGTAAATGACATGGATTGAAACGGACGCAAATTGATGTTAATGAAATGATGACACACGACTAATAATCAGGTAATGAAATTATCGCCATCTTATCAATAATCTATTCTATATCCAACCCTTCTAATTTCATCAGTATTACAAATAAACTCAATGGGGAAAGCCGTAATTAGCTCATCTAAATACATTTACTATATTTAGATTTTAATACCGGATTTTTCATTTTTTTTTTCCCCTTTTCTTTTTAATGCCCCCTTCAGGATCCTTGATTGATTTCAAGTTGCGGTTCGTATTTTAAGTACTTCCTTTTTTATTTACATCCAGTAGGGCCTATTCTATTTTTAAGGCTGATTAGATGTAGAACTGCACATCGGGTTATTTATCTGCCTTTTACATTTGGTTTACAATTTCTAAAATATAGTTTATCATACATTAGCAGGCTTATAGTTATAGAGACACACGATTATTTAGTGATTACGAATCAATTTAATAAAATCCTAATAAAATGCAATGTGGACTAACTTCCTGTAGAATGTCATGTAATTGTATTGTAATGCCATGACGACATGCCATTAGCTCTGTCATATGTGATAAATTGTCATATGATAACATACGATGGAATAAGAAATTCTCGAACTTTCCCCTGGAATTCATGTATTTCCATAATAACTTTTCCCTAAATATGACCAGATTTAACGAGCACGCGTATTGAAACAGGTGTGAAAGTGCCCCGCCCACCCCCGCAAATGACAAATAGAGTCCCATAATGCATTGGGATTTAATATGGCGATACAAGTCTAACTGTCATTAAAACTTTGCCACTTAAATTGACTGGATTATAAGTGAAATTTTTATTGTGGAGGTACAAGCTCGCCATTAAAATTTGTAAGTATTTTTAATGTCTTCATTTATGTGATTTCCAGTTCATGTACGTGTTGTGATAGCCTTAATATACAATATAAACAACCGGGCAATATCAGTGATATACCACACCGTATATACCACGGTATATAGACTCTATGTTGTGTATACATACAGGAGATTATCGATAAGGTAAGATATTGTGTTTCATGTTAGAGTACTCATAATTGCCATGTGGAATCATTGATGTCATCATCAATAACTGACATATTTTAACTGAATTATCAGTTGTCATCAAAATACAGCCTTTTTCTGTCTTAAAATATTTAAAGGTATGGATTATTAGACTTCCATAAAAGTATAAAACATTGTCATCATCTTTTTCCAATTGGAAAATTTTAATTGTCATAATGATATCATCATTACTTAGTGGAATATTTTAACATGAAATAATTGTTGTCATTAAATATATCCTATGTTATCTGATATCAATGCCCAAAGTATTGGCTACCTGAAGAAAAATAGCTTATGATCAAAATCCGCATGTGTATTATACATATATGGTCTGATGATTGATAGCTCTATTGAGCTTTTATTCTAAGTAACTGACAAATTTGGACTATTGTCATAAATATAAGTCTCTTGAAGTCCAAAATAGATTACAAAAACCAAAGGTATGGGCTACCGTAAAACTGATGGCATAGAAAAATGTGATGGTTTTCCAATGTTACTTATTCTTATCAATTAACATATTTTTTGTAACTGTTGTCGCTGAAATAGTCTTTTTGCATTTTGAATACTATATTTAAAGTAGCTAACTACTTGGACTTAATACTCTCAGTCCAGATCAAAGAATATTTTACCTGTATGTTTATTGCACAACATTACCTACTCAAGAAGAAGTTCAATCTATTGACACAACTATATATAGCTATGTCATATATATAATATCAATTTATTGTATATGGTATATTATTTGATATGATCCTTTTCCCTAAATATTGTTTAAGTATTGAACTACAATCATCTGTCAAGCTTTGGACAATCTAACTACTACAAGTTCACCTGTATAGCCTTTCCTGACATTTCACCTGTGTATAGCCTTTTCTGACATTTCACATGTATAGCCTATTCTGACATTTCACCTGTATAGGCTTTTCTGACATTTCATCTTTATATCCTATTCTGACATTTCACCTGTATGGTCTTTCATGATATTTCACATGTATGACCTTTGCTGACATTTCACCTGTATAGCCTTTTTTGTATTTTTTACAGTTCACATATATGGCCTTTTATGATATTCCACATTTTTGGCCTTTTCTGACATTTCACCTGTATAACCTTTCCTGACATTTCACCTGTATAGCTTATTCTGACATTTCACCTTTATACCCTTTTCGGACATTGAACCTATATAGTATTGTCTATTCTGGCATTTCACTTGTATAAAGTTTTTTGGAATTTCATCTGTAAAACCTTTTTTTTGGCATTTCACCTGTATAGCCTATTCTGGCATTTCACCCTATTCTTGCATTTCACCTGTATAGCCTATTCTGGCATTTCACCTGTATAGCCTATTCTGGCATTTCACCTGTATAACCTTTCTTAACATTTTATGTGTATGTCGTTTTCTCACATTTCAAGCTAAAGGAATAGTGTTTTTTTTTTTTTTTTTAATTTGATTCTTTGATGCTTAACCAGGAAATATGAGAGAAAAAATGAGCCTTTGATCTGCTTCTGCTTCGGTGGAATTGATTTCCTCTTTCTTTATATTACAATAGATTCACAGTTCAACAAAACTCTTAATGGTTTTCAAGGTAAATTCCTTTCATCTTCAATGTTGAAATATCATTTTGCACAAGGCCAAGAATGTCTTATAGTTTTTCTGCATACTTACTAACTGTAAAACTACAAATATGTAATATTGAAATCAGAATGGAGCGAATAGAATTCAGGAAGAAAAATGAGGTGCACACTGTATCCAAATTTGCTTTCCTATTGTTTGCTTTCCTATTGTCTGTGCAACGCAAACAGTTTTTCTAGAGAATTTGAATATTAGCCTCAACATATTAACTGATATAATGTAAGAAAGTCTTTGCTTTGATAAAAATATTAATTTTTTATGTTTACATTGAAAATAACCACAATTGTCACAAGTTTCAACCAAAAATTTGGGATAAATATTGTTCCCTAAAAACATAATGTGTGCTCATGTTTATATTTTTATCATTGCAAAGACATTCTAAAAGTACTATATTAAGGCTGCTAAGTCAATTCTAATAAATATAATGGGAAAATTTACTTGGCTCAGACAATAGTGTATTTCCCAAGTCAACATTAACTAAATAGTAGTCAGACCAAGCCAGTTGACTATATTATTCTGTACACTAAAGCAGGAAACAATTATAGTGTTTTCAATGCCAGTTCTTTCCTTCTATGAACAATATGTTTCTATAGACTTTCCTCATATATAATGATATATTATAGTTCATTTTAATATAAAATGATATGAGCAGTCAATTTTTTTTGGCTGAAGGTTGGAGTTGATCTACATTCATAATATTGTAATATCTAGAAATAGAGAAAGAAATCTGAGAAACATATTATGAATATTTGGTACAATGCTTTTGAAATTGGCATTGAAAAATATTGGCATTGAAATTGTCTCCTTTTGAAATTTTATAAATTTTGTTGTAAGGAATGGATTGAGTGATTTTCAGACAAAATATTATCAAAATATCGAACATTATCAAAGGGCAGGTTTGTACTTGTATCTGTCGTGGTGGTTTTTGGAAAACTTTCTAATTATCATCATGTGTGTCTTTCAAATTCTGAGTTCTATATTTGTAATATTTGTGTGTTCTTTATTAGATTAAGATTATGATTATTGTTAATTACTTTTGGCAAATCTGTATACCCCTATTATTCAAATTTTGAAAGTCAAAAGCAAAATAGTTGTGAAACAAAAAATTATTTCTAAGCTGAAAATACTGTCAGGTAGACGTCACTGTAGAGAAATGGCTGTACGCATTGTAATATTAAGAATACGGTTGCCTTAAAAATGAAACATATTTTGTCAAATACCCCCCTCCCCCCTTCATAAACAAAATGTGAATCCCACCAAAAAAGGGAAGTTTTAATATAACCAGTACAGCATATTATGATTGGTGATTGGAAATACCTTCTTTGATCTACTATACTATTATGTGCTTTGCTTCAGACTTCAGTTGTTGTCAGATTTTTGTTGTCTTTGAGATTCATGTTATGATGGTCCATTAGTGATTATATATAAATTATCACTAGAATTTATATCATTGCCTGTATCATATTGACCTATTAGCACACAATTAGTTGACCAATATCTTTTGTTTATATTTCATTACCTTACATGCTGCCCTTTGTAAGTATGAAATCAAGGTTTTGTCTTATATAGTGTTAATCAGTGTTTTATTCAAGTGTTTTTTGATAAGAATGTCGGGCAAGTAAATCTACTCCAAAATCATCTGAATGTGTACTTTAATTTGAGTTTGCATGTAACTGTGTATACCCCTTGGCACCTTTTGAATTCACTTTAAAGATACAAAAAAAAAGTGTCTAGTGCAAATGAATCACTATGATTTTTTTTTATCGAAAACAAAGAAAGTTTTGTACTTTTAAGAATAAAAATAGATCAGTAGTTTAGTGTCTATAAGTACAATACTGTTATTCAACATGTATATTATATTTCTATGATTAATATTTGAAATTTCTGTTTTTGAGCCAAGGTTTATATCTGAAACCATTCCAAACCAGTTCATTGTTCTGTAATAATTAACTAAGTTAAAGTTCATCTCAACCTAAATGTTTCTAAAAGTGCTTTTCTATCTGTCGGTAAATCAGCACTAATTGCAGCTTTTTTGTCATCAATATTTGTGGATGTGGTAATATCATCACTACCACCAAGTTAAAGTTGTTGAATCAAACAAGCTAGTTTGGTATAAAAATCTGTCAGGGATGAAGATTCTGTTTATAAAACCTCAATGGCAAAATGAATAATAGTTATATAGTAGTGGATGAATTAAATAGAAGTACCATCTGGTGTTTCAAAAGGATAAGCACGGTCTGCTTCACATGTTCTCAGAATTGACCAGGTGGCAAGAAAACTTAACCCACAGATAGTCTTGAACTTTTTCAAAATGGAAGCCGTTCTTAGCATGCATTTCTGTTGAACTCTTTCGCAAAAAATGAAAGTAGGCACTGGTCAGAAATAATGTCAATAATCTTCTGAAAAATTCAGACAGGCATATGAACCATTTGAAGAACACCTGCATGTTATGAACCAGAATTCAAATTATTGTTCTGAAAACATTTTTTTATATCCGCGGGGATTTTTTGCAAATAGGGAGGATACAAATTCGAGCTGTGTTCCCAATACACATAACAAATTTTTTCAAAGGTTTCTGAATTTTCTTTACTCCTCTTGGAACTACTTGAATTGCAGCTGTATGTGTCTGTAATACACTTACAAAGATTAATAAAACATTTCTCATCTATGTTTGTTTGTACTCTTGGAACTACTGTGTAAGTATGACTTGTAGATCTGATATTAATTACTAGTCAGTAACAACTTTGTTAATTAGAAATCTTGAGTATTAATAACATCAAGTGTTGCCTAATCTAAATATAGATTCCTTAATTAAACCATTACTTTTACTACTGATCTACTTCTATCAGGCTATGAAACTACACACAAGCATTTGGTGGAGAAATTAACTTAAGGAATTTGTTGCCACTACTCACTGATTGGAGCTGCAAACCATCAATTTGGACTTTGTTCCTTAAGATCCTTTGGTTGATATTGCCTTAAAAATATGCCTCCTGGTATATCATGCGAAATTTGAAATTTAAAAGAGTTGTTCCAACCTCAGTCCAAAGTACTTTGCACCCTTCTTCATTAGCCCAAAGAGTGGGGAACTCAATTCATTTCATTTTACTTTTGTATGTAAGCAGCTGCCCTGTTGTGAGGGAGCTTATTGTATCAACATCAGTTTTTAAAATGACATTCTAAATATTGTTTTCTTTAAGTAACTTCTTGGCTAACTTCTCTGCTGTTTCTGGTGGTGTAGATGTTTATTGCTTTATTACCATCTAACATAAGCTTACAGACTGTTATATCTAGAACATGCTCACTGCTTTGTTATCATTTAGATAATGCTATTAAACTAATATTATTTGCACACAAAGTATACATCAGAGTTTCAATAGGAATTGATTAATATCTCAGAATTTTCATCTTAAAATAGAAACTTTAGCTGGATTATTATTAGATTTATTTTCACTTTAACAGAATAGAAATACAGCTTATTTTAGAAAATTTCATTTGCCATTGATATTACAGATATTCATTTGTCTCCTTTTGAAATTTTATAAATTTTGTTGAAAGGAATGGATTGAGTGATATTCAGACAAAATGTAATCCGAAATATCGAACATTGTCAAAGGGCAGGTTTGTACTTGTTTCTGTTGTGATGTTTTTTTGGAAAAACTTTCTTATCATAATATTTTCTTTCAAATTTCCAATTCTTTATTTGTAATATTTGTGTGTTTTTTATCAGATTAAGATTATGATTATTGTAAATTACATTTTGCAAATCTACAAACTGTAAACATTAAAAATTGAATACAAATCTTTTGATATTTTAGTATACAGATTATCGTCTCGTGTAGTTTCATTCATTTCAGTCAACTGCCTGTATAATCCTATTTTCATATAGGATTGAGACTTGATGACTGGAGTGGAAAACAATGAAATCAGTAATAGAGCAGCAAAGCCAATTAAGAGATTAATTAATTAGGCTAATGAAGTGAGAGATCAACAACTTAAAGGGTTTATCCTAGATTGTTATCAAGAAAATATAAATTTTTCATTGGCATTGACTGGTTTATTACAGACTCCCTGCTTCTTATTCTCTTATATCTTGAATGTGTTGTGTTGTTTTATTGCCATTTACAAAAGTACACAAGATTTAACAAACAATAAACATAATAATGTAGTAAATGAATGATCTAAGATGGCTGGTGGTTTTGACATTGCAATTCTTGAGTTTTATGTCTTATTATCCTTATGATGATTCTGTTTAATAGTTTAGTTCTCACTTCATTTCTTTAACTTAATGTTCACCACAGTTACCAGTGGAATCTTGTTACTTATCCATAAAGATTCATATTTAGATTAAAAATATTTCACTAAGAAATACATCGCCAAGGATTTAGAACTCAGATTTTTCGAAAAATATTTCTATTTGTGCTATAAATCAATATAATCATGTAAAAAACAGTTTTATTTTGCAAATCAGAATTTAATTCTATTGTATCTTTTTGTATCTTATCCCAATCTGATTAAAATGCAACTCTAGATATTGTATTTCCATTATTTATCACATGGTTAATACATGGTTTAAATTGATACCAAAAACATTGGAAGTCAGAACAGGCAATTTGATCAGGAATTTCTTCAATTATAGGTTATGGTTTGCCATTATCCGGGGTTGATTTTGGTCTTGAATATTTGTAAATAGTATAATTGCATAATCCTTTTAAATATACTTCAAACTAGAAATTATTTTTTTTTCTATATTAGGCAGAGTATCAGGAAAAACGTCATTTTAACTTAATAACTCAGATAATTCTGTCCACACATGAATTAAAGGCTCAGATTTCAGTCATGATTTGTGAGCACTTTAACTGATCAGCTCGGCTAAAAAATCCTGGTGTCTGAAACTAACAGGCGTACCTTTAAAATGATGAACATGTTAGAAGAATGGAAAGGAAATTTTAACACTGATTGCTAGTTATTACAAATGAAATGAATGGAGTTTTACATCTACTCTTCTGCACCTAATTAACTAATGAAGACAAGTCAAATTATTACAGTTATTACTTCCAGTAGACAATCTATAAATATTCAAAGTAAGAATAGTATTTTGCACTATTTATTTATTCAATAATAATTTTATTTGCGTTGTTTTGTTCAGTAAAAAATCAATTTCCATTAATGTTGCAATATACTTAATTCATCTTTTTTGTGACTTTAATGCATTAATTATATCTTACTAACAGCACTTCATCTCCTTCAGAAAAGTATAATGGAAAACTAAAGGCAAATTTGTGCACTTAGTTTGACAAATATAATAATATAATAAAATCATCTTTTTGTTGAAGATTTTGTGATTGTTTTTAAAGAGTACTGAGTAGGTAAATGTTTGTTGTTTTTATAAAGATGAATCTTACCTTTAACTGTGCAGCATTGAACCTAATAGTTTTTATATTCATGTCATGTTCATCTAGGTTTTTTCAATGTGTTAACCTCCTTTCAAAAGTTTAAAGGGGCAGTATTCAAAATTTCCTTACAGAATATGTCGTAAATAATATTTTTAAATGCATGTCATTTACATCTATGTATCTATTAGATCAAGCTGAATTTGTTTTAAAAGGGTTAATTAAAAAAGGAATGTAGTTGTTATTGTTAAGAAAGGTGTATAAACAGGTTTTGGTGTTGATCCTCATAAAGACTCAATATTTTTAGTTGAAAATCTATAGCATATGTAGGAGACATATTTCCATACAATTAATAATTTTTTTGCTTAAATCGGCTCAGTAGTTTTTAACAGCTCCTAAAAAGCAAAATTATGAACTTAACAAAGATTATGTAGGCCTTTTAAATCATATTGGCACGAGGGGAACTTTTCTCTAGAATTTAGTGTACAATATACTAATTGGAGCAAGTTTTTTTTACCTAATTAGCTAAAATGGTTATTTGGTCTGTTTGTTGTATTATGTAAATATTTTTATATTAACTCTCTGGTTGTTTCCTAGTGATATTTAGAAGAAACAAACTTCTTGATCCAACATTTTACTTTGTCTTTAGGCATGGCCTTTATAATATCAATTGTACTAAATATTATAACCTAATTGGTATATTTTCTTTCTTGATCATCTGTTATTGTGGTTAAGTTTGATTTTTCTGTTATCACTTAAAATACATGTAAATATTTGAATAAAAATATGCAGGATAGAATTATTAATATATTAAAACCATCCTTTTTAAACTAGATGTTATTTATATCTGAGCATTATTTTTTTATTACAAAAGGATCATGACAAGCCTATTCAAGTTACCAAAATACAGGATCTTCTAAAATAAGTATCTTAACAAGACTTAGTTTCTATTTGGATACATGTCTATAACTTA
Source organism: Nipponacmea schrenckii (assembly GCA_030562195.1). Lineage (NCBI taxonomy): Eukaryota > Metazoa > Mollusca > Gastropoda > Lottiidae > Nipponacmea > Nipponacmea schrenckii. The sequence goes on along the minus strand of JAUJPP010000003.1, from coordinate 52,306,565 downwards.
CGACATTAGCTCCAAATGGATTTGAAGATGAACTAGGTATAAATAAATTGAAACAATTGAATAGTGTTTCCTGTTAGTTTATATTATGATAGGGTATAAACTTTCAAATCTTCAGGTCATTGTTTTTATTTGTTTGTGTTGGATGTTCTTGACTTAAAGCATCTGAGAGGGTTGGCTAAGGACAAGCTGGTCTGATCTGTTACGAGAAAACTTAAATAGAAAATCACTGTTTTTTTATATCTACATTATTATAGGATAAGAATCTAAATGAATTTCTCAGGCTTTTGAAATTTTGATTCAGTATTAATTGCCTATATTTTAAGTCTATATACAAAATATATAACATAGAAGAAATGTAGTATCTGGTAAGTACTGTCTTGATAAAGAATCCAGAGCGAGTACTGTCTTAATAAAGAATCCAGAGCAAGTACTGTCTTGATAAAGAATCCAGAGCGAGTACTGTCTTGATAAAGAATCCAGAGCGAGAACTGTCTTAAAAGAATCCAGAGCAGACTGTCTTGATAAAGAATCCAGAGCGAGTACTGTCTTGATAAAGAATTTTTTCCAGAGCGAGTACTGTCTTGATAAAGAATCCAGAGCGAGTACTGTCTTGATAAAGAATCCAGAGCGAGTACTGTCTTGATAAAGAATCCAGAGCGAGTACTGTTTTGATTTAGAATCCCTTGATACATATTACTGTTAATTGTCCTTAAATCCTGAATATAAATGGACCTACTTAAGGGTAAAATTAGAAAAACAAGGGGATGTAAAACTACATTCATGTTATATCTGGTCAACACAAACTTTACCAAAACCTCAAATTTCATTTTAGGAATTTGGTGAGTTTTTTCTTGTTGGGACAATTCAAAACTTATTTCAGCATTTGGTCTAAAAGTCAAAAATTATATATAATAACAATATCTCAACCAGTAGTATCGTCTATTTACTTCATTTCAATGCCTTGAATTTTGTATGAACAATTTAATAGTACTTGGCCTAAAAGCCCAAATTTACATACAATAAAAGTAACCTACACACTAGATATTTCTCGAATATTTACAAGGGGTATCTTCGTGATCAGTGTATTTACTTACTGTTTCTACTTTACATGACCATTTCTAAAAACATCCTGCATGTACATACATTACCTGAACTGATGTGACCTTCACCTTCTTACACCAAGGTTTTTCATGACAAATGGATTATACTTTTATAGACTACAAGTAGAAATTGCACCATTAATTCGTTTGGTTTACAATGACTTAATGTAAAAGACCTAACAAAAACTTTCAATTATCTGCTCAATCCAGCACTTGCATTTTATGACACAAACAAAAGATGTATTCAATGTCTAATGCTTCTCGAAATACACCTTTTGTTCACGTCAACATGATAGTTCTTAAGAGTAATTTGACGATTAGACCCTAAGTCTAAGTGGCTAAATTAAAAGTAAAAGCTAATGGAAAAAAAAAAAGGAGTGTAAATTTTGACACCAGGTAAGTTCTCTAATGATCAAAGACTCATATTGGCTATATTTCAATTTGTATGTTATCCTAAGAGGTAGTATATTAAAGGAATGATATAGGTTTTCTTTCCTTTTCACCATAAGGGTTCTCTTCTTTTTTGAATTTGGTTTAAATTGTTTGTAGTAATACAGGTTATTAAACTCATTTGTTCAGTTTGATAGAGGAGAAAAGTTGAAATATTCCATTATGTCAAGTAATGTAGTGAAAAAAAAACCCAATAACTTCTTCCTGGTTATGTGATAAATGCTTTATGTTAAATGTTTTTACCTGATAAATTTCACACATTGAAAGTATATAATAATTAAAATATTTATATTTACAATTACTCCAAATTGCTAATGTAGGTATATGTTTCCTTGTCGGAAAAGTTTTATTTTAATGACTTAGAAATAAATGCTACTGTTGGTATATGATATTGTGACCAATAATATGTATTGGATAACAGATTCAAGGACAATAGTTAAAACGTTACTGTGTCTGACAAGCTATATGTAGTAAGGAATAAGTGACTGGGTACAAATAAATGATACTTTTGGTATATGTTACCTCGTCTGACAAACTATATTTAAAAGGAATTAGTGACTTATGTTACCTTGTCTGGCAAGCTGTATTTGATGAGGGCTTATTGACTTGTTAGAAATAAATGCTACTGTGGGTATAGTATATGTTACTGTATCAGACAAGCTATATTTAATAAGGAATTAGTGACTGGGTAGAAAAAAATGATACTTTTGGTATGTTACCTCGTCTGACAAACTATATTTAAAAGGAATTAGTGACTTATGTTACCTTGTCTGGCAACCTGTATTTGATAAGGACTTAATGACTTGGTAGAAATAAATGCTACTGTGGGTATATGTTACCTTGTCAGACAAACTATATTTAATAAGGAATTAGTGACTGTGTAGATATAAATGAGTTTTGTCAAGATGATAAGTATGTTAATTATAAACATGTCTGTCTACTTTGTCAAACTTCCTTTTTAAAGCTAATAATCTACGATAGGATAACACAGAAACAAGATAAACATTTATTATAAGGATTTGGAATTGTCTATGTAAAGATATCATATTTCAGTGAAGGTGATAGTAGTGACCTTTGTAAAATAATAGCCAACTCAAACATGCTACAGTGTCATGAGTTCCACTGGTTGATGGTAGAAGAAAAGTTAAAGTCTGCTTCCAACAGAAGCTCATATAGTAGACTAGGTAATAGTTAGAAGTTATTGCAGTATGATCTGGATCAATTGTCTGGTTTGACACTATTAGTGTGGTACTTGCAGATGTACTAGTCAGAGCTCTGATAGGCCTATTTAGTGCTTTTATATGAATACAGGATACCTTGACAATTATGTCATGTTGCAATTTTAAACAGCATGGTGCCTACTATATCTTCACACACTTTTAAATCTATAGTTTTTCCTGACTTCAGAAATACAATCTACTCTTGTCAACAAATCTTTTCATTATATTGTAAATGCAGCATTCTTTGTACAGGTATATACACCATACAATTTGTTAAGTCATCACACCATTGTTAACTCATCACACCATTGTAAGCATACTATATCATACAATTATTATTATTAAGCATTGTTATTTTTAAAATGCATTGTGCCATGTACACTATTTAAATTGTAAACACTCCCTTATGTTTTAATTGGTACTTTATACTAAGCAGTTTATCGGATTGATTAAGTTAATGGTATGTTTATATTAGGTATAATAGATCAATAATTAATCAATAAGTTGAACTATTGATTATCATTAATATACTATATTAATATAAGTTACTCAGGACACCATATTTCTTATACTAACTTTGTCTTGTTCATAGAGTTAAGCTCTATAAATGAAATGAGCGAGGTTTAGCATTCTACTCTTCTTCACCTCATGGCATAATGAAGACAGACAATGCCATGCAGTGTGGAATGAGGAAAATTTTGCCAGAGAACACTTTTTGAGATATATCTGACTATTGACGGATCTTTAATGTGCACTGCCTGTAGCACAAGGGGCTTTGGTCAATTGTCTCTTTCAAATGACCAGATGCTTTTTCCTCTGACCTCCATCACTATTAGGCTGAAAATCTGAATGTTCATCTTGAACTTTGCTGGTATTGAACTCTGAACCCTCAGGTTTGCGAGCAAGCATCTTTACTCACTGAGCCACTGTGTGTCCCGGAACAAAGCTTAAGGTTTCCTATCTAGGTGATGATGCATTTTGCAATTGCCCCTTTAAGTGAAGCACATTTTGTCTAGTTGTTTGGATGGGAAAAAAATCAAGCCCTGTTTGCTACAGTCAGTGTGGGTTAAAGATTATTTGTTGGAAAGAAAAAATAGTATGCTGGTTTAGTAAATTTTCACTCTTCGTAAACTGAAGTGCATTGCCTGGTCTTTACTAGCCCAATCAGTTCAAGAAAAGTAGGATGTGAAAAATCATTTCTGTCATTGAGCCTTATTATCCTTTTAGTTCTGAAATTCATCATTTGTATGGTCATCCATTTTACAGAAATGTATGATGTTTGTCCAGTATGAAATAAGATTCAATATTGTTTCCAATTCACTAAGTCTTTTAATGAAGCGTAACAATAATGAAATGAGGAAATTATTAATGATATTTTCAACAATTTCAGTCTCTATTGAAATAACTGTTTAAAAGATCCACATGATTGGTCTAGTTTCAGGAATATTTCTTACAGGCAAAAACTACAGAAACAAAAATCATTTATCTTTGTAAAGATTACATTCTCTTCAGAAAACTTGTAAAAGACTCGCATGAATGATAGGCAAATGATACTGAATAGAATCTAAGATTAAATATTTGTTTGCTGTAAGGCTAAGACAAAATCATTTTATCCAATGTTTGTCTTTTAGCGGCAATATTTACGCAACCTCTATGAGGCCTTGTCTTGTAACAATTAAAGCATCAATTCTCCATTATCAAATTCTTCCACCATTAACGCTGAGTTTCAGCAAGTACCATTTCATTTACACACTGAATTAAAAGCTTCTATTTCATTGGATAAATATAAAGTGAAATATGAACAAAGTATTTATTGATTGGTAATTGAGATTGGTTTGTAATAAACAAGACAGTCGTATATAAATTGTAAAAATATATCTTGAATGTTACAGCCATATTTCCTACTTGTAATTATAGAATTAAAGTCAATAAAATTTATTGAAATAAGTTTGAGGAACATGTCCAGGTAGGTCCATTATCAAACTGTTAATTATTAAACATGAACCTCATTTGAAAACTGAAGGAATGCCAGAATATTGAGGCCAACGGCAGTCATATGTTTTGAATTTCAACACCCCCTTATTATTGAACAAAATGTATTCATACAAAAAAAGAAGCAATCAAAAGGGGCTGCCTGCGTGAAATGTTTGTTCAAGTTTACATAAAATGGACTTTGTAAAAGCATGTTGATTATCTTGAAAATCATAGGCCTACTACATCATGGTTACCTGCCACAGTGAAACACGGTAGATATATACAACAGTTTTAGATATGAGGAGGTAACATGATTAATTTGTAAACAGAGGAAGAAAATAAGGTGAACTGGTTGATGCCAAAACAATGATATGGTTTTACCACCTGGAATATCACTTTAGATAGCTATCAATCAACAACATGGAAGTTGGTAAACAATAGAACACATATACAAGTATTTATTTATTTACCATTGGAGCTCATTTAGATCTCAATTCTTATAGCTTAGTTAGTTATTGAAATGTTGTCAGTATGTGCATCATGTCAAGGGTATGGGGACTGAGGGCTGACAAAGGGAGATAAAAAACAGCCCAGATCATTCCTGCAAACTAATTACTTCAATTTTTTTTAATAGCATAATAAAGTGAGAGAGAGAGACAAAAGAGACTATACATGTATATTCTTTCAAGCTAGTTGATTTAGTCATTTTCCCTTTAATTCGGGTTTTGATTGCAAGCACAATCTGAACTATCATTGAAGCTTATTTAGCTGAACTCTATCTCAGCATTTGGTGCTGGAACCAATATATATCTTTAAATGGAATAAGTACATGTAGATCTTAGGTATTCAGTCCTAATGTCACAATATCTTAAAGGGCATTTACATCCATGTATCTACTCGATAAAACTGAATATGTTAAGGATACATTCAAAATGTTTTGTAAAAGTTGTTAATCAAGCATTTATACCTAGTTTAGTGTTTGGCTTAATAATGTCTCAATATCATTAGTTAAAACATCCAGTATAAGAAGAAGACATATTTCTCATCAATTACTTTTCTTTTGCGTAAACCTAGCAAAACAATAAGAAACTTTCAAAATGTTTGTTAACTTTTAATATAGTTTTGATGTTTAAGCTTTTCAGCTATATTTTGATGAAAAATTTCATAAATTTGTAATAAACAACAACATTTTGACTACAGAAAACCAAAATTAAGCACATTAAGCACATGCTTAAGAATTCAGAATGTTTGAACAAAATGGCTAAGCACACTTTGCTATTGTCCTTAAAGTTATGGCCTTGTTTGTCATCCAATTATTATGACAATAAATAATAGAGATAATACAAGATTTGTACCACTTGAAAGAAGACCTAGTATACAGCCACCAAAATAATAATCTATTTCGGAGCTTTTCAACAACGAAATCATGGTAGAAAGAGCTAAAAATAGAACATCAATCTTGTAAATTAAGACTGAAAAGTAAATGAACAATATCTAAGCCAATATCAAGCTAAAAATAAATCATTATACTTTAAACAACTCAATTGTATGGTTTACTTTTAATTATATTCACAGTTGATATTTTTCTGTGATTTGTGAAGAAAAAACTGTTAGGTTAGTAGATCACGATTTATTTAGTGCTTTAATGGATACATGATTGGATATTAAGAGCTGAAAATTGTTACTCTATTAAGGTTCAAGTGCAGTTTTAGTTTTTAATACAACAATACTTATATATTCATTTGATAGGGCTTGGATTCTGATATAAGAGGCTATGGCATAAGAACTCTTCTTACCTTGAGTGGAATTTTCAACCATGGCACTGAATATTCTCAGGAGATGACTATCCAATCTGTTTTGGACGGAGCTTTTCTACTAGAGTTGCTTTTTAGTCAATTAATATAAAATGGAATTAAAAAGTTGTAAATCTCAGACAAAGTTTCATTACATTTAGTTTAAACCACAGAGATTGCTCTATTTATGAGAGGTTGTCACTAAAATCTACACATTAATTCTTGGCCATATACATAGCACAAGGTAAGGCCAGAATCTGAATATATGTTAAAGTAGTGAGCACTATCAATGAAATGTCATACAGAAATTGTTGACAACAGACCATTTATTAATTTCTTTACAATATTTTAAGTGAGTAGTTCTAAGGAGCTAATTAAATACGGTACATGTTCTGCATTCATTTTTATTCTTACAAGACAACTGCTTAGTTCAGAATTAAAACATGATCTGACAATTAGTCACTGGTTACTTAGGTTACCACTGTAGTTCAAAAAGATTATCTGAACTCTGTTCATCCCAATGATATAACCCTATTTGTTCAAAGGTCCACATGAGTATTAATAATAAGGGAACACTGGGGAAAAAGTTAATCCAACTACCAACTTCTAGGAATATGAGCAACTATCTAATTTGCAATAGAAGCAGAAGCAACTTATAAGTTGTTGGCTACTAACTAACCAAGGAAATAGTCATAGTGTACTTGGGTCTCTCAACTACACAGTTATCTCATTAATCTTGGTCTTCTCTTACAACAATATGTAAAGTTTATCCATGATATATCTGAGAACTAGAATTGGTTCAAACGCTGAAGAAAAATGGAAAGCATCTGGAAGAGGACTCTTCTAGACAAACAAATGACTTTTGTTCTGACAGATGATTTACTTAAACCAAATGATGGTAGGCATATATTTTATTAAGTAATTACTGGCATTACATAATTATATATTATTAAATGTGAGATTAATTAGCCTAAGTTTTACCAAATGTTTCTAGTTCAATACTAAATAATATTGATTTCATAAAGGCCATGATTTTTAGTGACACTGCTCACAATAATATGTTAAGAGAAGGTGTATGCTTATGCATGTGCAAAAAAGCTTTTGTTTGTAGTACATATCAATATGTTAAATAACATATTACCTGTATTTTTGCTAGTTATACAGTGTTGTATTCTGATGAATTTCAATTGAAAAATTTGTTTTTGGTTTGAAGAGGTGTATTTTCAAGAAGGTGACAAATGAAACATTAGTTGTATATTTTAACAAGACATAAATTCTATTGCCACTTTTCAGATTCTTTCATCTGACATGTCGATAAACACCAGGTTTCAGTTTCTTACGCTGTGTTTATTCTGATTTTATTATCATGGCATTGTAAAGACACGTTTATTAGAATTCATTGCTGACAAATCCTAACCAGATTTCAACCTTCTGTATGTTATACACATCCAGACCTGACACTCATACAATTAAACTGTCTGGTACAGTTTTTAGTTTGTAAAAAATCATAAAATGACTTGCCTGATTTGGTGTAATTTCATACTTTTTACTTTTTCAAAACACATTGCTTCAGTGATTCAATTTTCAATGGCATGAACCCTTTCGCACTAAATCATGAAAAACGAGTTGTGAAATAATTTGTCTGGTGCAATTTTTCACTTATTAGAGAACTTCATCAGATTTTGGCGTAATTTGGAAGTAGTTATTAAACTTTTGAACACATTGATCAGATTTCAAAGATGCGATTGTCAAATAATTGGTTTGTCTAGTGCAGATAGTCTACAAGCAGACTTTGAAGTTTTATTGAAGAAATCTAACCTTGACAGACAAGCGTTAAAAAACTACAGACCAGTTTCCAATCTTTCGTTTAAGTCTAAATTGATAGTAAAAATTGATATCCCTGCAATTAACCGACCATCTTGAGTCAAACGATCGAAACGAAGACCAATTTATTTTAAATAAAAATGTTATTAGAACATTGCGCATATAAGGTACTGCTCTAAATGGTTTCTGCTATATCTGTAGGACAGGAGTCAGTCAATAGTGATTAGAGATAGTGCCTCTGACCCTACTCTGGTCAAGTATGGTGTTCCGCAAGGATCAGTTCTTATTCCTCTATTTTTCTCAGCTTATACGACACCTCTTGGAGATATAATAAGAAATTCCATCATGGACATCATTTATATGTTGATGATACCCAATTGTATTTATATTAAAACCAACTGAATGAAAATGAGCAACTAGGTAATATAGAAGACTGTGTGAAGCAGATAAGACTCTAGATGAAGAATAATTAGACAGACTATAAGACAGAGCTAATGAAAATGGGAATGGGAAAAAAATTTGGCTAATGTATCCAGTAATTCAATATATATCGGCGAAATCAAACGTGTCATAATCATAATCAGTTCAGCATCTTGGTTTATATTTTGATTACAATCTCTCAATGAACTATCACATTAATTACGAACATTAGAAACAGCTAAGTTACTAGTGACTTCCCTTTGACTTCCAGATTAGACTACTGTAATTCTCTTTCATTTAATATCTCTAAGGAACAACTTTATCAACTTCAGAATATTAAGAACAAAGCAGCCAGAATAGTATCTCCGGAAGAATTGATACTGGCTCCCGGTAAACAAAAGAATTTAATTTAAAATTTTAACAATGACATATTCAAGCTTAAATGTAGAAAAATACTCCTCAATATTTGAAAGACCTTGTTAAATCTTATCGCCCTGAACGTCATTTACATCCCCCAATCTTACCTATTTAAGATAGTTAGGCCCATCTCAAAGACCAGTAAATGTGCTTTCTCATATCTCTCCATATAGCTCGGTATCTATGGAATAATTTACCTGCCAATCTCAGAAATGTTGTCACTTTGCAATCTTAAAAACTGAATTATTCATACAGTATTATTCTTCATGATATGTCACTGATTCTAATGTTATATTAGGTTGATAGGTCTTGAAGTTTAATTGTTGTGTGTGTGTTTTTGTTGTGTTGATTTGTAATATGCCATATTGTACGACAGCATCAATAGAGCAGCAATTAATGGATTATAGAGTTAATGAGTTATAGAAATAAATTATTATCTATACAAGCATGTAACTGAGTCACCAATCTGTGTGTTTAACCCTGTGGAATAAGACATCTTTCCTCATCATTTAAGTCAACCCAGTTGAAAATTGGTGTGTAAGATCAATGCCAAGATGCCAGATCTTTGTGAATCTAAGTTGATTTTTGTCAGTTCATGAAATATGCTTTTTCATTGATAAAATGTTTTAAAAATTTGATAACAAGGAGACAAAGAAAATGTTCCAGATTTCCATTTCACCATTTCAAGGTCAAACATATGTAAGAAAGAAGGCCAAGAGTTTCAAACGGAAATACAACCTCAATAATGTAAAAATCTCACATTTCAAGTGACATTTTGTGCAGAATAAAAAGGTTTAAACTGAAATCTATTGTATTTTAAATTTTATATAAAATGTGTGTGAATTTTCATCTGCTACAAGCTATATTCAAATATATATTGTGATTTTTTTACTTTTTTTTAGTTATATAATGTTTTTCATTGAAAAGTCAAGATATTTTGATATGAACATAGCTATGTTACTGTCACACACATTATGTCATATAAAAGAGTTTACAATTATGAGAATTAATGAACACACCACCTTCAGCTTCCTACATCTTATATATAAATAAGAATGTTCATGAAGATCAGAAATTGAGCCTTCTAGTTCTGTTCTTACCCCCACAAAAAAAACATGTTATTTTAGTTGCCCAGAGTTAATAATTTGGTCAATATGTAGATAATTTGCTTTAAAACTTAATCTCCTCTGGAATAATCTGCTTCAGTTTTTTTATTGGCTTATTTTTGGATACTTTTTTCTGCAATATTAAATGATAAATCTTGTCCTGTATTTATTTCCCAATTAACTTGGCACATTAACCCGAAAATAGTTTTCTCACTCGATATTTAGATCATATTTTTATTAAAGTTTCAACACATTTATCTTTTAATACTAAATCGATAATATGTCCATTGAGCTAAGTATATCACCAATTTCTCTTTGTTTCCAAATATAGAATTATAAAAGAAAGACAATGCTATATATATAAGCAAGTTTAAGAATAGTTCAATTGACAGATAAATCAATTGGCACTACATATTAGTAGATTTTAAAATAATTTGATATTTTCAATTTCTCTCAAATTACGTGATTAATCAGGAAATGTCTTTATTTGGAAACAGTTAATCTTTAAGTTTAATTTTGAACTCTACACTGGTAATAAATTGGGTTTTGCTAATTTGGTTTGAATAACATATTTACTTACAAAATTATGACCTATAGAACTTCCATGTCATAATGATAAAAAAGAGTTTTATATAAAAACATGATGATGAATAATCCCACTTTATTTATAAGAGGCTCATGTACGGCGGCTGATTAGGGACATGCAAGACTAATTTCCTCTTAGATTTTTAATATAATTCATTTTCTTGAATTTTCACCCCGATGTTTTTGAATATGCACCTCGCTATTTTTTAATTCATTTTATTTTTTATAATTTTCACCCCGCTATTTTTTAATTTATTTTATTTTTTATAATTTTCACCTCGCTATTTTTTATTTTATTTTATTTTTTATAATTTTCACCTCGCTATTTTATAATTTTCACCTCGCTATTTTGTTCATTTATTTTATTTTTTATAATTTTCACCTCGCTATTTTGTTCATTTATTTTATTTTTTTGGATTTTCACCCAGCATTTTTGTATTATTCACCTGGTTATTTTATAATATTCACCTCATTGTTTTTGTATGTAATGATAGTTTTATAACATTATCACCCATGTCTTTAATGGCCGCTGGAATGAATTTTTATATGTGTTTTTATTTATGCTTTTCTGGTCTGAACAATGGAGGATGGTGTTCCTCAACAGAGTCAGCAACAAATTGTGTCCTACTATTTTCATCGTGGTTATTCATACTTTGAAATATTGGCATTTCTTAATGTTTATCATGGTGTTAATTTTGGGTATAGGCAGCTGAAACGGAAGCTAAAAGAGTTTGGTTTACGTAGAAATAATTCCAGGAATGTCGAATCAACTTTGGAAGCCGTTCAAACTGAACTGTCAGGAAGTGGTCAAAATTTAGGATACAGAATGATGCAAAGACGGATACAGGACAAATATAAAATTTCGGCTTCGAGGGAGGAAATCAGAATAATCTTGAAATATTTAGATCCATTGGGAGTAGAGGAGCGGAAGCAAAAGCGACTGAAACGAAGAGACTATTTTGTTAAAGGACCGAATCAACTATGGCATATCGATGGATGGGATAAGCTGAAACAATTTGGATTTTGCATTCACGGTTGTATTGATGGGTACTCTCGTAGAATTATGTGGTTAGAGGTTTCATCAACTAACAATAACCCATTTGTTGTTTGTTCTTATTTTGTGGATTGCATCAAGTCAGTAAATGGAATTCCATTTAGAATACGAGCTGACAGGGGTACAGAAAATGTGAACATTGAAATGTTGCAAAACTCATTGTTTCGTCTTAATGGTTCTGAAGAAAAACATTTCTTATATGGAAAATCAACAGCCAATCAAAGGATCGAAAATTGGTGGAGTAAGTTTGGACAAATGGGAATGTCTACATGAATTTCACACTTTAAGAGTATGTCTGAGGCAGGCATAATTGATACATCTCAAGAACTCCATATCCAATGTATATTGTTTTGCTACATGTATCTACTCAGAAAGGAATTAATTAGCATTGCCGAGATGTGGAATGGTCATGTTATCAGGAAGTCCAGAAATCCATCACAGCCACATGGTAGACCAGATGTCATCTACACCTTACCCGAACTTTATGATACAGTTGATTATTTGGTACCCCTACCCCAGAATCCCACTGAATTGGAAACCTTATCTGGGGTTCTTGTTAGTACACCCTCGATTAGCTGTAAGGATGAATATAGAGAATTGTTTTTATTAACAATGGACATTAATGGTAAAGTTTTACCTTCAAACCTACAAGAAGCAGATGATCTCCTAGTTTTCCTAATTGACAGCTTAACTAGGGATTTGTCTTAGATAAAGAATTATAAGACAATACATAAGAATAAGAATAAAGAATTTTTTAAAGTAAAGACTGTACTTTTTCCAGATATGAAATTTTATTTCAAAACATCATATCCACATTTTTGTGTGGAAGCATAAAAAAACTATACATAAAAAACTGATAGCATCAGTAGAACATGACCTAAAGAAAATATACGCTAACCCAAGCAAACTTTACAAAAGGTAAGTGGTAAAATGGATACAGATATATCACAAAATGGCCAACTTCTAAACAGCTAAAGTACAATAAGGCCGTCTTCGGGTTAGGGCTAGGTTTTAGGATTAGAAATGACCATAATTAGAATTTGGCCATTTTGGGATCTATATGTATCCATTTCACCACCTACCCTTTTGAAAATGACTACATTTTTAGAAATTCAAAACTTTATAATATATCATAAATAAAGATATAAGCAAATCTAATCTAAATTTAGTGATCAAAGATGGCGACTAGGGAGGATTCCGTAAAACCATAATTAAATACAAAATCAGTGAGGTGAATATTATAAAATAACCAGGTGAATATTAAAAATTTGCTGGGTGAAAATCCAAATAAAATAAAATAAATATAAAAATAGCGAGGTGGATATTATAAAAAATAAATTAAATGGAAAAAATTGCGAGGTGAAAATTATATAAAAAAAAATAAATTAAGAAAATAGCGGGGTGAATATTCAAAAGTCGCGAGGTGAAAATTATAAAAAATAAAATAAATTAAAAAATAGCGAGGTGAAAATTATAAAAAATAAAATAAATTAAAAAATAGCGAGGTGAAAATCATAAAAAATAAAATAAATTAAAAAATAGCGAGGTGAAAATTATAAAAAATAAAATAAATTAAAAAATAGCGGGGTGAATATTAAAAAACATCGGGGTGAATATTGAAAAAAATAAATTATATTATAAATCTTTGAGGTGGAAATTATAAAAACGCTCCAAAATTAGTCTTGAATGTCCCTAATCAGCCGCCGTAGCTCATGCACGTTCAATAAACCATTAATGTTATTGACTCTTAAATATCTAAATATTTATAATAACTGTATCAAATAATACTTTGTTTTTTACACAGTAATTTAATGAAATTGGATATACAACTAGTAAAACATATTGCAGATTATTTAATATTAAGTTTCAAAATTGGATCAAATGAAATCCTCATAAAATTAATGTTTTTATCTGGTTGTTTTAACTGAATGAAAATTTATATTGTGTTTTGACTGTTTTACCCATCAAAACAAGTGTTAAAATTATTGTTTATGAGATGTGGTAGGTGTAAACAGAGAATGGTGCTTTCAGGTGTTTAAAATATTAAATATTTCTGCTCATAAATTCATTATTAATCAAGAAAAAAACAACCAAATAAAACATTTTAGCTATATTATTATTAACTTAAGATGTTTATTATGAATAAATTATTTTATTGCGAAATGATCATGGTTGTTTTATTTGTCCATTAATCTTAAAATAGATTCCATTAAACTTACAGATTTTACAATAATACAATAATGAGTTTTGATCACATGATTTTTTTGAAAAAATTCAGTTAATATTTTATTGAATTTCTTGTGTATTCGTAGTAACTGAAAGCAAATGTGGTTGATTTTGATTATTGTTTGAAATGTTTGTTTGAGTGTTTATCTGAAACAGTTTGAATAGGTGTTTATCTGATTCAAGTTTTTTTCTAAAAGTTGATATGGGTGTTTGTCTGATAAATTTGTTTAATTTGGGTATTTGTCTGATAACAGTCTGGGTGATTTGGGTGTTTGTCTGAAAACATTTTGGTTGGTTGTAGTTATGGCTGTTTATTGATAATAGTTTGGTTTATTTGGGTGTTTTGTGATTAAGGTTTAAAGAATAGTAAATTAAGGCTAAACCTTATTTGATCTGAGAGTTGATTGTGAACATGAATTATAAATAAGGTATAATAAAGTTCATAGTATGGAGCTTGATTTAAAATAACTCACATAGATATTCTAATTTCAAATCCAATCATCTGTCCTATAATTGTTGAAAATGTGAAAAATCTGGTATATCGTAAGGAATTCAATTTTATATGATATTAACCATGATAGTATTCACCTCCATGTAAATACTGGCTTAATTCAAGAAATTAAAGATCTGTCTCCTTTGTGAAATTATACATTTATCTTGGACATGGCTAGAAACATGCAATCAAGTAAAAAAATACTTCTCTTGGTACTACTTTTGGTCTTAGTATATCTTTTCTCTAATGGTGGACAAATCTTCAAGAAAAAAAATGTCGTTTTCATGTACCCTCTTTCATTGTTAGTAAATGTATTCAAATCAGCCGGCAAAATTGTTATACCATATAGCTGTGTATAATATTGTAATGCATGTCTTGATTTATTGTGGACCAATCCTGTACAACTGATTAAAATAGAGAATCAATGGTGATACCAGTTTATTACAGGCCCTAGTGTTTGTCTAATCTATATCTTGTACATTTTTAGATACCAACAACATAGACTTTCATGAAAAACTTCATGCACCAAATCACCATTTTTTAATGTTTGATATATTGTAAAATCATGAAAATATTTCT
The DNA here is from genome assembly GCA_030562195.1 of Nipponacmea schrenckii. Classification (NCBI taxonomy): domain Eukaryota; kingdom Metazoa; phylum Mollusca; class Gastropoda; family Lottiidae; genus Nipponacmea; species Nipponacmea schrenckii. The sequence goes on along the minus strand of JAUJPP010000003.1, from coordinate 52,291,324 downwards.
GACAAGGTATTGTGTTGCATACATTTACACCTTCAACACTAGAGATTTATCATTTTATAACCGACATTTTTTCCTCCTAAGACACTAATGAAACCAATCCATCTTTTCAGTCATATTTTTAGATAGTTTAAAGTGGGAATATGCTTTGATTTTACTTGGTATATTTTACATACCGGTACCTATATATTAGTCTAAACTCAGTAAAAACTAAATGTTATTGTAAAGTAATTTATAATTTGAGTATTAAGAAAGACATTTAAGCTTTTACAATAAAATAATCTCTTTCTATATCCAAATTAAATTGTTGACATTAAGGTTGCAATCTTATAATTTTTTCATCCAAATTTTGTTGATTTACAATATATTTAGTCTGAATACATGTTATTTGAACTTTGTCATAATGCCCCTTTAATGTGCACACTACACCTAATAGATTGACTGATGAGAATTGTTGCATATAGTAATTAAATAACAAATTGCGAAATTCAGGGGGAATTGAGACAAATTCGAGTCAGTTATTGAAAATATTCAGACTAGGATGAATTCATGGTTTATTCTGAATGATCTCAGCTTAATTTCAATGATTTAGGCCCTGGTTTGTAAGTATGTTAATTCTATTAGTATTAGGTTTTATAAGAGATACTCTTTTTAGAAGCACTGGCCTAGGTCTCAAGTAGAGACTATGGATTTCAGCTAAATAATATATCGATTAGATATGAAATTAATTACTTCTTGAGAAATTCACAAGACAAACAAATAATTTGAATTGTAAAATTCAACACTTACAACAAATTTTTATTGTAATGGGATGGGGCCCTGGAGTTTAAATCATGGTGAACACATTTAATACATGCCCTGTAGTGTTGTTTTCATCAAGTTTCTTAACTTGAAAGAAGATCAGCTGTAAAGTTTTCCAAAGCATGACTATCTAGATTACTACACAGTGTGCATGCTAATCTAACACTAACAAACGTGAATTTTTAACAAACATACTCTATAAATAGATGATGAGCAGACAAAAACTGGTGTATCTCAATCAACATGTACAACCATCTTAACAGTTCATATTAACAATTTATACAATAACTTTATACAACTCTTATAGTTTCTTTAATGTTTCTGTATGGAACGGTATGGAAAGGTAGAGAAAATTGTAAGGAATATTTTATTATATTTCTTGATGTGCAATTTGTACACTTTACCTAATAATGTACATTTTATTGGATCCTGCTGATTGAAGAAACTAATTTTCTATGTTTGAATGTAGTTATAAATTAAGTTGAAGAAAGTCATAGACATTTCTGTTGTTTGTTGAACAACAGATTGTACATTTTATTTTGCTTGTTACCATGGAGGGAGCCGCGGTGGCTCAGTGGGTTAAACGCTTGCTCGCTAACCTGAAGGTCCAGGGTTCAATCCCGGCAAAGGTCGAGATGAACTTTCGGATTTTTCAGCCCGGTTTCCCCTTGTCAGTGATGCAGGTCGGAGGGACTGACATGGAAAAAGCGTCTAGTCGTTCGGATGGGACAATAAACCGAGGCCCCGTGTGCTACAGGCTGTGCACGTTAAAGATCCCTCGACAGTTGGAAATCGCAAAAAGAGTAGGCTAATGCCGCTGTCCTGGCAAAATTTCCCTCATTGCACACTGCATGGCGTTGCCCGTCTTCGTTAGCCCATAAGGTGCAGAAGAGTAGGACGTAAAACTCCATTCATTTCATTTCATTTTGCTTGTTACCATGGATTATTAAACAGAATAATATAGGACTCTTTTAAGTGACTTTTTTTCTTCAATATGCATTGACTTACTGTTTATAAGACATATAGAAATAGACAGAAATAGTAGATCCATATATCTTGTACTTCTGGATCCCATACTTGATTTAAATTTATTACATTAATAAGAGACAATTACTCCAATAAAATATAAACTTTTTTCATTACATTTAAATTAGGCGAGAACAATTTATTTTCTTGTTTTACGGATCCGCGACCCACATTTTCAGGAAATCCGAAAAAAAAAAAAAAAAAAAATCAGCTCCGACGAAAAAAACAAAAACAGCCTCCATTCCCGCTCAAGAAAAAAAAAACATCTTTTGATTCAGCGAGTTCAACCTCTGATTTGTTATAAATTAGAACTAAAATAATTGTGGATCTAAGCATTTTTTAGTAATAAACTAACTTCCAAAAATTACTCCAAGAAGATCAACAAAAAAGTATTCCCAAAATTACAAAAACCGCTGCTACTTTGACTTTCGTCCATGAAAGCAATGATAGTCTCGATCACCCAAATGTCACGGATGTTCTGCTAATGCACTCGGATAATGGTTCTTTTTTTGGATTGAAATAATATTGCTTACGCAAGTCTATTGAAATTGTGAAGCGAAAATATTTCTAAAACCCGCGCATTCATTATATGCAAGGCATTCATAAGGTATCCAGTTAAAACGGTAACATGTCAAAACGGCAACAAATTTTATTAGTTAAAACGGTAACAACTCCACCAAAACGGTAACAAAAATTTTCGGTTAAAACGGTAACAACTCCACCAAAACGGTAACAGATTATTACTTTGATCAATTCATAATGATGTTTCTTATAAATTGTGAAAAATTACGGAATAACCATATAGTTGTACACTTAAGTTATTACAATAAAATGTTAATTCGGTTCTTTTTCAATATCAAAATTATTATTTTGTTGCTATGGGGTTTTCCTAGGATTTCCCAGCAAATTTTACTGAACCAATCATGTTCATTCTTTTATACAACTACACAAAAGCCAGCCAATGGAATACAATTCACAACTAGCTCTTTCAGAGATCGATGGAATTTGGAAAATAGTGTGGATGAAATGACATTTTATTTTGTTTTTCTGTTTATGCAAATGGCTTCACGCTATTTTAGTGTTACCGTAATAAGAGCTCTGGAAACGCTCAAGAGTTTTGATTTGTATGAGCATCAACCGAACAGTTCGTGAACTGGCCAATTGCGCAATTGAAAAAGTAGGCCTTCTTGGCACGTCTTCAACTTCGTCTTCCGATGATGTCATTGATGAAGGACTACGTATCGAAAAGATCATAGCTTCAGAATCCACAAGTAGTTTGGATATAACAGCAACTTCTACACCCCTTCATGTCATCGTGGGTTTTAATCTATTGTTTGTGACTGTGTCTAAATCAGCTCTCCCCACGTCTAGTACTAGAGTAGTAGTGCCAGTGGTGACAAAGAACCGAAGTATTAAATATGATTGTTTACCATCTACAAAAGACTATGAAAATACTAGAAAAGATCATAAGATGTTTAATGACATTCTCTAGAAATATTGAAAGAACTGAATGTTGGATTCACAGCCCATAATGTTAATCGACTTTACATTAACTGGGAAGCATTTTGTAAGCACACTTCACTCCACATTATGGTATATAACTTCACAGCATCAGAAGTTAAAAGATCGTGGTTTACTAATTCCAGATATATTCCAAGCATTTTCTGGATATACGATATTTCTGAATTATGGGGCTGAAATTTGATATGGCAGTGGCACAATACCCATGATTGAATTAACTGCTCTGGTGTCCTCACACTATACAGCCGGGATTGGTGTGGATGTTTTTTTTTTTTTCCCCCTCCTACCCTCAATTTTGGTCCTTTTTTTTTTTTTTTTTTCCCCTCCTGCCTTTACAGATTTTTCCGTAAAACAAGAAAAAAAATTGGTCTGGCCTTAGAATTGATATCTTAAAATATACAACTTTGTATATAGTACTTTAATAAGACAGAAATATGTATAGGTTAATGGTCGAAAGTTTGTCAATAAGTCTAATAATGACCGTTGATGAGGACCAAAGGTCCGAGATATACGGTCATTATTAGATGCATTGACAAACTTGAGATCCATTAACCAACTTAAAATACAGATTAACAAAAAAACAGCTCACTATAAACTCACTAGAGTTTTATTTACAAACAAATCTGAAATCAAAACGTTTAAGCCCTTTAGTACAAGAATCATCCATATTCAGACTATGTGTCAATAACAATGAACCAACCAATATGGCAGCACCTGGTGTTTGGAAAAAAGTTTCATTGTTTGATTCTTTAATACTTATATAAATCAAAAGTATAGATGCTCTAATGAATGGGAAAACTTTGTCAGTTTGTCTAATAATTCCCGAATTAACTCATAATCGGCCTAATTACGTTGGAAATACCTAGCTAACATCTACCAGAACTATCCATAAAACACAGATGGACCTTCCTGTGAATGCACGAAATAACAATGAAAAAACGCCTAATTTATCAATTGGTAAGCTTATTTGACAAGATTTGAAATACAACTTTAATCGATGCTGACAGATTTCGCCCTAATGAATAATTAATTATCTTTTTCATTTGAAAGAAAGGATTTGAAGATAAACTTTAAGTTTTAATTGAACGTAACATTGAACACTATACATTTTGAAACCTGAATAAAGTATGAGTGAATTTAATGTGAGTAGTTGTCAAGACTTATCACCATTCGTTATGGGCAAGTGGCTAATATTTAGAGTCCAATATTGACTTTAATATTGGACTCTTGGCCACTTGCCAGTACCAATATGTTGGATATTGGTACGCAAAAAACAAAGGGTGATATCACATCTGTATTTTAAAAGATGTATAACTTCCCTTTTAGCAGTTAAATTATAAATAAATTATAAATTGAAACTTTGTTTGATTCTTTTCTTATTGATGATTCCCAGATTAAGTCAAGCAAAGATATTATTTATTGAAAACATTATTTTTGAAATACGAACACTTATGGGAAATAAATAAAATAGACTCAAAATTGGTTTATTTCTACCTTAGTACCGAAAATAAAAGTGGACTACTCTTGTTTTGAATTTCTTAGATTTGCATTGCTATTATCAGAACCCTGAGATAAGATGCTTTTTTTTTAACTGCTGGATTATGATTAGAACTTGGTGGCACATTGACATAATCAGCATCTTTGATCTCAACACCACATCAGATATGCAGAATATGTCAAGATCTGAAATAAATCAAAGGCTTTGATTACATGTTAGTTATAGCATAAGTTTGACACATCAGACAAGATATCTGCCTAATGTTGAATTGGTATATTATATTTGATTTGAAAGTTAAAGCCTTATTGATAAACCTTGAAGTTATAAACCATATGTTTCAACTTAATGTTGTTGAAACACCTTGTACTTAACTTGTATTTCTGTCGAGAAATAGAGATAGTATTGAACTTGATATTGATTATGTTGGGCAGAAATATTTCACTAAGGTGTATTTGCATTCTGCTGAAAATCACACTTTGCCAAAAAAACTATTTTGATATTGAGACCTGTTGCCTATACCTTAGTTGTTTTGTGAATTATTGGGGCAAAATGAAAAAAAAGGTTCTGAATTAAGGAAGTTTTATTTATAGAAATCTCAAATCTTTATTTTGCTATTGACTAGGCCTGCAAAAACCTTTGAATAAGGTATATTGGGGTAAACAGTCAAAAAACCTACATAATCATTTGAACGTGTTTCTACTCTATTATTCTGTCAGTCTTCTTTTACTTGTGAACAGTTGTTTTTTTCGTATGCTTGCTTTTAGTCTTGAGAGAAGATTTCCAGGTTTATTATTACATCTTTTGATCTCGGGATGACTTACTTTGTAATCATTCGGTCCTCATTATGTATTGTTTACAAAAAAACTTGTGTATTGAACCTAATTTTGACCAATTTTAATAAAGAGTTTATTATTATTAGTATGTCCAGGTTAATTGACAATCCAGTATCATGTGTACTATTACAGTAGATCAGCAAGAAAGTATTTCTGTGTCTGAATTGTTATTAGCCTTGATTTTAATTATTCACGTAAGCAGTAAGGTGTTAAATTGACTTGTAGCTGTGGGATGTAGTAATTAGATAAAAACAGGGAGAAACCAGTTGAGCAATATTGGAGGTATGTGGTATTCAATAATATCCTGCAATTCATACAACTGATATTAATTAGCTTAACCAAGTGTGATGAAATGCGGAAAATATGATTGGGAAAATTAACAACTTGCAACAGTCCATGATGAGTTTATTTTCTACCAGTATATAAATAGAAGAAACGTGTCTCTGCCTTCTGTTTTTTTTTTATCATTTGCTGTTTAGTACACAGATATTATAGGTTTCTCAACTACAATAAGGTTTTCTTTTGTTTACATATTGCATAATGAAATGACAGCAGAAGATTTCAACTGATGAAACAAATTATTGCTATAAGTGAAGAAGATATAAAATTTTCAGACAGTCAAAGTTCTATGTTGTCTGATTTTTTGCTCCTGTTGAGGGAGTCATTTACAAAGCTGACACACTAGTAGTCTTATTCTAACAAATCATTAATTGTAGAATATTTCTCAGTTCATGAAACATAACTTGCAGCAATTAGTGCATTGATTATTATGAATCATCTCACCAATTAACTGTGTAGAATATGATGTTGTCATCATGACATGAAACTATTATTTAACTGTTTGTACATTATTCCTTTATGCAGTACTTTTTATCCTTATCAGATAAATCTTTGGCATACTTTCTCTTCATTTCTTATTTGCTATATTTGTGATAGTGAAGTCATAAAATGCTAAAATTTAGTGAAAATACCAGGCTTAGTGTATTTGAAAGAACTCTCTGGCTTCTACTTAGATTGGTGAATAACTGCTATCAGTAGTTGCCTGACTGGACAAAAGTCCCTCTGCAATATTGAACAATGTCAAAAGTGTATTTTATAGTATTGTATAATGATAAAAATAATAGCTAATTCTTCTTAAAGATTATTGTTAGAAATTTTAAGAGAAGTACATACTGCACTTTAATGGACAATTTTCGTTTAAAGGAAATTGAAAATAGAATCTAAGCATGTTAACAAAAGACAACGTTGAAGATTGACAAGAAGAAGGGAAGTAATTAGTAATTGTCATCCCTGTAGGGTTTCTACGTTTTATCACCAGACAACTATAATTAGCTAACTCGCGGCAGTTCTCCGTAAAAAGGTGACAAATATAGCTTGTTACTGGCTTAGTCATTCTTACTAATTACTGCACAGGGATTCTGGAAATATTTGGTTTTCGCAATGTTTCTGGCAAGGTTAAAGAACAAAAGGTTTCAATATAAGAAACAATATTAATTGGAATTTTTAAGAGTTCTTACACATTTTATCATTGCAGAATGCATCTGTCTACATATATTAGCATCAGTATGCTATTTTACTGCCAAAAAAGTTTTTCTATTGTCATGTTTTCTTTGTAAGTCGAAGATCTTTGTAATTTGAATAAGAAAAAGCACTTGCCTATTACATAACTAATATGCATGCAATTTAAACAGAAAGAGTTAAGTTTCTTTTTTTGATTCAGTAATTCTTCTAGTGTATTTTTATTTGTAACTTTGGCATCATTTTGCCATTTTATCTGTCATTTTATTTTCATTCCAATAGGATGAGAAATTGATCATTATAACAAGATAGAAAACATAATGTTAAACTTCATTGTAGTTGCAATTAGGCTTGCAAGGAACAGACAGGAACAGTAGGATAGCATTCAACCTATCTTGTAAGGTGTAGAATACTGGTAAGAGAAACTCTACTTGGCAATTAGAAGCACAGAAACAAGTATTAGTAGTCGTTAATTAGCAACAATGAGTCATGTGATATTAGACTGGAGCTAGACATCAATCTCCTTTATTTAAGGACACACGACATGTGATCATCTTAGTGGTGGATGGACTGGTATAAAATGTCTGATATAAATGGTAGACTTTTTTTATTATCCAAATGTTTCTGTAGCTCTTTCTGTTTGATTTATTATCAAAGCACAATGTCACTGGATATCACAACGCAATATTACTGGATATCACAATATCTTTTTCTGTCTCAATATGAAGTCTTTGGACATCATTGCAAAATATAACTGTTAATTTTGGCACAATTACACTGGATATCACAACACATAATTATTTGATATAACAAGACTAAATTACACCATAGTATACAGTATAATACCACAAGAAATCACAAAACAATATCAGTGGATATCTCAACACAATATCTATAACACCATGTCATTAGATATCTCAACACAATATCATTAGATGTCTCAACCCAATATCATTACATATCTCAACACAATATATCTCAACACAATATCATTAGATATTTAACTCTATATCAGTGAATATGACAACTTGATATCATTATATATCCAAACTCAAGCAGCACTGATATAGTTTGATTTGTGACATTGTGGGGGCTTTATGGTAGAAAGTTCTATCAGCAGTCTATTCATTGTATGTGTGAATGGAAGATTTGTACCTCTTAAAATTGTGACAGCATTGTGAAATGTTAATCTTGGAAATAACACTGTCTGGTACATCCTGTTATCTTGTCTATAATTCTTGTGAATGATGTGTTGTAAGCAGTAAAAGCTCTCCTTGGTTCAGTATATTTGAAGGGTAACTATTCTCTACGATATAGACTGGTGTTTTGGCTAACATGAGACAGACTATTTATGAAATATAAAGTGGTAACACTTGATAAATCGTGTTAAAGTATATCAATTAATATATTAGTTAGTTTAATAAAACCTCTGTTGCATATCTTTGATAAACCATCAATTTATTGAAGATTTAATTTGAAATTGATGGTAGTTTAAAAGTTAAAGTGATAAAAACACTTAACATTTTTCATTGATAGAGACTTTACTATCAGTGTCTGACATTTCCCTCTGCATTGGTCTATTCATGATTTTATGTTTGGAAAAACATTTTATATATAAAGTTTTGAAGACGCTAGTTCATATTAGGAATAATCATGCTGAGGAGATGTCAAATTGATCAAATAATTATAAACTTTATTTTGTGCATTAAGTGTATTTTTGGACATAGGAGGTTTATGTAAAAGAGTTGTTACAAAGACAAAATGATTAATCTACAGGAGTTGAAAAACATATCTGAAGTTGCTTCTTCATATTGAAAGTTCTTTGCTAAAACTCAAAATTGCCAGAACTATTCTAAAAATCGCTGGACGATATTGAAAGTTGTTTGTTAATATAGAAATTCACAGGGTTGCCTGTTGCTGGTCAATACTGCATGTTGCTGGTCAATACTGCCTTTAGCTGGTCAATGCTGCATGTTGCTGGTCAATACTACTGGACTTTTGCATAGGGTTATTGTGAGGGTACATAATTGTCACAGAGTAGATGTTGTGAAGAGTATCATGTACCGACTGGTTACATGCAGGACAAAACATCCTTGTCTCTTTGTAAGAGCAGTCACATGATAAAACAATTATCAAAGTGAATTAATGCTCAAAATCCTTTTGGTAACTTGTAAATCATTTTGTGGTGGTGCTGACATTTAACGTCTCTGGTTCAAAATCTATTAAGATTGCCCTCACCATTATGTAACCAATAGTCATTATAAAGAAGCGTGATTGAGAGTAAGTTTGATGACACGAGATATCTAGAAACAATGAATGAGATAGTGTAATATATTTTATATATCTTACTTGATATTGCGTGCTATAGTGCTAAAGCCAACTACATGACAAACGACAATCAGAACAGTAGAACATTCCGTCACTTTTTCTCTGGTTTCAATATAGGAGTTAAATAGGAGATTCACTTTATTTTTATCATTGGAACTGAGCGGTTTGAGACTTTTAACAATTATTTGATTTTAATAGAATATTACTTTTGTTTTTTTGAATATTTAATTTTTTTTTTATAACTCATTGCAAAATTGTATATATTTCTTTTGTGATAATCAAAACAATAGATATATTTGGAAATTTAATTTGGATTTTTCAAGAAATGACATTAAAGTGCTATATCCTAAGGTAAGGTAAAAAAATCAATAGCTGTGACAGGATCTATAAAGTGAACTAGAGTGATTAGTTAAGAAGGCTATAAATTAGTTGAAATTAGAAGACAAGTTCACTCATGTATCAATCAGAAAACTAGTTGGCTTTTATACAGATAACAAAAATTTCAAATTGGACATCGAGTTAAAAAAGAGCAGTGATCATTAGAGTTTTGTGTGTCGAGAACATTGATTGAAACAGATTGTGTAGTGGTGGAAGTAGAAAAGGAAAAATATACTCATTACCTTTGGATATATGGATAATTCAGGATTGAAAAAAGTTTTTCTAGTTCTTGATTGAAATGAAAACGAATATCAAATGAGAGTTTGTTTGTTATAGTTCTTTTGTCTATCCATTAGGCCGATAAGTACAAAAAAAACCTAAATTTTATAGCGTTATACTTGAAAGAGATCATAGTTTAGCTGTCATTTAGATTTTGATAAAATATACAGGACAATTGTGAAGTATTTTTATTTTTGGAATAATTTTTTTGGAAAATATTAATTAACTGTTATGTGCTGGGATAAAGTTTGTGAAATTGCCATGATCTGAAGTTATAAAATGTAAGTTTAAAGTTTATGTTTTTAATATTATTATCGCTATCCTCTCCTAGGGATATGTGATATAATAACTCAGCAAGTACCGTAAATTTAAAATGTCATTCACTGTAGGTTATATTACAATATGTTGTTTTCACTCAGTATTCAAAGGGTTAATATTAATACAACAGTTTTCACTAATAACCCATTCTAGGGTTCCTTAACAGTGTGAATACTGTACATGTGGTCATTACAATATGTCCTTTATTTTGCAGAGCCATATTTGAATACAAAATTTCAAAATTGATAGCAATAGACATGCACCCGGATTTACATCACATTTTGTTTTAATTTGTAAAGTGTCAATCGATAGAAATGTTTTATATAGGGGAGCTATTGGTTTTCATTCTGTATTTACATTCTCTCTACTGTATGCCAATAAGGTAAAGAATAATAAAACATAAAACTTATTTCAATACATTTATTTACATTTGACTATTTATACAGAAAATACTCAGGCATAATTTCCGTAATTATAAGTGCAAGAGAACTATATACCATACATTAAAACAACTGAGAAAAGGGCTCTGTTGCCTGACACTGTTTTGTATCATTAAAAGCTTCCTAAATCTCAATATCTTTGTTTAAGATTGTGACTGGGAGAATGTACTATATTAAAGCAATGATACCACTGTCAAAAATATCAATATTAACAATGTCAGAATACAATGCTGAATTGAAAAACACACAAAGTTTTCATCCGGTTTTGGAAAACAGTGACCATGTGCGTCTACAATTAACAACAATTAAAGACAGTATATTTATCTAGGAGGTGGACGTATTTTGCTGTATCTGTATTTATAACCCAATATTTATACTTTAATAAGTTGACTTTTAGCATTTTTTTAAATGCTCTGAATTTTATCACTGACAAGAGAAGACCTTGTTATTATTTTGTAATAAATAATTTCTTAAACGCCAGATTTCTAAGGAAACTGAAGGAAATATATAATTTGTTGATCAAGTGATATGTGTTATTTCATGTCGAGTTGATTAAAACGCCCAGAATTTGATAAGCTGTAGAGAATTTTATTTTTAGAATATAAATTAAGTTGCAGATTACAGTTTAAGTGGTTTCATATTTATGTAATATTCGCCATAAAAAAATAGACTGGATCATCTGAAGGGTTTTGTGAGAATAAGGGTTACTTTCAGAATTAAATAAAAAAGAAGTATATTTTGAACAATGAACAAAATTTGTAAAGAGTGTGATAATTGAGTAAGAGATGAAAAGGAGGGATAGCAGCTTGCCATCATTAAGGTAAAATTTATAAAATTTGAACCAGTTAAAATAGTTTTTTAGTCTAACCAAGAGTTTATGATGAGTTTATGACGCAGTCTAGTCTTAAATACCTGTTGTAATAGTAAAAAGTAGATCCTTTTTCAGAGATCTATAAAGTCTTTGATTAAATTTTGTTAAGTTTTTGAAACTGTAAATGTTTCTTCAGGGTTAAATTTGACTTATGTGTGCCAGCCATGGCAGTGGCTTACAGATGACTCTACCACTGTCAATAACAACTAATAGCCAATACCATTTCAAAGAGTAGCATTTGTTAAACTCACTTTTCAATATGCAATAAGCCTTGAGGCTGTTGAGGAGAAAATGTAAATTAGAAATTGAAAACTTTTCACAAATGGAATTGAAATCATGAAGAAATTAACTCAATTCTTGGAACTCTGCTGAAAAAAATCAATTTCAGTGATATGAGACAAATAGGTTATTTTTGTTGTTATATCTCAATGACCTTTTCTTTCCTCCATTTTTTATTCTGTTGATTTGCCTTGAAGGTTTGTGATCTTAAATTAAAGCTTTCTGCGTAGAACTATGTTGTCAGGTCCTTAATTAACTTGTCTTGGTGGTAGAAATTCCCTGAAGGCCATATATTAGTGTTGTAGTTTGTCTATTGTAATGGTTGTTTATGTGAACAAAACTATGTTTCCATTCCAGACATATGACAAAAAAAATCATGGTTAAAGAGTACTGCTTGAAATTGATTAAAATTTGCCTTTTTTTTCTTTATATCTGCATATTATCAATTTCCAGGGATATTTTGTTGCACTGTGGCCAAACTATTTTGTATCAGGAAACAGAAGTATTGAACACATGTAACATGTTTTACTTTCAACATGTTCTTTTAATACTACATGAGGAAAACCTCATATTGCATGGTGTGAATATAGGCAAGCCCTCTGGTTAAAAAAATATTGGTATTTACAGAAGATACAATGAATCTGAATAAACTGTAGTCCAGCAAAATAACACCTAGTAGTAGTCTGAATAGCAGTGGGCTTGATCTGAAGTTTGATTTTAGATTTCTATTACTATTTGTTCTACCATGCTCAAGCTTGTTTCGAAATCTGTTTCGGATTTTTCCTCATATCTTGACTTGCTAATAACATTTTATTGTGATGTTTGGAATTCAGATTACAAACAAGTCCTAATTGCCTTACCAATTATTTTCAAATTACTATAATCATAATGAGCCAATGAAATTACTGTAATCATTGTGAATTAACCAATGAATGACTTTAATTTGAAATATCATGTAGCCAATTATCGTGTGTTATTTCAAAGATACGGTTGTAGGATTGGATAGGTATTCCGGTAATGAAATTGTCATGATTCTGTATCAGATGGTGTCATTTTATATTCTGATCTATTCTATAATTGTGCACATGTGACAAACTTCCGATGACAATTCAAACTATACATACAAACAGTTCACGTTATATTGAGTTTCCTATATTAAGACCTGACAGTGCAAGAAGAACTTAGATTCTCTTATTTTAAACTCCCTACCTATCTTCATCTTATTGGATTTGATAAAGATTGACACCACAATGTACTATATAATGAGGCTGATTATGAAAGGATAAAGGCATTTCCTTATCATTTCAATTCCCATAACTCAAAAGATCTTCCTCGTTCATGTGTTATGGACAATGTCAGGATTAATGGGTAATAGACATTTTTCTAATGGTACAAAGAGCAAAGTTATAAATGGACATCTGATGCAGTTCCAACCAGAACCAGATGACAAGTTGACATATATATGTGGAAAAATGCATCATGGTTATAGAAACTATACGCGACTCTGAATAGAAAATGTTAAGCATCTGATTATATATATCTGAATATATATATTATAACTAATACTACATCTCTTTCTTGACTAGATATATTGGGACTCATTGCAAAAATTTTGCGCTTTTTTGGATAGTTATTTTTAATTGTTGTTTTTCAAATGCTCAGGTAATGTAACAAGAGTTTATTGACTATAATGATTAAGAGAAAGCTAGTAATAATGGTTTTATCAATTAATTTCTATCACACTGAGCAGAATTCTCATTATCCCATCATTATCTTTCTACTTTTAGTATCAGCACAATAACTGTCACTATCTAGATTGTTTGCTGTTAGGCACTTTATTTTAAAGTGATGATGCCATTTAGCAGCTCAGTTGCAATTTGTTACCTCATTGTTCACTTTCAGACCCGTGGGACAACAAACTGTAACTGTTGCTAAAATGATGTTAGAAGCCTTAGTTGAAACTTGTCATCCATAGTTTATGATATCAGCATCTGCTGGAAGCAAACGTTAACTTATCATCTACCACCACCGTTAACTTATCATCTACCACCACCGTTAACTTATCATCTACCACCACCGTTAACTTATCATCTACCACCACCGTTAACTTATCATCTACCACCACCGTTAACTTATCATCTACCACCACCATTCTACTACTTTCAGTGCAGCAGTTGGGCAGTACATTTAAAAACAAAGCTGAAAGTGAAATGTATATGCACAGAAAGTTGAAACTGCTTCTGAAGGAGATGAAACCCTGAATATCAAATTTTCTAAGTAATAGCTTTCAATGCATTACTGAATAAGTATAAACTTAATGTAGCAACCATTTTGAAGACTTAAAGATGCCTTGGAAGTTTGATTCAGAAGAAAAAATGGAAACAATTTACTAGTAACCTGTCTGAAAAGTTGTTCTTTGACCAAAGCATTGCTTGTAAAGAAAACAATATTTATTACAATTATTGTAACTAATTGAACAAATCTGTCTAAATAAATCATGGACACCCACCTTTAAACTTATAATCATAGCAAGACTTAGTCATTTAGCGACTATCACAAGTAGACTATTATTCCAGCAGAACTTGACTTAAATATAAGCTTTCTGCATGTCAGGTCCTTAATTAACTTGTCTTGGTGACAAAAAAAACATCATGGTTAAAGCGTATTGCTTGAAATTGAAATTTTTTCTTTTTAATTATATGCATATTTTCCCATTCAACTTTTTAATTGTTTTACTGTTGCTAATCTACTTTGTAGCAAGAAACAGAAGTTTGAGAACATATTACTTTCAACAAGCTCCTAAAATACAACATGGAGAAAACTTCCTAATGTATGATGTGAATATAGGCGAGCACCTTTGATGAAACAAAATATTGATGAGTCTCTTTTGTGAACTTGACCACCATTTATATAATATATAGTATATAAACCGGCACCCCTCTAAACTGCAGTTGGGCATCTCAATCAAGTCCCAAAGTATTTAATCCATAGTTAAGTAATCTCTCAAACCCGCATCTAAATTTGTTGATGGATTAATTGACATTAATCGGTTAATGACATTAAAGATGTATACAATTTTAAATATTGATTCCCATTGTTTTATTGATTATTACTCTTATAATGTATTATTACTCTTATAATGTATTATTACTCTTATAATGTATTATTACTCTTATAATGTATTATTATTCGTATTTAATTACGCTTTATATGTACCAGTATGAAACCATTGGTTATTTTTCAAATTCAAATTTGTGATATAATAGCTGATTTTCTTGATGAATGTTTAGGTCATATTGATGGAATGCCCTATAATAGAAAACATCCAGGCTAAAACTGAATCTTACTTACTCCTAAACTGGCAAATTCCTCCAAACCAGCATTTATCACGGGTCCCTAGTGTTTTAGAGGGTTTTCACTGTAATGTGGTTAGGCTAGATGCCCTGTTTTGACTGGTAACTCGGGTCAGATGTCACTGTACCAATTGGCCAGAACATAATTTATTTATATGTAAAACGGGCAAGCTCTTATGACCCAAGGCTTCTCAGTCTTGATATAAGCCATAGCACATTTGTGCTGCATATTTCTATAAGCCATCATGCAGAGAATAATGAAAACTGCATTGAATTGAAGTCCTAGCCCAAATCCATGCCCAAAAGTTTTTTTCAACTAGTCTAAGCTTAAAGGACTGTCGGGTACATATGACCTGGCTTTATGGTATAATTCCAGTTTATATGGAACCTTCACACACTCAAAGTAAATGAAGGAAATAAAGGGATACCAATGTTCCGTGCTGAAATGGTGTTTAAGTCTAAAAATATCTTTAGCTATATAATAAGGAGTTCACGTTTAATTTGGACTGATTCATGTAGAAAGGTATATACATGCTTATTCTTGTAAACTTTGTCCATATTTAGCTGTAGACACGCTGTTAAAAAAATAATCAAACAATTAATTATTAGATTGGTATAAAGCTAGGTCCATATTAGCTGTAGACAAGTTATAAGGTTGTGGTCTAATTGGTAAAAATATTGAATGTCTTCAAGCAACAATTAGTAACATTGAGAACTCAGTCGGAAAGACATCATGCTTTTCAACTCGGCCAATGGCAACATGCTAATTCTGATATGAACAATATTAATAATTATTTTTACTGAGTGTTACCAATTATTACAATTTTAACTGTTATTTCTTCATCATATTTATAAAGTGCACACAGACAGAAAATTCAAAAGCATTTTTGAATTAAGATTCAATTCGATAAATTCATTAGTGCAGTATTTAAATATAGAGATATTAAAATTCTAAGTTTTTATGTACAGTTTTGTAATATTTTATTCTATTTCAATCAGTGGGCGATGATGTGTGTTTTATTTCCTGTAGGTTAATGCATGTAATGTATAGAGCATGCATGCACCTGTAAATTATTAATGAAAATAGATCCAAAAATCATTTCCCATGAAATTAACTACTCTGTTTAAGATAAGGTTATGTATGTTTTCTTTGGTCAATTAGAATTGGAATTCTGCCACCAATATAGATAGCATCAAAGATGAATTTCATCTAAATGAATTGTCAATTTTTGTTTTCTGCTTGGCTTGAAACATTAACTTAAATTGACATATGTATTGAAAATAATAACCTGGCATGAATATTACATGAGTTTAGATTTTATTATTTTACTTTAATTTTACTGAGAAAGAGTAATACTTGTGCTTTATAGGGTGCTCTTATCAGGGTTTTTACTGATCCAAATTTAGTTTAGGTATTGTAGGATACCCTGCACATTACATCTTAAACAGTTTTTCTATAGAGATTATGTTTCTTGATTAGACATATAACTAAAAGCTTTACAAATATCATAAAAGATCTCTTACCATAAACACTTTAAAATAAATTATGAGATATATTACTGGTTAGTATTGAATATTAGTTTTAGTCCTATTTTAATAAACTATATACTTGTTGAATATTATAATAACACTCTTTTTATAAACTGTGTTATTAACTAGGTGTCGGTTCCTGATTGTATGTTAACAATACGATCATGTTACAGTCATTATTTCACATATTATTGATGGAAATTGAATATTTATGGTTATATTAGAAACAAAATGTGATTAAGTGTAATTTGATTAAATCTGAAAGTTTGATTTCTGGTAATTTTAGGTTTAATCAAATTACCGTCAAATTTAAATATCAAATCCTCAAAAACCATGAAAAAAACTTACATGGATTTAAATGTCACAAAAGAAATCATCGGTTGCTTATATGTTACAAAATGTCATTTAGTATTTTAAAAATGAGTCTGTCAACCACCAAAAAATTACTGGTGTTACTAATTTCGTAATTAGATCTAGATCTAATCTATAATTTACAGAATTCCAAAAGTTTTGAAAAATATTTTGTAGTTGTTATGGTTTTTATTATGAAAGGAAATAGAATTAAAATTGATACAGCTTCCAAGAATGGACTGTAAATTTCAGTTCTCAAGAATGGTCAATATGAGTATATATTCATCAGTGAACTTACCTGTCATAAAGAAACAGAACCCCTGTAAAATCAGAGTCTTTATCAGAATATAAGTATTCTGTTATGTTATTCAGCAGGTATATCTACATTGGTCTTCACTTATAACAAACTTGCATAAACTGAAAAACCGGTAATAACGAACACATTTAAAAGTCCCGTTTTTCACTGCACCAATTTCATTGAAAAATAAATTGAAAAAAAGAAATGCTAGTAGCGAAATTTCGGTAATAAAGAATAGAAATTGACACCCTGTGTACCAAAATCAATGGTTATTACGAATGGATTAGTCATAATTAACCGATAATCTCAATCGCCCCAATCACAGCAATAAATTGTCACCTACCAACTCCCGACTATCAATTATTATTTATGAATTAAACTTAATTTACATTTTGTTTAATCCTTTTGTCCTCCTCTGTTCACCCACAGTCCCAAAATATTCATTTTGTTTACCGGTCAAAACAATAATTATTAGGCGAAATCGTAAATAACGATAACCGTCTTCAAGTGTCATTCGATTCTTAACATCAACATGGCTACGTACAAAGCCCATAAAATTCCGAATCTGATGACGAAAGTAACGACATGCGTGTAGGTGAATTGAAGGAAATTGGTACGAGGTGAATAAATTTACCGATGCACCAGATACCGTAAGACTGGAATGATTTTTTAATAGTCGACGAAGATATTATTACACTGGACAGACTGAGCGACGATGAAATTGTAGAGAGTGTTATGTCGGTGAAAAATGACACCACCCCAGAATCTGATGACGAAGAAGAAATCATAGACAATGAAGTTGTCATCATTTGCGGATTCTTTTCGAGCGTTAAACACGCTAGGAAAATGATTATTATTTATGTGAATTTGCAATAAATTATGTGCTTAAGGTTTAGTACTGTTTAAAAATGCGATCGTTCCTTTTCTTTGGGATGGTATCGGTAATTTTGACGTTATCCAAGATGGCGGACATAAAAAATGATATAACAAATTTCGGCTATAACGAACTAATTCGTTTGGTCCTGTATGATTCGTTATAGCCAGGTTTCACTGTACTTATAATATATGCTCTTATTGGTTAAAGTTTTGTATATTTTATGTTTATTCTAAGACGCAGTATCCAGTTAGGTTTATAGAATATTCTTGTTGGTGACTCCTCACACCTGTACAGTGTATTTGGTTTTTTTGCTTATAAATCTCTATACATAATTTTACAATGAAGAACAATATTCTTCAAAAACTACAATGTGCAAAGAAATAATATTTTGTGTAGGTTTTAACATGTGTGGACATTTCATGTGACAATGTGGTATGATATGTGTTACATTAAATGAATGATTATTGTAATCATAAGTTGTTGTGCAGTCTAATGTAAATACACCTACAACACCATGAATATTCATGAAGCTATCCAGTGATACATATAATTATAATACATATATATATAATTATTATGCTTTAATTATAATATTTAATTATTGAGTCACAGATGTTAGTGTTGGAGGAACAATTATAGCTCATATCAATCTTTTTACTTCCTGGTTTACTTGGTAATTGAATAGAGTTTTACATCACACTGAAATAGAGCATTGGGCTCACTACAGATGGGTGTATACCCATTGTTTTGACCTTTTTGACTCATTGAAATGATTAGGTTATACATCCTACTGATCAGCATGTTAGAGAGCCATTGAACAATAGAAATATACAGATCTTTTGGAGGTTATGATATAATGAATATTATTAAATAATTGCTTCTTATTGGGGATATGAAATTTAAGTTCTAAATCTTAGATGCAAGATGCACATAATTATCAAACAAATCTTCTTCTTCCCACTTCCCTCCCTAAATTGGAACCACATTTAGTTCAAAAGGTTTATTTGAATACAACACCAATATCTTTAGCATTAGAGATTTCTTACAATAAAGAGTAAGAATTGAAATTTACATGGAAACAGATTTGCACAACAGTATCATTGGTATTACCATCTTACCTAGGCTAAATTTCTAAGTTTTATGCTAAATCCTTTTATACAGATTAAAACAGGATATATAAAACTGTGTAGGCTGTTGACTGTCCCTAAGTTGAATGAATTGTGAAGTATCTTGTTGTTAAAAGTGAAACAATATCCATTTCATCTGTGTTTTATGTGTTTTATGGACATTTGAACATTTCCATGAGATTGTGTTGAAAGTCCCTTAATTGATATTGGATGTTGATGTATGATATATAAGGTTAACTAGTAATAAAAAAGGTGAAGTGTTCAGTATCAGTAATGCTGTTTGCTGTATTGTAACATTATGGTGTAATTTATTGAGATAAGTTCTGAAAGGTGCTATGAATGGCTGAAATTAATCTATCAGTAAACTGAACACAATTAAATAAATTCCCAAATCTTAACCTTCCCTTTTATTCCAGGAAATTCAATGTTTAAGTTTCAAAAATAGCTTTTAAGGTAACATACAAGTTTTTCAAAGAAGCACCTTTATTCCTTTAATATTCATTAAAAATGTTTAAATTTTTTTTAATATTTTGTATTATGCAGGTGTAAAGTGTAATTATCAAACTGGCCAACTATTTGGAGTATTGTTGTGTTAGGAGATGGCCCAGGGATGTAGCGGTGATGATCAAGGGCCAAGTGATATGTCTGAAGGGGATGAGGGTGGACTTCATGATCAGTTTTCTCACTTCACTATACGTAAACAAACTTCTTACAGGTAAGTCACTTGTTTTAGTCTTGTAAATATTTTTATTTTCATCATTTATTATAGTCCCATTTCTAGAGAGAAGTTTTCAACAGGGGAACCACATCACCATTCATAACTGCCATCCATACTTAAACAGCCTAAATATAGAGTGCCAGTCGTGTATTTGATACACCCTTCTGAATACTTCTGTTTATGCATACAATCAAATAAAAATGTGTGATATTAGGGGTGTTTTTTTTTTGCTTTTCAATTGACACATAAAAATCCAATTCTGCTATTTTCACATTTACCACCTAAAACTAACTTAGATGAACAGCTACAATTTACTTTTACCTATTTCAAGATGGATGTCTTCTCATGAACATGACCAAGACACAACAGACGTAAAAAAATAACAATTCAAAAAGAATCATTAATTAAAATATTTAAAGGAAAAAAATGTCACAAAATAATGATATTGTTCTGTTAATCTTCTGTCTGATCCAAGTTATTAAAAATATGTTAGCTTATTACGGACATTCATTTTCATGCTAAACAATACCACTGGCAGTTTTCACTGGAATCTGACATTTAAGACATGGCAACTCTGAGGTAAATGTACTTTAAGAGAATGTCATTTCACAGGCTAAACTTTAAAAAATGTGAAATGAAAAAGTGTCTTCAGCAACAGTTTTTCATGACATTAATGCTGATTTAATGGTTGTTAAGGAATAGCTTAATATATCCCTTTTTCTTGGTAAATATTTTTACTGATAATATGTTTATGTATGTTATAGGTTAATAGCACTTTGATTTTAACGTTAACGTTTACGTATAAATGATAGTAAGTGCTTTCCCCTGTTTTTTTTTCCTTTTATGACCAACCAGATAATTGTAGATTACTTTCATTAGTTATTTTAGTTTCCATGCTGAAATGGAAAAAATGTAAATTTCATGTGATTTATTATCAATATATTTCACACTTATTATTTATATATATTTCTGTTTTATTGCCAATTTTGCCTGATCCTTTTATTTTTATTTATTATTCATGATCAATCTGAAATCGACGGGGATTCACGTCAGCAATTACTTAATCTTGAGTCATGACGACCCCAGATTAACACTTAGCAATATCAATAGATTACATTCACTGAATTGGACGTTTTCAATCAGACAAATTGATGATTATTCTGACAAACATTTATGCTTGGTTCTCAACAGCAGATGTTAATAGGCCGAACTAACAAGTGAAATAATTCTACGCCTCGTCACTTGTCGAGATTGATTTTTACACCCTTGTGTTTAGCCAACATGAAATAATAAGATGAAATCAATGAAAAAAGGCTGAAATGGATAAAAATTTCTGAATAGGAAATAATTTTAAAATTTGAAATACGCTTTTGACGAGAAAAGAATAAAATTTCTTTTCATTTGTTAATTTTTTCTCCATCTTTTAATCTATTTTTTCATATGGTACATACTTACTGAAGGAGATTTCTCAATTAGAATCTTACAGGTTCCTTTTCTTCACATTAATTTAAGTACATAAAACAATGTAAGGAAAAAGAAGAAAAATATTCTTAAGAAAATTTCAATGTTTACACTTTTATATTTGATATTTGCAGATCGTCAAATATGAATCAATTGAATAAAAATTTTAAAACCTCAGTGCACCAAGTTTATTTTCACTGTTATTATTTTCATAAAACGGTTGTAGTTGTTAAAAATTTTACATCAGGAACAGTCCTTAAATTTTGATCTTGTGATCACTGCTAGATTTAGATCTATGGGTTAGTGTGAAAGTATATTTATTGTTGATAGATTGTCTAGATGATAACCTATCAACCCACATATCACAACTTGATTAAAATCTCAGAATATTGCTCACTTAGTCACTGATTAGTTTTATCACCTGTATCTAGAATGTCACCATTGTTTGGTCTCTTTCTGTAACCTTCTGTAACCAATTGACCTAGTCATGTCATAAATTAAAATGAGGGTTTAAGCAGGAAAACTCTTATATATTACACAAAAATCTTATTAAATATGAAAACATAGCGGATAGATTGTAGTAAAGTCTTGCCAGAATCTAAATTACATACACAACACATGACTATGGGTTTTGAATGGAATAATTTGAGTTATTAGAGCGGTAACATCTTGATAATAAAGTTCAGCACTCTTGATTTCCTTTACTGTAAATGGAAACATTATATACCCAAGATTAGACCTGGGTTAAGATATCTTGTTTTAAAAACTTCTAATAGTCTCAGTGGAAGTCAAAGTCTGATTGTGTTTCTGGCTTGTTTATTCTTGTCTGAACAAAAGCTCGAAGTGCAGAAATTAAATCTGGCTATTCTTATACAATTATTCTGCTAAGGAAATAATTACACATATTCAACTGTTTACTTAAAATGTTATGCTTACAGCTAATAATTCAATCCTTTTCAGACATACGCTCTAATTCATTCTGAACCTTCTAAGTGAGCCTGTTGATAAAAGATTTTTAGTGTATAGTTATGATGTTTCACTCCTTATATACATATTGTTTTTGTATTCTCGGGGCCAACCTTTGAGGTAATGGCATGAGTTCAAGCTCTAGCTTTCATGGTTGAAATTCCTACCACAGTATTGTTGTGTCACTGAACACCTGATGTCAAAAGAAAGACCTATTGTTGTTCCACTTCCACATAAAATGTTGAAATAATGGAATTAATATGCTACACAGTCTTGACTTGAAAATAAAATGAAACAGACTTTGATTTTACAGCATTGTTTGGTTGGATGAACACTTATAATTGTTTGCAAAATACCAAAAAACACTAAAAATGTTGAAATATTGAAATTAATGTGCCAATATGTCTTGACACGAAAATAAAGCGGTCTAATTTTCTGTTAGTTGAAAGATGCAGCTGTCTGTTATTTTGTGGAACTATTGTTCTCACAGGTCCCTGAGGAGTTAACAGACTGGTCTGAGAATAAGAACATACAGAACTGTAGTAGCAGAAACACCTATATTACTAACTGGGAACTCTTATTAACATTTGTACAGGAATTCACACTTGGTTTATGAAGCTCAATCAATTGATACTTTCTTAGACAATGTTATTTGTTTTAATGTAGTTAAATGAATAAGGTTCATTCTTGGCATAAATAGACATAAACTGAATAAAACAGATGTAACTACAGCCGTCAGTTTAAAACAGATTATGTTAAACTTTCAGATTTTTCAGCATGTCAATGATTCAGGTTGAGGGGCAGACATGGAAAAAATGCCTAGTCATTTGGATGAGAAGATGAAATGAAATTTCCCTCATTGCATTCTTCATTAGCCTATTAGGCTGCAGATGAGTAGGATGTAAAGCTCCATTCATTTCTATTATTTCTAGTGTGTGTTGGAGTGTGATAGTCTGTTAACCTTGGATACTATCTTCCCTTATTACTTCATATTCATTATTGTAATAAGAAATTATTTCCACAAACAAATAATTTTTTTTCCCTCTTTTAAAATGTTAGAATTGAATTAAGTGTTTATATAGGGTTGTATTCAACTTTTGCATATTTCTGTTCATGTAGATGAAAATTAAACAAAGCTTTTCAAAAGATTTTCTTTGTAAATCTATGTTCAGATTTCCAGACTTTGTCTTAAAGCCTTGTATAAAATTCATTAGACAATTTCACTTTGTCCACCATCTTTTTGAAGTTCTGTATACAGATTGTCAAAACATGTCTGACAGAAGCCTTTCTGGAAACTACAAGCGAGAAAAGATTTCTATGTGTCTGTGTCAGTTCTAAAAATATCTTTCATTTGATTGAAATTCAAAGGCACTCACTCTGAATGATTTTTTTTTAATTCAAAGATTTATAGCCTGCAGTCAATTTACCCTCTTTTCCTTCAAGAACTAATTAATAAATAAGCGAAACAGACTCTGACAACTTTTGGTGTATTTTTTAGTTATGAATTGACAAGGTCTTGGGACATGCTGTTTTTTACCATTAAGCAAATACTATCTCCTGAGTTAGGAGCATATGGATAGAAATAATTCACTTTTTCAAGATGTTGAAGGCCGACATTTAAAAAAGAAAGAAACAACTATATTTTACAAGAATAACATTTTGGTTTACAGTTAAGGATCCTTTCTACCAGCTTTTTCTAGGCAAAATCTCTTGTCAGTTGATAGATTTATTATCTTTATGTTAGTAATTGTTTGAACTAAAATAGAAATCCATTTCAAAGATTGAGTTATGATGCCTTAAAAACACCCCTAACAAACGAAAATACATTTCAATTTCTATTTAAAAAGTAAAAAAATAAGAAGAAAATACATTTTTTTCGCAATTAATTAATAAAGTCAAAAGTATTGAACGAATCAAAATGATAATCACATAAACATCAAATTTTTATGATTACTGCAGTTAAACTGGCAACAAAACTTCTGAATCAGAAAAGGAATATTCAAAAAGCAACTAAACTTTGTTGAAATCAATCTTTTTATTTGACATGAAACAAAGATAAGAACATCTTTTAGTATATGTTATTTTTTGTGGAAGTGTCTACTACTGAATAAAAAATGAATAAACCTTTTAAAAATCTCTGATTATTTTCTCTAGCAGTGGATTAAAGATACATTTTTAAATGTCAATTCTAGATCAATCACCATTTTATGTTTGTAACAGGTCTATAATGACTACTTTTAGATCTGTGTAAATCAGAATGGCAGTTATATGAGCTTGATTTGATTTTAATATCCTGGTTCCCACTCTTTTAGAATTTTAATTTCATTAGCTTGCCATTTTTTCAAGGCCAAAATGATTTTAAACTGGTGTATATAACCAGTTAAATTTAGATTTTGTCAATGGTTGAAATAAGTTATTTATTTATTTTACTGTTTTTAACTGTGTTTCTACTTGGTGAAAACGCAGGCTTTAAGCTAGCTTTTCTGTGTTTATTCTTGTTAAATTGAAAACCATTATGGTTCGTGAACTGAAAACCTCTCTTTGCGTTTGGCAATTTCTCAGGGGCCAAATGAAAGATAGCTTTTAAGTCATCTTATTAAACAAGAGGAAACGCAAAAAGCCGCCTTTTTCTCGTTTGGCAATAGAGGCGTACTAGTTTTACGATTGCACGCGCAACATCTGTAGTCTTGTACATTGCAAGCTGTCTTTAAAGCTAGCTTTACTTCACAATATAAACTGGAATGGCAGTTATTGTAACACAAGATTTGACATTTTCTGTAGTCTGGAGTATTCATTTCTCTCTTAACATCACTTCAAGTTTTATCTTAACTTTCTTGATTATCTCGTTTACTACCCATATTATTGATTGATTAGTTTTGAGGGTTACCTTTTCATACAATTTTTATTTCAAAAAGATTTATTCATTGATTTAAAAGATAGCATGAACTTTGCATTATTGAGAATAATATAATTCCTATATTAATGGAAAAATCAAGACCAATCACTAGTCAATACAATACTTAATTAGATTTAGTATATTTCATTATAAATACAAATGGGTCATTTTATGGTTTATTTTGTGTCTTAGTTCAAATTGATATTCAAATTGCCCAGTAACAGATTAGGGTTAATTTGACTCAAGATATCTTCTAGTAAAATTTGGAATATTGTCTGTGGAATCTCTTCAAGACAGACTATTTAGAAGTTGGTTTATGTCACTATTCTTTATATGCGTATGGGAACCAATTCTGGTAATGAAGGCAGGATTAATTTTGCTTGTAGAAGTGGCTATTCTGTATAAAATTCCTAAGCAACATTTAGGTGGTGGGGGTGGGGTGGTGGTTTTTAGAGATCACATTTAAATACTAATCAAATATAAAATCTTATAAAATTGTGTTCAGTTATTTAATATTATATATTATGTGTAGGGGTACAAATTCTGAATATATATTACAACCATACTGAACAGCTGGTGACCCCTGGTTTAGTTGGGCTTAGGAAGTATGTATATAGCTTAATGAGAGACAAAAGCTTCACTTTATTATAGTTACCATTCAGTTTTATGTCAAAACAAATTTGCCCAATTGTAGTTCTGTTTATATGTAGATGTGTTGTTCAAAAACATCATTTTAAGAGTTTATCAAAGTTGGAAACATTCTTAACAAATTATTTATGATATAGAATAAAAGTATTATAATAAATATGAAAAAGTGATCAAGCTAATTTTGTAGGTTAATTATATAGATTGTAGGTTTAAATTGATTGATTCCATTGTTAGATTGTAACAGATGTTTTGTACTTAATATTTTTTTATCTCGTGATTGCAATTGACATGACAGTAGATTATTTCAAGCTTTCAGATTTTTGCTGCAATTATGATATCTTTATTGTTCTCAAGAGAGTCCACAATTTCATGTAGAGAGAAGTTAAATTAAAATCTCAGATGAGTTGAAATTCATTGAATCACTTTAAAGTTATTGCCCTTGATTTATCAAAGATATTAACAAATTGTCTTAACCTGCTTGAGGATAAAGACTAGTTTTGATGGATTTCATAGTTCATACACCTGATTATGTAAACACATGTAGCCGTTTTAAAATGTAGAAAATAAACTATGTGTACACAATTACTTTCTAGATTTTGTTTACATTTCTAGTCCCTAGGATTCAATTTTAGCTTAGCTTCTATTCAAGATGGAAAAAAAAAACAGTCAAAATAAAATCTTATTGCAAAAATATTGATGTTCGTATTTTATATTGTCAATATTATAATCTAGAAAAAGCTATTATCACCTCATGTTGTCATCTTAGCCCGATTAGTAATCTAATTCAAATAGGCTTTTTTGTCTGCCTTTCACAGATTCACAAAGATTAAAAACATGCTTATATTTCTATTACCACTGAAAGCTCATAGTGGTTTTCTAATGTGTTTTTTCTAGAAAATATGGATGGAAATAAAGAAATAATGAAGAAAGTCTTTTCTAATGACATGAAAGTTTTAAGGACCTTAGAGAGAATCTGAAAATAGAAATGTTATTGACCATTCTTTATCTTCTGTTCTTAAAGTTGTGGTACCTTAAAATTGTACATTTGTTTGATTGACTCAGTCCATCCCATGCTACTGAAACATGTTTCTGGATACAAAATCTTTATCAGGACAGGTATCTATGTTCAGTTTCTTTTGAAAGAGTTTCTGCATGCTGTATATGCGGAAAAATCCTATTCAGAGTATGACAGCCTCTGTTTCTGCCTCTGAGTTTGTGTCATTTGGGAGATATTTTGCCATATGAAAAATGTTACATGATACAGGAAATTGTTGAATACTAAAATATGAAATGAGAATTAGGCACTTCAGGACATGTTATATTGAGTTATATATAGTTTATGTTCTAAACAAAGCCTTAGAAAGTAGATTACTATCAAATATAACTCAGACATACTTATTTTGACTTTTGTCCTTTTTCATTTTCTTAATGTGCAATTTAATCTTCTTTTGGCATGCGTCAGTTTAAGTTTTTTAAGAAAGGGAAATTTCTTAACACTCCAACTTGAATGATAGTTGTAAAGATTTTTCTAATTGAAACATATTTTTTAAGCTATATAGATTGACAGCCTGTGGTCTTGTGAAGATTTTCCTCACATTTTAATGACAGAATGTTTGAAGACATGTAATCAGCTGTGTAAACAAGTCTTTCCATTTTAAACATTAATCCCCATTCCCTGTCATAGGTCTGTCAATGATGAGAAGAAATATGTCTTGCATTTACAGAAAGGTTCAGGCAAAGTTTCTATAAAATGATAACAAAAAGACGCAGGCTGAAACTTTGAGTAACAGCAATTAGGAGCTACAGTGTTCATCTGATTTTGAGTTATTGCCCTTGAATACAGCATAAATGTTAAAATAGTTTGGACAAGTTAGCTTTTTGCTATAGTTTGACACAATCCCCCTTAATATATACTGAAAATTTATGAGGGAAGTGGGCATATCTTGCTAGGCAACCACTTGTTAGAGTGGTAGTTAATTAGAGATTATTTGATGTTATTTAAACTGTCACAGTGGTATTATTCAAATTTAACTAACATTGAAGGCTTTAATTAAGATGCCACTCCTGTTCTTCTTGAGTTCATTAAAAGAAATAATTGAAGACAATGCACTATGATTTTTATGTCAAATCTGTTTCTCTTATTCATGTGGAATTGTTAAATTCTAATGTGGTCATCTGTGGGTGATAGAAGGGTGTAATTGTGTATGTCAAGTCTGATATAATTTGTCCTGTCTTAAGCTCTCAGAAGTCACCATGAATTTGACTGTTTGATTTGATTGTTGTTTAGAAGTCATCATGTTTGACAGTCTTAATAAGATTCTTAAAAGATTATTTTTCTCTTGTTAAAATGGCAAGATATGTCTGTCTGAAACTGGTTGTTGCATGTGACATTTTGACTCTGCTTGTATCATTAGCTTGTTGAACAAGACCTAACAAAATTGATAATCATGGCAAATACCTTGGTCTTAGCTTGGGTGATTCACTAGCAGAATTTTTTGTTTGATTAATAGTAACCTCACCTTATTTACTAATTGGTGGCAAGAAAAGAAAGAAACTTAAATTTACAGTTAAGCTGAAAGAATGTTGGCTTTAATAGCTTTATCTACTTGTCTTTTCCTTAAGGTCAGAATTTGTAATATACTGAATGTCTAAGTATTCAGAATTATCAACTGATCTAGAAGCAAGGATTTGGGGATTTTCAGATTGTATTAACATTTAAATGTAGGAATTCAAAATCCATAGTAAATGCTGCAGCAACATTCTGTTAGAAGTTCTATACATATAAACCTATTCACATTGAATAATACAGAAGTATGGTTAGTTTAAAGAACTGTTCTTAATGGTAATTAAATGATTCAATTTTAATGTTCTCATTTGCATACTGATGGTGAAATTAATATAATCTTTCTATTTTTTGTCCTTCCATTATTGACAATGTGATACATCAGGAATTACTGACTAGATATTTAACTGTCAATATCAATAGAGGACAATATTTGTAAACTGATATTGATATTGACATTTATATATTAACATTATGTCTGATGTCAGTAGGGTCATTTTAGTCAAATTATAACCTCCATTACAGTCTCCTGATCCATTATGATAAATTAGTACTTTAATTTTACATCATACTCTACTGCACTTTGCTGAGACACAATTAATAAAGTGTTTTATTAATAGAAGTAATGAAATCAAAATATGCCATGTTGTGTAGGGAAATGTTTCAAAAACTGCAGCATTTAACTTTCTGTTTTAAGATTGGTAATTTACTTTGAGCACAGTAAAACATATTGTTTAAATCACTAGTCACTTTTATTTGGTGCTTGTCAGAATGTTTCTCAACCTGTAGAAGGATGAAACCTAGGGCACTGTTACTTGACATATAGTTCAATCAAAGATTGTTGTAAATATGGTTTTTCTCAATATAAAATTCTCTTTTACATCAGTCTTTATTGTAAGATTTCCTTTGGAACACTAGGATGAACCCTGTACCACCCAGACCCCCCCTCCCCATTGTCCATCTCACACCCAGCCAACTGAGCTCCCATGGGATGAAAAATGAACACCACATTATTTGGAAAACCTAGAATGCAGTATGATTATGGAGTATGGTGGCTTAACTATTTAATTTGCTCTTTGCACAAAGTAGATTAAAGATTAGTTATTTAGTTCACTTCATCCTTGAAAATAATCATGAAGCTTACATTTGAGCTGATGCTAGAACCATTCATTACTTTCAGATAACCCCATTTCATTCTAGCACACTAACAGCTGGATTTCAATCATTTCAATTCATTTTATTGGAATACTGGAAAGATTGAATGAAATATCGGTAGGACTTGAAATCAATATAATCTTTATTTAAGAAGGAGTTTTACACCCTGCTGTTCAATACCTAATTTGATTGATATGATAAAATTATTATGAGCTGTAGGGGCTCAGTGAATTAAATATTTACTTGATAACTTGTGGAATTAAATATTTACTTGATAACTTGTGGAATAAAACATATACTTGATAACTTGTGAAATAAAACATTTACTTGATAACATGTGAAATAAACCATTTATTTGATAACTTGTGAAATAAAACATTTACTTGATAACTTGTGAAATAAAACATTACTTGATAACATGTGAAATAAACCATTTATTTGATAGCTTGTGAAATAAAACATTGACTTGATAACCTTTGTAATAAAACATTAACTTGATAACATGAGGAATAAAACATTAACTTGATAACTTGTGGAATAAAACATTTACTTGATAACATGTGGAATAAAACATTTACTTGATACCTTGTGAAATAAAACATTAACTTGATAACTTGTGACATAAAACATTTCCTTGATAACATGTGGAATAAAACATTTACTTGATACCTTGTGGAATAAAACATTAACTTGATAACTTGTGATATAAAAAAATTCCTTGATAACTTGTGAAATAAAACATTAACTTGATAACTTGTGGAATAAAACATTTACTTGATAACATGTGGAATAAAACATATACTTGATACCTTGTTAAATAAAACATTAACTTGATAACTTGTGGAATAAAACATTAACTTGATAACATGTGGAATAAAACATTTACTTGATACCTTGTTAAATAAAACATTAACTTGATAACTTGTGGAATAAAACATTAACTTGATAACTTGTGGAATAAAACATTTACTTGATAACATGTGGAATAAAACATTTACTTGATAACATGTGGATTATAACATTAACCTGATAATTTGTGGATCATATAGGTTGCTATATATTTTCAAATTTATCTTCACTATTTCCCATTGTTTAGGATGTTGACATGGATAAAATGGATAAAAATAGAATATGCACTTCAAAGATCCCTTGACAGTTGGAAATTGCTTTGCAGATTGTTTGATAAATTTCTTTTATCACACACTGCATGGCATTGTCAGACCTTATTATTCCAGTCAGTTACAGAAAAGAAGAGCATAGAAGAGGTTAAAGACTAGAATAAATATTACTTTTATAGAAGTTCTAAAGTGAAATATTATAATCATTTCAACTACAGATCAGTTCAGTAGTAATAGACTCTCAATGGGACATGACTACATTGTGACATGCTATCTGGTAATAAATGTTGACCAAACACCATCAGTAAGATGACAGTAATGTTGAGACAGAGTAATATATTGAGCTTTTACTGGAG
Organism: Nipponacmea schrenckii; assembly: GCA_030562195.1. Lineage (NCBI taxonomy): Eukaryota > Metazoa > Mollusca > Gastropoda > Lottiidae > Nipponacmea > Nipponacmea schrenckii. The sequence goes on along the minus strand of JAUJPP010000003.1, from coordinate 52,259,820 downwards.
ATAATCGACAAGACTTATCCTTAATCCTGTAATGGATTGAACTTGCTACCATCCTCATGTAATTATATTGTTTTATTATGGTGTTTATATTGAATAGAAAACCTATTTAAGCTATGTGGACCTTACGCCTTAATATGATTACCAGTGTTGTCTATGGATGAATGTTACTTTGGTGAATAGTACTGTTAATTTGGTTGTTATTACCAGAAGCTGGATAATTATGAGCTTCAATCTTACTTGACTGGTATTACAAGCAGTTTAACTCAACAGTGAATAGGTGTACAAAAAAAAAGGAAATGCAGGTTTGGGGTAAATGGATTGTCATTAGCCCCATTTACACCAGGCCGCTATAAAGTGTTTCAGACCAAGTCGCAATAAAGTCAAAAATTTACCCTGTTTAAACCATCAATAAAAGAAGCATACCAAGGACGTTTCCAAAAAAATAATGTAAACGGTTGACTGCTCTTAGATGTAATCTAATGGAACTTGTCATGAAAAATATAGATGTCCATGTTAATTGCATGAAAAGGAAAATGGCTCCTAATGATGTGGAAAAAGGTGAAGGTCAGTCAATCACTGGCCGCAATCTCCCCAATATTGCACATACAATGCATTATTTTTATCATTTTCATTATCCAAATCAGGTGCGCAAAAGTAAAACAATAAACTTTAGTTTTTTTTCTTTTTGCAGGTATAATCTTTTGGTAGAATAAATATTACTTTTATAGAAGTTCTAAAGTGAAGTATTATAATATACTAATATACTAACTGTTCAGACAAACCCTTGAGGACATGTATGGTAGCTTATATTTAGCTTCTAAACACCATCTGTGAGTTTCACCACTTGACAAGACAAATACAAACTTAACACTTGAAACAACTGATAAGTAACACTGTTTCATTTGCTTTAATTGTCTCTGTGAAATTTGAGCTGTATATTATTATGAAATGTAGTTAAGCAATTCTTTTATAGAGTTATTCTACCTCTAAGAATGGACATAAAACTTCAAGTCTCAAACTTGGTCAACAAGACCATATATTCATCAGCTGAATCTTCCAAGTTTCATGACTAAAGAATAGAATATCTGTATAACACATAGATCCATTGGAACTAAGAAATTATTGAAACACATGTTAGGTGTTAAATAATTACTTAGTTTTAACAAGTGACTTATTTGGCATAGTTTAAGAAAAATTCAATTTTTTGGTCTTCTTTAGAGGTAATATACCTTTAACTAAACTTTGTGTGAAAAAAGTTTTTGATGGAATTATTTTGATACAGAAAGTTTTGAACTATTGTAGCACAGTTGCTTGGTAACTTTGAATCTTGATAGGCTGGTGACATTGAATTTGTCATTGTCTTGACCCAGCTGTAAATGGGTATGGCTAATTAAGAAATAATATGAAGAAGTTTCGCTAAGGATCAGCTGGTAGACAGAATCCTTGTTAACCTAAGTAGTCATTCTTGTAACAATTGATTATTTCTTCCTTTCTTAGAAGAAATGTTTGTAAAAGAATAAATAATTATATTACATCAAGAAATAACTGTTCTGGTAAATAGATTTAGTAAATAAATAATAGTGTTACTGATGTTATTGGAATCTGTAACTTCATTATACAAAATATACCAGGTTTAAACAGAGTAAACATCTTGTTTGTTGGTGTCTTAGTCAGTATAGGTTTGATATTATTTTACTTGTAGTTCTCAGATGTGGAAATAGTATCTAGTTGTTCTGTTGTGGCAAATTTGCCACATTTTTCTTTATTAGGTCATTGAAAAGTCAGAAATTATAATATATCTTGAAATGCAAGTGATTATATTCTGCGCTCACACAGTGTAATTGCATGCTCCGATTCAGCATTATAAAGCATGCACACATTCAAGCTTTCATCTCTACATGATCCCACTGACTAAAACAATCTGCATTGTCTTCCTTATTCTTAAAAGTAACAGAATTACTGTGAACTCTACTGAATTATGGTAGTTGAATGGGCTGAAGATTACAAATTTACTTGTTTTATAAAATAAGTGAAATCTCATAGAATAGTAATAATTCTTCTCCCTGCTTCTTATTGGTTTAACAAATTGTCAGAAATTCTTCGACATTATTTCTCAACAATACAGCTTATTTTTAAATTGGAATTAAATTTACAATACATAGAGTGGGCAGCACTATGCAGCATTTCCTTGTGTGGAGTGAAAGAAATAGGATCATATATCATAAAAAGTCATCTTTCCTATCTGAAATATATTTCTACACCTGTAAACTCAGGAACACTGCAAATTTAGGTTGGAAATGTGAATTAAGATTTTGTAGAAACATGCTAGGACTCTTTCTGTTTCTTGGTTTGGTGGAAAACCAATCTTTTCATTATATCAGAGTTCATGAATTTTTTAAGTCTGGTCCTAAACAAACACATGTTATTTTTCGATGAATTATGGTCTATATTGAAAGAATTCCCAGACGGTAAGAGGACATTAGATTACTGTTTGTTGAAAAACCGGTATCAACATTCGAAAAGTCAAATGTCTGATCCCAACAATAGAATTATTCAATGTAGGATTAATATGAGGAATTTTCAGACTGACTTATTAAAAGAAATAATGCCATATTTGTATAGCACATTAATTTTTTTCTAAAAATCGAAAGATTTGTGTCAATCCTTTAAATGTCAGATGACCAATCTTCTGACAGAACATTTTTCACATCAAATAAGCTGGATGTGCAGTCTGCACACACATCCTTACTGAAATATATGTGAGCACATTTTACCTTCCTGAATACATGGCTAAATCAAATGAGGGAATGTACACTAACTAACAAAGGTGTATTTTGATGCCCTATATTCCCTAATTACTTTTGATTTTGTTGAAGGGCTGTAATATGTATTACACTGTTCAGTTTCATTTTTCTGAAAATATCTTCTTGCCAGTCATGTCTACAAACCATTCTTTCGGTGTTGGTATCAGATCTAGAGTTGTAAGTAAATGGTAACTGACATCAAACAATGATGGGTCTAGAAAGTCAATACTTAACCATTGATTCCTCAGCTAGACATATTGACTTGAGTAATTGGACAAGGTCATCACAAATATCAAACAATTATTATTCCATTTTCTACCAGTATTATTAAAATGTGACAAAATTTCCATATTTATTAACGTTTTTTTTTCATGAACACTATTAGACCAGGGGAAATGATATGGTTAAAATATTATATTAGGTTATTAGTGTGTATGCACAGCCTGACAAATTCAGATCACTAATTCAGATGTCATCAATATTATTATTTGTACTTTTCCAAATTGGATGCTTAATATCCAGCATTTTTATTGGACTCAATCAAGCACAAGGCTTTCAAGTCAAGAAAAACATTTTAATAAAAAAAAATTAAAACAAATGATATCCAATCATTATCAGGATCATTTGAAAGTTTTCTGGTTTGAAATTCAAAACTGTCTTTATCACACATTACTCTTTTACGAGTTCCGAACGTTTCTTGTTGGCGACGTGTTGTTAAAATTGACAGTAAATGGCATGCCATTGTCACCACAATTGTGAGTGATATGAATGAATGTGATATCCATGTGAAATAAAAAGCATTGTTTATTATTATTATCTAGATTTTTTTCTTACGCACAATGATATTTTAAGAAGGCACAAAGAGGCTGACATATACATGGAAAGTAAACAAAATAAGTGTGTATGATGAAAAGAATCTTAAACAATTGCTTATGTAATATGAAATTTATGAAATTCGTTGTGAGATTAATAAAGGGTCTGGTAAGCACTCATTTAAGACCCTCTATGTATGCTTGTAATTTACTTGTAACACTGTTGAGAATTTTTATTTGTGTTGGTCTGTAACATTGTCTAGTGGATAAATTTAGGAGATTTTCTTCCAGTTCTATAAAGAAATGCCAAGTAGTGATGAATATCTTTTTAATCTTAGATCATTACAAGTGAATCACCCTTTAAGTAGTCAATAATGAAACAATCATGCCTTTACTAGTGTATAAATCAGATATTTAGAAGCTTCTTTCTGGTTGATGAGACTAGTTTGTGTTTAATACAACTCATATATTTAAATCCATTATTAAAAGTACTTGAGACTGATGTACAGCTCACTCTAATGATGTTAAATTGACAGATAAAGTAACGTGAGCTGACTAAATAAAGACATTTTTAACTGGTATGAAAGCATTGATAACTAATAGTTGACTGAGTCAGAGTGTAGTTAAGTCATTAAAGACCTCGTTCAATGGACGTGTTCTTTTTTACTCGTTACTGATTTTTTCTTGTAGATAATGAATTCTACATCGATTTTCACTTGGACTGACAGAGCACTTTACCACATCCTAATATGTCTTAATAAAACTTGTATTAACCTCTATTTCTGCTAACTGACCTTAAATAGATTACATTCATCTTATTGTCAACTATTTCTTGATTTGTCAAAATAGACTTTGCCTTCATATTTGGTATTCGAATGCTTGACCTTATCAGAAAGCGTGTCAGGAATTTGTCTGTTTCTGTTTTGGAGGCAACAAAAATATTTCATGGTTGACATGTAAGAGACAGACATTTATAGTATGTTATTCTATCTGTGGTTAGAAGTTTTTAAATTCTAATTATTCGACTCCCACATACAATCAAAAATTCCACTTAAGCTCTAAACAAAAAGTGGAAAATTTCATGATTCTTCTGTAAATTTTCTAGTTAGCATAGCTTTATTTTTTGGTCATATCGTATCATATTTGAAAAATCAGGAGTATTTACAAAGAATAAGTTGAAGGATCCGAATGCAAAGGACACAGAATGGAATGTGATATCCTGTTGATCTAAATTTCTATTGGAAAAATCCATGAATTGAAAATGTGCAGCTGTTGGTCTTGTTTGAATCATGCAAATATCAACAACTCAATGTTTGAACTCTTTTTATCAGAATAAACCTGAACTTAAATCTACAAGATTTATTGAATTATCAAACTCCTACACTAGGTCACGAAATATTTCAAACCTTGGCAAGATCATAATGACACTATAATCAAATTTTATCCACATTTCAAACCATTAATTTTAAATCCATTTGGTGATAAAAATAAACTTAAAATATTGGTTATCGAATCAAGGCGTTTAAAAATAGACTTAACAGCTTCCCAAAGCTAGTTATGAAATCACTAGACACTATGATTGATAGAAAACATAGGCGTTCATTTTCAGACTATTTGAAAGGCTAATGAATGTAGACGACTCAAGCCGTATCAATTGAATTGAAATATTTGAAATATAGAATGTTATGCCCATTGGAATCATGTTTATTAAGAAATTTGGTTAACTCTTATCTAACTCAAGAGTTAGTTGAAATGTCATGTCTAACAAACTAGCAGATTAAGACATGTGAGTAGCAGTCTGGGATTCAGTAATACTTATTTGTGTTTTAGATCAAAAAGCAAAAAACCAAATAAGTTTTGCCAATATCATCTATAAGTATTATCTTGTATACTTAATCTGAAAACAGATCACAGTTAAATAGTATGGGCTAGACTATGGAGTTCGAACAAATCACAAAATTATCCCATTTAAAATTTTCATAAAATTGGTGATCTTATTTGATTTTGAGATGATCACATAAGGCTTTCAAAGACAGCACTTGACAGTCTAGGAAAATATTTAGAAATACTTGTTTACAGTCCATTTCAGCTGTAAGCCAGGTTCCTAAAATCAAACATGGATTCTCATTTCTATTGTGAGAACTGTACTTGGTACCATGGCATTTCTCTATAGTCAAAAGTTTGTTCAGTTAGTCTGATTTTTTTGTTTATATTGCTGGTTGTTATATCTTTACACTCTTAAATATGAGGCATATACTCATGGTTTTTCAGACAACTAAATCATTTTGAGGTTTTTAGACAGCTTGATTGCCCTTCAGTTCATTTAACATCTTACTTGTTATTAAAATCTAATAATACAGTTTTTATTTGGCATTGTGGTGGCAACTTTCTCAAGGAATGTCATTATAGATTTTTTCTGTTCATTCCATGTCGAAGTGTATTGTACTTAATTCAGATCTACTTGGGACTTCCTGTCTGTTACTATGTTATTGAAGAAAAATATGTCGAAGGTCATCTGGGTGTTCGGCTCTGTTGATCTGATAATAATTAGATCTAAAGAAAGTCTGAAGAAGATTTTCTTTCATTGAAGTCAAAACACTCAAGTTGTGGTCACACTGGCATTTTATAAATTACTAGGAACTTGCAGGAACAACAATGTAGGACACTGTAAAAGTGCTGAAAAGGAAAGATTGGGTTCATTAAATATTCTTGTTATTACCTATTTATACAAATTCGTGTTACCAAAGTTTATGGAGCTGTCCTTCAAATATCAATACATGTTCTCTGGGGTCAAATTCTTTCAACTCAAGATGAACTTCAGAAATACTGTAAATATGAGAGTTAGGCCCTGGTGTTCATGACTAAAATAAAAAACCTTCATTAATTTTATTAAAAAAAAAATTTCTAATATTCAGTTGAATTCTGTTTTAACCATAGTAGTATTTCAGACACCACAACATGCCAGATTCAAGTTGCAGTGAAGACTTCACTTCTGTTAAGATTCAATAACCATCCTTAATTATAGGGGGCCTACTGTATAACAAGACAATCATTGAGCTAATGTGAAGTACCCTTGTCTCCATTCTAATAATATTGTCTTCACTGCCTAAATAAACAGGTTCCAATTACACGTAACCTATAAAACTGTTTGGATTCTGCTGAAGTTGTCAATAAACTTTAATTGAAGCTTCTCTTGATGGTTCTTGGGAAAACACTCCAGAGCAGACAAGATATTGTGATAATTGACAGCCTATAACTTTATAAATATGATAAAAAATGGGGAAATGTCATTGCGTCTTCTATTTGGAAAAAAAGGATCTGTATTACATACAGTGTTTGCTCAATTACCAGGTATATGTAAAGAAACAAAGTTTGATATAATATATTGTAATATATTTTTAAGAATCTGTATAAATGTCTGAATGTAATAGAGTTGTATTATGGGCATGGTATTGATGGGAAAAACCAATACCAGGAGGTTTAGATAAAAACCAGCTTATACTGCAGTCAGGATCTTCATTAACCAAATTGTTTTTATTGTTAAAATTTGTTATTTTTTCTTTGAATATTTGGAAGAGGATTTTTCTCATTTTCTAGCAGTGTTTGAAGTCTGTTTTTATATATTATCTTTACGCTTTTACTTTACCTTTGTCAGATTATACTTGGTCGTTTGTGAGAAATACATTAAAAACATATAAATTGTGTGACTTTACAAGCTGTGCATTTAATTGCATCATTTACAGTATCATTACAGTTGATGTCTTTTTTTTTTTCAATACACCCACATTCAACTGGTAATACATAGATCACAATTCAGTTAATTGATGTTGCATCATTATTATTTAATTTCTAACTACTGCCTTGAATGATCCATGGATCCTTAAGCAGTTTGAAATGAAAAGAGTAGGCTAATGCTGCTGACCTCCCATGGATACAGAAAATTTCATTTCAGTTTTTGAATGATCCATGGCCCCTTTACACCTGTTCAGAACACTAAGCATGACAGTTACAAGATGTGATAGATTTACTATCTATCACCCCATCTCATTTCACCATCTGTCAATATTCAATTTTATTTCCTATTTAGAATTAAAACCCTACAACATTTCCTTTCCTCTACCCCCTTACCCACTCAATTTAATTTTAATCCACCCTCACCTTTTTTAAATATCACATAAATAAAATACCTCGTAGTAACTATATTTAACTTTCCAGTCTCAAAATAAACTTAACCGTTATTTCTTAAATTAGACAATAAAGAACCAAAAAATGTAAAAATCAGATGTCCTTTTTTTATGTACCAAAATAACATAATTAGCTTTGCAATCCTCTGAAACAGTGTAATTTATCAATTTGACAAACTAGTTTCATCAGGTATGCCAGATGAGCCAATATGGTCTAGATCTATTTAACACGGTGTTAAGCCATTGACATGTTATATAGAATAATCATGATAAAAAATGTATGAAATGTTAAAAGGGATTGTAAGGAGGGGATCTAAAATTGATGAGTATTTATAAATAGAATCAATTGATACCATTCTAACTTTCAGTCAATGTGTTTGGTTTCAGCTGTACCCTTAAGCATTTTATCACATCACTATCACAAAAAGCTGCTAATAATATCACAAGGTCTTTCCAAGAATAATATCATGAATGCTTAGTGTACTTGTGGGGATAACTAGACCAATTGAAGTCTTACTCCATTTAGAATTGTTTTATCTGTGTCCAAACAATCCCTTTAAAGAAAAGATAATTTTATAGAATTTGAGAAATATAAAGTAATAACGGATGTTGTAAATGCCTGAAAGCTTGTCTTTGTTTCGTGCCCAGAATTTACATTTTTTCATTCATCCCATTATAACGAAGTTTATTGATTTCTGGCTTCCATTCACAAAGCTTCTTAATAGACCATTGGGTCCAAAGTTAATACCTTGCTTCCTCACTTCATTCATAATTTATAACACAGTGGAAACAATGAATGAAGTTTCAGACCTGGTGGAATTCAATCATACAGATCTATAAATAACCTCTGTATTATCACTCAGACACCATATTGATGTTTTCATCAAGTCCTCATTAGACCAGAGATTATGATGCTCATATTTTCGTGTTTAGTCCTTGGGGAACTTTTTAAGATTGGCATTGCTGATATAAATCAGAAGCTTATGCCGATTTTCTCTTGATCCTTTAGATTTGCACTAATCCTTAGTTTAAAAAGGTAATAGTAGGGATGTAGGTATTTATGATGAATTATTAAACAGTGAATCACAATTGTCCAATATCTTTGCTTGACATAGTAAGAGAAGTCAGTGTGGTTTTGTAACTCAAGAATTAGATGCAGGCACAGTACCAAAGTGTTCTTCAGACTATGCATGATAGAGATTTTTTTTAGATGGATTTGACTTAATTGAACCAAAACGTAACTATGAAATTTCAAAGCAAATGACAAGAGCTTATCTTGTGTTAATGTTGCTGATACATGTTTCTAGGTAACACTATATGGAGTTAAGTAAAAGAACTCACTTGACTTCATTCCATCTAGGTTCACGGAGGTCATATTTATGGCCATTTTTCATGATTTTATATAACAATTGTGTACAATATCATAAATGTGCTAATCTCGTCAAAGATTTAATATTAATGTATGAGCTTTTAGCACCACCATAAATAACATAGAATAGAAATGGTTATGTTGTACCCATAGTTTATGTAGCTTCTAGTGTTTATGATGATAAAGAGTTTGGTTGTTTGTTGATGATTTGTGTGAACCAATTTAAGGAATGTAAGCTCACTCATCTAAATAGTACTCAGTTCCAGCAATCAATAGCTCTTTTCATAATTTAGATTCAACGTCTGGTTCCCTCTCCTATAATTCATACAAACGATATAATTACAATTTTCTTTGTAGATTTGTATGAAATATTAAAGATAAAGTATCGGAAGTTATTGGGACGACTATAAAAAATAGCCAGCCACAATGAATAATGACTAAATTGAATTTTGTGAAATTTTTAAATTTGATCAGATTGACAATTATTACAATAAGAATAATAATCCACAATTCAGTAAGCCAATACAATCAAAACAACATACCATATGTTCGCTTAAGCAACAACTCAGGCTAAAAACCAAGATTAATATTCATGAATTCAAACTGGTTACTGCCGTATTCAAAAATCAGATAATTTACTTAAATGGTGAAAATACGAAAAGGAACAGTTCTTGGTTTGCCTGGCAAACAACTATCCAATCCTCTTCCCAGAGATTTTAACAAAAACATCAACTCTTGTGCAAAAAAGGTTCCATTGATGTGAAATTGACATGCAATTAGTAAAACTGTGTTCTTTATCAAACAATAACCCAACAGACATAATCAATTTCTGAATGGCCATAAAACCATTAATGAAAGAAAATATTTTATGAATGAAATTTCCCTTCCATTGATAATTGATAGGTTGTAAACATTATCAATAACCAGTTGTTACATTATGTAAACATTGTGTTTATTTTGTAAACTAGATCTAGGTTTGTTTGACTCATTTCAAACATGAACAACCAACTGGTATGCTGTTGCTTTTATAGAATAGAGGCCTCATGTATTGCTTTGCCAAGTGATAGAACTTTATTTCCTAAACAGGTCTTTTCAAGCAATCTGTGAAGAAACATTAAAAAGAACTTCTATATTTTTAAAAGTCCAAACTTCAGAACAGTGCTGTAGTGGAAAGAATGTCTGAACAGTGCTTTAGTGGAGAGAATGTCTGAACAGTGCTTTAGTGGAAAGAATGTCTGAATAGCAATCTAATAGAATGTCTGAACAGTGCTGTAATAAAAAGAATGTCTGAACAGTACAGAAAGAATGTCTGAACAGTGCTTTTGTGGAAAGAATGTCTAAACAGCACTCTAATAGAATGTATGAACAGTGGTGTAATAGAAAGAATGTCTGAACAGTGCTGTATAAAAAGAATGTCTGAACAGTGCTTTAGTGGAAAGAATGTCTGAACAGTGCTCTTATACAAAACATGTCTGAACAGTGGGCTCTAATACAAAAACATGTCTGAATGGTGCTCTAATAGAGATGCGTATGAACATTTCTAAGAGAAAAAGTGTCTGAACATTGGTTCTTATGTCTCATTCAGGATTGGTTTGAGAAGTAGTAATAAGTATTGTATTTATTTCTATCAAACAAAACCAAATCATTTTGGTAAAAATTGACAGAAAAGATTTGTGACAATAAAATTGAAACTATGCGTGGGTTAACCTTGTCCTCGAGACCTCTAAAATTGACATGTTTTGCAAATGCACTCAATTAGCAACCCTTTTCTAAGCTATTTGAATTCAATGAATCACGGTCTATTTATGAATAAGTGATTATGTTTTGAAAGAAGTCAAGACTAAAGTACTATGTTGAAAATTGAATATAGTGAGTAGCTTTGATGTGATGAAAAATCAGACAGTGTGTCTTGTTTTGATTTCCTGAAAACATTCAGAAGTCTATCAAAGGATTTTATTAACGTCTGATAAACAAGAATATACAGACCTCATTGTTAGGATGAGACAGTAGTAAAAATGAAAACAATTGCTAAGGATTTTAAATTACTTCCTCCTTGTAGTGAATGAATCTAAGTTACGTCTTTACTCTTCTGTACCTGAAGGGAATAATGTATCAGAGCAACTCGTTCCTAAAGCGCTACAAATTTCAATCTTCTACTTCTAAAGAATAGGTAGTTTAAGATTTTGGTTCCATTGAAATATCTTAAACTGACTTGCAAAATAATCTTGCTCAGTAGTGACTCTAGTAAACAAATTAATTTGTTAGTTGCTGTTTACTGTTGAATTTAAAAACTTGAGAGCTAAAATAATTCTGGAAATAGGGAGATAGCACAAACCCAAATCATCATATTAAACCAAAACATTGGTAGTAGACACTGAGGACAGGATTCCCTTTTCCTTCGTTCCACCACCCAAGTTTTAGGCTCCCATTTTTAAGCTTGTAAACAATACTTGTACTCCTGGAAAATAGGAATAACCTACTTGGAAATAATAGAAACAGACTAGGTCTTTCATTTACTATAGTCTATTGTTTAACTGATTTTATCTGTTGAAAGTATTAAATATGAATGAACTCAATCCCAACTGTCCTGTACTAAATAACATATAAGTGTATGTTTGCGTGACATTGTTTTATGGAAACAATCTGATTAAATAATAATATTAATCATACAATAAACAATAACAATGTGATTTCATCATCAATCAATTCCATTAAACCACTGATTTTAATAACCAGTACTGAATGGCCCTATAACTGGCTGATTTTGATGAACAATCTGATTAAAATACAGAAGTAAGTTTGATTGGTTGATAGAAACTTCCTGGATCAGGAAATACATAACAATTGTGTTTGGTCATGTATAAGTATATTATGTTGACTTCAAACACTGTCCTGAATAAAGCTGAGCTTTCAGAAGGGAAAAAATTTGTTGGCCCCAAAGTTAATTTCAATTTTTTTGTAATACTGGTGAGCTATTTACTTTCAAGATAGTCTGTCTGAAACAGGATAATGGTTCATGAAGAATTTATTAAAACATGTATTAGTTTTATATCCTAAAATATGAAATTAACTTGGCATCCCCTTAAAGCCATGCCAATTTACCATTTTTAAGTGGCAACCTCCAGTGAAATGTATCAATCAATTAACACAGTTCTCTTGCTTTAGGACAAAAAATATCAATATCAATTTTTTAACGAACTAATTAATTTATTGCTGAAATCATTAACAAAGTCTCGTTAGGAATATCATGTTTTAAAATCATGCTATCTGCATGTTTAGAATATATTGATGATGTTCTGAACTTTCTCTATGGCACGTACACATCATTTTTATTTCTATTCAAAGTAACTGCTAATTCTTTATCAGTTAACCCCCATGTTGAGCAACAATTAATAATGGTAGATGACAGAGCTAATTGAGTAGTTTTGCTTTGTATGTGGGTAAGTGTAGATACCATTTTTTAAGAAAGTCAGGTCTAATAAGTGTAAGTTATCTTACTAATCTAGAATATTGATAGACTATTATGCAGGCTTGTTGAGATACAAGTTTGATATAGGGAGGATTATGATATCAGTTTCATTTACACAGTTGATATTATCTTTTATCTTTTAGTTAAATAATCTTATAAAGGCAATTATAAAATACCAAATTATTTAAGATTTTTTGAATTTATTAAAACTCAATCCACACCATTTTTATGCTTATACAAGAGTTTCTATTGTCTATTGTAAAACTAATTAATTATTATATTTTTATCAAGTGGGTTATCTCTATCATTCTTTTTAATAATACATTATATACTGATAGGCTTGTTATTGAGATTGCTATCAGTCAGATATTTACCTTTATGTTTCTCTGACATTTTGGTTGTCTGAAACATCATCACTATCATCTTACAAAAGGTTTTAGATCTGATACTGGATTAACACTCTAAAGCATTGGTTAGACAACATTATGAAAATTCAAACCATCAGCTCTTAAGTGCCTAGCAGGATAAATATGAAACTAGCTACCAACTGAGCTAACTCTCTGCTATGTTTAGTGTGAGATTGTGGTAACAATAATTCTTCTTGTTGAGGAAAGACCACAGTAGCTTTAGTTAAGGTACTAAATAGAAGAGACAGAGCTTGAGGTGTGTTATTATCAGTAATACACAAGATACCATTCTGGACAATACTTTGACAGGCATTGACTGCATCAAAAATTGAGCATTGTGTACTTTGGCTATTTGCTGCTTAAGATTTTGGTTTGTTAACTTAGATTTCTGGTGTAAAAGCCATGGGTTAAGTTAGTGCCTTGGAAGTTATTACTCAAATCAGTGATAAGGTCAAGGAATGATATGAGAAAGTATATGTTGGTTTGAAATAGTAGTTTGACAGTAAAGAGACCTTGTATGCTACAGATTGTGAATGTGTAAGATCTTAACAAGAAAAAAAAAGTCCCTGTCCTGGCATTCTTACCATCATTATATAAACTAAAACATGAAGTTGCTAAACTTCAAAATTACTGGAGCTAGATGTAGAATCCCAGTCAGACATCTTTGACAGTTTCCTTAGATCATAATTTGACACTTATGCATTAAATGCTGTATTGAGACTGTCGCTTTACCAATGAATCATTTTGATTCCATATCTTTAAGCTTTCGCTTTTTATTGGCATTGTTTTTACAAAAACTTGTAGTCTTGATTGATGAGAATTATTAGACATTTCATGTGATCATGTGACAATCTGGACGTCAATTCTGTAAACTATGGCTCAAATTCATTACAGTGATATGTTGTTGAGTTTTAGCAAAACTTCTACGGTAGGCCATTTGGCAGAAAGTCGAGAACATCGCAAGCTGACGCCTGAGTAATATCAGTTGACAAGGGTTTGTGATTAAAAATACCTGATTATTATTTCTAATTAATATAACAGCAATATGATCTATTGTATGTTTGTTATTATACAAACTATTTTCTTATCTCACCAATCAATATACCATATTAATATCATTTAAAGTGACTGCCAGATATCTGTAGTTCCTGTAATATGAGGTTGCTAAAAGCAGTTATTAATATCTAAGATTCTTTTGTGGATGTTCAAAACTACCAGGAATCGGACTGCAAGTTGCTTTGATGAGAATTGATGCTATCAGTGTCCCTGAAGAGAACTTCATTACAATTGCTTTAATTTCCAAATATACATATAGATAGGTTACATCTAAATCTTCATGATCTCGAGCTCATCAACATGGCATTTTCATTCTCAGGTAAATTTACATAAATTCATAATAGCCCCTGATTCAAGAAAAGATTAATATAATAACATTGTGCTAAGGAATAAATTGATATAGTTTTCTTTTTTATTCAATCAACTATTTGCCTGTAATAGCTGCTTTAAAAATTTGAGTAAAGTCACGGCTAATTATGATAAAAGGTCATGGCCTTGGAGCCCGTTCCTGAACACTGTTACTTCAGAGAGTAAATCTTGTATCTGAACTATCAAACCATATCTGGATACAATTTTACGAGCACTTAAAAACACCCTTGATTGTTAATAAAAGATGACTGGTACACTATATCTTATATAATTTTCAATCTCATTATAGGCTTGTATTATTTTTATAGGAAAATTAGCTACTTAGTATTATGATCATATCTGATATTAAACAATATTTACCATATTTAGTAAAGAGCAGTAGTCTATTATCTTAATTTATCTTTCAATTTAAGTTGTAAATTATAATATATATTTTGTTTATCTTTTCAGGTAAGCCTAATATTTGTCATTGTTAAGTCACATTCAGTCATCTTCTGCATTTAGAAAATACTCATGTAAACTTTGTGTGCATTCTGTACCCCTGTGGATGAACATACTCAAGGTAAGTATCTTTATTACAACAAACATACACTATAATAACTCAAACACCTACATAATATAACAGTAATCCATATACACATATCATTATACATGCCTTGTTTACATTATCAACATTATAATCTTACATTTCATTAGTTCTTAGTAGATTGTCTTTTCAATCATTGTGGTATTTAAGCAGCTTTAGTACAGCTACATTATATATTGAACCAGTTACAAACACGAATGCAAATATTTTTCGATTAACAAAACACAATTTTATGGTGCAGCCTACTGGTGTAACAATTATTACAAAAATTACTGTACAAGGAATATTAAACATTATGTTGTTTATCATTCATACTGCGATATATTATTCAAGGGACATAACTACTACAATATTATATACAATTACTATTATATATGAAATTCAGACTACAATTAATTTATCACAAATGAAACTGAGGAATAAAAGGGAAGTAACCAGATTTAAACCAGACAAAAATTGATTAGTATAGAGAAGAAATCTTGGAGATATTGTTTTCAGATGAATAACATTACTTTTTAGGCTACATGGCCATTTTCAGTACACAAGAAAATGTTGCTATAAGCCCTACATTTATTTTTATAATTTATCAATGTAATGTGTTCTTTTCATTTTTAGCATATAGGGCTTGATGTTTTTCAGTTTTAGGTACGATATGAACCCAACTTGGATGAACAAAAACAATATACTTATGTTTAATTGAAAATAACTTGGTTTTAATTAAAAGAACCAGAATACAAATACTTAGGGAGAAAATGTGTTACTTCCCTTGTATTGGTATAAGATGTCTCTGGTGTTTCTATATACTTGATTGTGTACTTATTTATATATGTCCTTAATGTATTTGATTAATATTTGAAATGAATAATGCTACATTCTACAAAAAGTGTAACATTGTCACTTAAATTTTCGAAACTTATATTGGTGTATTGGCTTAAGTCATTATCGGATAGTATGTTTGGTTGTACATGACACCTGATAGTTGTTATCTGGCTAGTATGTTTTAGGTTGTACATAATGACACCTGATAGTCATTATCAGGCTAGCATGTTCTGGGTTGTACATTATGACACCTCATATAACTAACAGGCTGGGATGTACAAATGTTATAGTGACACCTGTTAGTCATTTTCATAAGGTATGTTCTGAGTTGAACACTGTGACACCTGAAGGTCATTATTATACAGGTATGTTCTAGGTTGTAGTGACACCTGATAGGCATTATCATTCAGGTATGTTCTAGGTTGTAGTGAAACTTGATAGTCATTATCATACTGGTATATACTAGGTTGTGGTGACATCTG
This sequence comes from Nipponacmea schrenckii, assembly GCA_030562195.1. Taxonomy (NCBI): domain Eukaryota; kingdom Metazoa; phylum Mollusca; class Gastropoda; family Lottiidae; genus Nipponacmea; species Nipponacmea schrenckii. The sequence goes on along the minus strand of JAUJPP010000003.1, from coordinate 52,243,463 downwards.
ATAGTCATTATCATACTAGATTGTAGTGCATCTGATAGTCATTGTCAGGCTAGCATGTTCTGGGTTGTACATTACGACACCTCATATAACCAATAGGCTAGTATGTTCTGGGATATACATATGTGGTAGTGACACCTGTTAGTCGTTTTCATAAGGTATGTTCTGAGTTGTACACTGTGACGCCTGATGGTCATTATCATACAGGTATGTTCTAGGTTGTAGTGACACCTGATGGTCATTATAATACAGGTATGTTCTAGGTTGTAGTGACACCTGATAGTCATTATCATACAGGTATCTTCTAGGTTGTAGTGACACCTGATAGTTATCATACTGGTATGTTCTAGGTTACAGTGACACCTGATAATCATTATCAATCTAGTATGTTTTATATTTTATGCTGTTGCATCTCTAAAATGAAGAGTTTTGATGTCTGACGTAAAATAATACAACACCAGTAATTAGCTTGACAAAACTATCTTGAGTGTAATCATAACAATCAAGTAAGTATATGACCTTTAATATTGCTCATCACCATAGAAACCAATCTAAGAAAGTGGAAGTAATTAGGGAAATATAAGTAAAATAATTAAAATCCATAATAAAACTAGTAGTCCCTGGTTACAAGAAGTACAAATCGGGTTACAAGGATTATTAATTTGATTGGTTTATTGATGCCGTATTATTGAACATTAGTGTTATCTTTTTGTATAAACAATATTTATTTAAATAATAGGATTAGAGAACAGGCTTTTGCCTTTAGTACTTTAGAGTTATGCCAACCCAAATTTTATTTAATGAGAAATGAAGGAGGAAGAACTTTCAAAACAAGACTACGAAAAACTTTTACCTATTCAATATGTATTTAACATTTAGAGTTACCACCATGAACATGAAACACCAACATGAAAGATAAAAGATGGTTGTTTCGTAATATTTTTCACCCCAACACAAATAATTCAAGGATTCTTGCAGTTGATCGTCTATAACCATTTCAATTTTTTTCAACAATATTACAGCATTTACTTTCTTGTAGGACCAACAAAGGGAAATTTCTATGTTTTATAATGATAACAACATATATGACAGGATATTAATCAAAAAATCTTTTCTACCAGCTTGTCCTGGGTCAAATCGCTTAGTATTGACGTTTCCTAGAATATCTGTACCCATTTACAGCTGGGGGCCTCTTGAACTATGAGTGAAGATGACTTATTCAAGGTCATCAGACTTTCACAAAGATTTGTACTCACCCAAGCAAATGAAGTCATGATTGCAAAGAACCACCATTGTATAAGACTGTGCTATAGAACTCCACACTGAAATGAAATCAGGTATTATTAAGATCAGATTCTGAATCTGAAGAGGGAATATTTTATTAAATCTGGAAGTGAAATAAGAAATAAGGCTAAAGTTGGAAGAAAGACTAAAACTATGTTATAAAACAATAACAATAATTTATAATTTTCGAATCAAACCAATTACTTCAGTAGAGATATCAAGGAAATGAATTTGTTTTAATTTGTTTTTGAACAATAAGTGAGATGGCTTCTTCTTGTGATAAAATAGAATTTGATACTATATTACATCTGTATTTTTCAAGCTCTAAATTGGAGAGTATTGTTAATCATGAAATGTGAAGCATGTAATTAAACACTGATTGATGGAAGAGAGAGGGTATTCAAGACTAAAACTATGATTTGAAAGTATTAATAATGTTGATTTTAGAGCTTTTTAATTAAATTAATGAATACTTGGTGTGCGGAGATCAATGCCAGGCTGAAAGGTCAAGGACTAATTCAATAATAGAAACAGTTCAAGGTAATCTGTAATTCCATAATTACTCAGGAGGGATCATCATTCACGCCAATTATTGTCGAGGTTTGTCCTGCTTGTGAAGACAATGATTTTAGTTTGACCATTAGAGAATCATTGACAATTACACTTTCACTTGCAATAAGAAGAATGAAAACAAATTTATTTGGATTCATAACTTGATTTAAATCCTCTTCATGTTTGGTTTTCTGCCTTATGTTTGCAGCATTTTTTCGTGTAGTCATGATACAAACTCAAATGTTTCACCTGATTGTGTGTCATGAGCACGCAAAAGCTAGTTGGTTTTGAGCATAGCAAAGTTGTTTGTGACTTACTCGAACCCTACAAATTTGTAATGTCTAAAAAAAATCTTAATATAGCAAGATTGAAAATATATGATGAGCTTATCCAGATTGTAGCAGTTTGTCAGTTTGACTGATTGTATTATATTTTGGCAATACCTAGAGCAACTTTGCTCGACTAAATAGTAATAGAGGAAACTTAACTAAATTAAAGACATTATCTGACATATTGTCAATGAAAGCAGACATCAAACTATTAGGTTTCTGAGTCAACTCCGTAGCAATCCAAATATTGATTGAAATAAAAGCATTCGTTGTAGGAGGGTGATTTTTGTTATTGGTCAGAAAGTTGTGAATGGAATTTTTCCATTTCATTTAACCTGTCAACACTAGTTTCCTTATTTGGAAGTGAAAAAGCATCCAGGTGGAACAAATACACTTCAAAAGTCAACAAGTTGCTAAGTGCTTGCTTCATAATTTACAGTTATTGACAAGTTCGGAAGGAAAAGGTTTTAAAATAGGAATTGAGAGTGACTGATTCCAATGACAGAATGGTTGTTTTGATAAATTACCTCGAAAATAAGATATTAAAATCATCTGTAAATAGATTAAATATTTGAATGAAATGAAATGAATGTTGAAGAAGGAAAAATAAGTCTGTTTTTTTTTCAGTGAGATTGGCTTAGTGATCATGGTTAAAGCTGGAAAAGTATCTTTCTTTGCTATGAGTCAGTAAGTGGGATGTTTCTCTGCAAGAATCTTCAAAAATGGAGTCTTGATCACTGTTTAAAACCATTATTCTAAAAAAATGATTTATTTGATTCTAAAACATAAATGTACTATTAGGTTAAAAATCAATAGTGGTCTAGATATTGGTCTTGAGGTCAGGTTTGATTACTGTCAAATTATCTCCCTTGTGTATGATGATTGAATTCATACAGGCCATAATTTACCAATGATATTATTTCATATCCTAAGGGAGTTGATATCATCATCAACCATTATCTATAGAGATGGTAGTGGGAGGCCATATACCAACATTGATTGAGATATCATTAAATAAATGTCCCAGATCATAAAGAGTACTTACTAAACAGATTTAGGGCTAATGTCATGCTGTCAATTGAATTGATTTTGCAAAGCTACTGATATCATTTTGTACTAATATTTGGCAGATATAATGCAGTTTCACACATGAAGAGAGAATTGAAAATATCACTCATTTATTTGTAATAGGACTGTACTGCTTAGTTGTTAAAACTTACTTCCATCATTTTTTGAATTTACGTGGTAAATTATATCTTTGATGATCGTGTTATTATCTAAAAATCTAAATTGATAATCAAAATACCATCTCAATTGATTGCATGAATTTAAAACAATGAAGCAATGTACAAAAAACAGAACAAATTCTATTGAGTGGAACTTGAATCTTTAAGAAACGTGGGTGGAATATAAATTTGTTGGTTTGAGTCCAATTTTTTTATTTTCAATTCCCCACTATTTAAATCTTCTTATGATTTATGATTTAATTTGTTTAAAGATGGTGAAATTAGCTGAATTTTACTTTCTAGTGGTTTAAAGAATATCTTTCATTTCCGGTTAAACAAATAAAATTCAATGGAAGACAGTTAATTGAATGGTTCTCATCTTTTTATTGCTTCCACCAATTTTAGGCTAACCTCTTCTTGAACTCGAGTATGTTTGAATACATCCATACACAAGGAGTCTTTACAACGCTGATAAACCGTCGAGGAAATTCTAAAGAAATTGTGAATGGACACAAGTTATATTGACCGACAAAGATCAGCAACAATGTTTGCTAAAAGCTTACTGGATATAGAAAAAATTGAATGGAAAGCACTGATTAACGACTGGAGTGGTTGTAAGGAAATATGAAATTCATTTAAAGTTTTCACATTATCTTCGGGATTCATCAGATGGACTTTTCTATTGACTACCTTTTCAAACATTGATGGGGGTGGAACATTAACTTATTCCTGATTATTCTCAGAAGTGTTTGCTTTCCTCAGCCATGTTTTAATTTACTTAGTCATTATATTTGGTATAAACCAAGGTTCATTTATATTCATTCCTTTCATGAAATTCACTATTTGGAACCAAAGTAAATAAATATGAGCTCAAGACTCAGAGTAAGATCATTTCAAGAATTCAAAAGAAAGAATGTAGAAACTGTCTTGTGTCTCGTTTACATTAAAGTAATTTCCATGATGAGCAATAAGGTGAGGTGATTTTTGCAATCTATGACAGTTTTTTTCATCTTGTCATGTTTGGAAGGAATCATTAATTAGCAGCATCCCTGCTGAGTTTACTGACATGATAATGCCATGTCTCATGTCACTTTCTATACCACAGTAGAGAATAGACGGCATTCATTGTCACTATTGATTTTTGAACCAGTTATTTTTCCAAATGAAATATGGCTTATTTAAGAAGGTAGAACAAGTTTTTTTATCATCAGTATGGTTATTTGGACTCACTTCATATTCGGGCGGAAAGATGAAATGACAGATAATCCATTCATTTCCAAAACATATATTTTTATACTATATATTTATGGGTTCCCTTGTCGCAATGGTTGAGGTTCTGATAAAGCAGAATACAGTTAAGGCAGGAACATCATATCCATCATCATAAACCATGAAGTTAAACTATCAAGATCTGGTATGAAACATAGTATGAACAAATTACTAACAGTGTTAACTAACTATTAGGACCATCAAAAATACAGCCCTGAAAGAACAATTTAAGACAACCTAGAAGTTTAACCATACAGATATCTCCTCTACTAGTCATCTGGTAACAAATTACAAAACAACTAATTACTGCAAACTAGTATTTTCTATGTGTAATAATAGATATCAAAACTAACTTTACTTTTAAACTAAACTACAGAACTAACTTAATTACAAAAATTAATGAAATATACAAACCAATTAATACTACCAGAAATATAATGCTAAATAACATAGCCATTTACCTTTTTACAAAAGGTAACTATAATATCTTGAACAAGACCTGGACAATTTTACCAAGGCATAAAACACACCCTGTCACAAGTATTAGTAATGATATGTCGTTTGCATTGCCAGTATGACTGGTCAAAATTAATACCATCAACATGTGCTTGTATAATTCTTAAATTTTAATCTTACAAAAAGAACATTCATTAAACAATAGTGTTTTTAAAATTGAAAAATAGTGATCCATTATAATTGTATCTCAAGATCCCTAAATCCTTAAAAATCGGAAATGGTTAGGATTGTTGGTTCAAACATTTTTTTTCTAAATTCCTCCTATTGCTCTCTTGCATTTTAATTTTTTTATCTCCTTTCAGGACTCCATTAACTTTCTCATCATGTATATACCTTCTAGTCAGCATTGTGTGTATGTGAGGTATTTTGAAAGACATGTATCTCGTGTGTCATTCATCTAAATTAAACCTAATCAAATTAACGAATTAATAAAAAGCTAGAGGGAGATAAGTAATAAGGAAAGCTGTGGGGAGTAAGATCATGTCTATATTTGGTAACATCTGACTTCTGTACAGTGCTATATTTAGCTTTGCTAGTGCTATATATAGTAGCAATCTAAAGCAGTAATTGAATCATTGAGTCCTGTTTAGTATATTAGGTTTGCTTAATCACATTACTACAGCTAAAACAAGAGACGTAAAAAGGTCTAATTCGTTTTTCTGATGACTAAAAAACTCTGTCATTAAGCCTTCATTATATTATGGATAAATTTTAAGATTCAGTTTGGCTTCATGCAGCTATTTATGGCACGAGAAATTATGTTTTCTGTCAAGGTTAAAATTGCGTCAATGAAGGGATTAGTGAAGGAGTAACATGCCAAAAGCATATTTTTACGTGATTTTTCTTATTATTGACTTTAAAACCACTGGGCCTCATGAAGGTGTAGTAAGTAGAAGTGTTTGAAATGTTCCATTGTGAATATATTCAAGAATATTTTTACGTAGTATTTCATACAAATGCCTGTGGACCATTGAGCAGTTTTACTGGATGTACAAGTACTATGTTTTTTTAAAAAATAATTCACTGATTTACCCATTCAGGGTCTTGTCAAAAAAACAGTCCTGCAGGAAAAAGATATCAGTGGATCAATTAAAGAGTTGACTCGGCCTGTCTAAAACAGTTGGACATCTGTGGCATTGTAGGATTTATCTAACCTTCAGGGCAACTTTGAACAATCAAGATGAAAATAGATACTAAAATCAACCTTCTTGCACTCTGTTAAAGTTCTCCTTTTTAGGCCTGTATGACATTTCCTGTCATCTTTGAATAGAATGAATTGATCCAATTACAAACTATAAATTGAGTATTTATCTTTATTAGTTCCTATTTATCGCGATTTTATTTATTGTAGACTAACTACGTTTTCAAATAAATAAAGGAACACAATTTTATGATATACTACTCCTGAACTTGATTGCACACAACGTTTCAACAATTGACATTAACCCATTTACACCAGGCCACTATAAAGTATACCATTCTCGGTCCAGACCAGGCTGCGATAAAATCACAAATTTACCCTGTTTATACCAACAATATAACTAGAACGGTTCCAAAATAATAATTTAAACAATGGACTGCTCTCTTATGGAACTTTTCATGAAAGAGCTAAATATAGACAGCTATGTAACCCGGATGAAAACAATAACAATCTTATTCCGCGGGAAAAGGTGAAGTTTGGTTGACGCGCACCTGCAGTAATCTGTTCTCGGCAGGTTCTGCGCTAACACTACAACAATTTATTGAATCCGGTCTGAGAACCGTTCCGAGACCACCTCTTCAGGGTGGAGCAGAATGGGAACCGTTCTGAAAATGCCTGACAGTTACATTACACACAATTCTGAGAACCGATAAATTTGTAGTGTAAACGGGGGGTTAAAGTCATCATCAGGATTCATAAATTTCTTGAATTGAATTGCTAGGTTATATTAATTTATTGTAGACAAACCACATTCTCAAATAAGCATCAATGTCAAATAAGTTTCTTACATTAAGAATCATGTTGGCCTTAATTTCAGTTTTGTTTCACACAATTCATCTTCTGCATGCGAATTTGATCCTTATAAAATGATCAGTGTTAAGAAGGAAAGGATGAAAAATTCTTTCCATATTTAGAAAATTCTATATTAAAGTATATTAAAAACATTTAAATTTGACACTCCTTTCTAGGAATAAGAGAAGAATATGGTAAAAGGTAAGAAAGTTGAGCATCTTATTCTACATTAGCAAATTGATTTTAGCCGTCTAAATATGGAAAGTGCTGTCTAAATATGGCTCTGACTTGTAAGAGATTTAGAACGTATTTTCATTGATTGTAAAACTGATCATGATTAGTTAATTATAGGTTTGATTATTACTGATTACCATTATTTAGAAATGTTTTTAACTCTTGGTTCAATGTACGATCAATTCCTTACAAGTTTTAACATCTATTTCTACTATAAGGGTGTGAATTAGTCAATATGGTGTAATTATAGATTTATGTTTAAAAATAACCATTGATGTTCAAGATTCAGACAGAACAACATGAAATAGCAATGTCCTATTGATAAAGAGCAGGTGGAGTCCTTGGGCCAATGTCAAAAACAATTTGATTTATATCCTGATGTCTATTTCATAATATACAGCTTAAAATATTTTTTTTAATATAATCATTTAACAGTTGGAAAGCAACTAGCACAGCCACCGTCCAAAATTTCGATTATTCAACGTTACATGTAGTCATCCATATTCATGAGCCTAACTACAGCAGAATGTAAAGCTCCATATCATGTTATTAAAGTAATGGATGTGGGTTCAGCAAATTCGACAGTAGAATAGTAAGGAATGTGTCAATGTTAAAATTGTTCAGAAAAAAGCAAGAAATCTTACTGCAAAATATAAGACATAGCAAGAACAGAAAGATGAGGCTAAATCTGAAGGCTTAAACAGCAAAATTGTAGACCATATAATGGCTTACATCTTATGATATCCCACAAAATACTGATTAATATGAAAATAGCTATGTGTACTCTGTTCCAGAAGTATATAGTTGACAAAGCTGGAAGGTGATTGACTGAAGTGTCAAGTCTTCTTGAAGTTTGATCATGCCTTTCTTCATATTATTCTGTATATAAGTTGTACTATGGAATTACTTGAATCCTCTAGAAATTATATATCAAATGTTGACATTTCATCATTGACTCAAGAGTCTGTGTTGAAACGTGAAATTGTTGAGAAATAACAGGCTGTCAATATTATTATAATTCCCTTGTTTTTCAATCCTTTATCTTCATACGATGTATTATACTTAAAGGATGTGGAGTGTTTTGATGACCAAAGATGACATCGTCTCAATATAGTAACATTCTTTTCTATTTTTGTAACGACATAGCTATATTTAGCGTATTGTCAGTATTTTTAGATTCTCCTGTGTTAGAAATTAGAATTGGCCTAGTCTAGTGTGTGTCTAATTTAGTTCAATAGAAAAGTGAAATTATCGAAGTATTATCGTCATGTACTTCATATTCCCTGACAGACAATATATCTATTTACAGATTTCCTATTGTGAGGAGAATTTTTTTTGCTACGTTTTTTTTCTACGCACCAAAATAAGTAGTCTTCATGGATTTTTAGTCTGAAAATAATTTCTTTGTCTTTGTTTGCTCTTATTATAAGTTTAAAATAGACTAATGCTAGAAGTAATTGACTACCCTTTTTTAAAAACTAAACAATCAACAAAAGGATCGAATACTCAAGTTAGACAATTGTGACGATGAAACGTAATCTTCTACCATGAGTTGTTAAAATGAGATAGATTACTAAATAAATAAGGGTTCATTTATAATTCATTTGACACTAAAACAGTTCCATAGTTACTTTTGTCTTCTTCCAAACTGGTAATAATGCTTTATTTAGCTCTTCATATACCTGAAATAGATATAGACATTTCATTGATTGTGCAGTTTTTGCAAAAAATTTCGTACTTCAGTCATCTAAGTTTTAGTTACTTCTGCCTATGACATCATTGTCAATATCCAATTTTAGCTCGTCAATGATCTATTTGGAGAGAATTCTAGCAACTTTCTAAATGTTAACTTTTCATTCATTTTTTTGCCATTTGAATCGGCTTTCAATGTCTTTGAAGAAAATGGTACAGAGACACTAATTATCTTATGTAAAACTTTAAATGGGAATCTGACCTATTTCAAATACAATACTGATTTATTGTTTAGAGAGATAATGATTTTTGCTGAATATTTAAATCTTGTAACGAGATCTGTCAATCAAATATGGTATTAGTGTCATTACAGTTGTATTAGCTTCATCAAGCACAAAAATCACTCTCCAGCTTGTGGTTATTCAAGAATAGAATTCTGGTATAGACATAAAAATTAGCATCCTCAATTTGTAACGCACCAGTTTGTCTAGGTCAGATGACTGCACTAACGTTTTGAGATTGTTAGCCGTCTGACATAAGTCTGATTTTGATCATTTTCAAATATTATGGCTAGGGAGGTCATTGACAAAGGTGATATAAATATGAAAACAACAGATTCACCCACTCTACTCTTCTTGAGATCTTTTCATTTACATAGGACATCACAATTCACAATTATTACCAGCTTTGGTATAAGGGAAGTAGTTTGAATGGAATAAAAAAATTCTCGGACATCTGATTGAAAATTGGAATGTAGTAGATCGATGTTATCAGTGTCATCAATACAGATAAAATGTTTAGAACAAATCTTTGCAATTCCATTAATATACCCAGTAAGCTTAGACCAGTAATGCTAGATTCACTAATCTTTCTTCGTTTATTTACATCAATTTGACCTTGGAGCACTCAGAGTGTCAATTTCATTTATTCAATATGTCCATCAATAGGAGACAGAAATTTAATTTTCCAACCTTTTGTTGTGGTGGAACACAATCAAGATGGTGAGTAGTAGAAAATTTCTTATGAAGCACTTGAGGTCATATTAGATTTAATCAATGGTATTCTCCATCATGTACCTTATTCATTTTGATTTAACAGCTGGAGCAGTTTTGATGATGAAACTCAATGCTATGGCTAGTAGTTTTGCAATGTTGCTGTTTGTAATTGTCAATCACATTCTGACCCTGATATTTCCAATTTCTGATTTTGATGATTCTAACATGTATAAAATTCTGATGATGCCCAGTTGTTTTGTAAAGTTGCCATTGTTATGTTCAGTCTGGAGCATTGTAATTGTTCTTAACATGGGTAACAAAACAGATTAATCTAATTATTATTTATCCATTTCCAAATAGTTGAGGTTTTAAGAAATACAGTTAAATGATTTGGATATTTCAAATCAGGAAATTAAGTTTGATGAGGATCTGTTTCCAGTTTTAAAATACTGGTTCAGAGTGATGCTGTAATTATCTATAAAGACCCAAACCCAAAAACCAAAGTCCATTTTGACTATGAGACTGAGTTATAGTTATAGTGAGATCTGATCAGACTGAATCATTGACTTCTCCCCAATTAACAATTCAACATTCTTCCAGCTATTATTGTGATTATAGTGATATTTCAGTGCAATATTTCATTGTGATCTTCATAATTCTTGTGAGTATGTTTTCCGCTCATTTGCTTAATTAAGGTCCAGTGACACATGTGCTGTGACCTCACATATTGTATTGTTCATCTTTTTACAATACCCACAATTGACATACAATGGCAGTATGTATTTCTACTCAGAAGTCAATATCTCCTTGGACTAAGAGGAATAGTTGTAGACTGTTAATTTAATTTTGATAATTTTCTGCTTGGTGTAACATTGATTAGTACGAGAGATGGTGTAATGGGTTCAGTATGATTTAGATGACAGTATTCTATGTTGAGGAGACACAAGTGTTGGCATTATTATGTCTTGAAGTATGCAACCACCATATGGTGCTAAATCTTGTTAGCTTCCTTAGTTGTTATATTTAACAATCTGCTGTCATATATTACTTTACAAGTTTTACATGGTTTCGAGGCACTTTATTTGATCTGATCTCTTATCAATAAGATAATTATGTTTTTTGATTCTAATTTGAATTGATGTACTTAGTTCTATGGTGTTTAACTTCTGGTTAGAATGGAGTTTTGCCTCCTACTTACACTTGATTTGACGATAGGCGAAGTCAGCCTTTATCCCAAAATTGCATCCCTAACTTGCATCACTGATAAGGGATCTATTCGGGCTTTGAACCCTGGCCCTTTAGTTTAACAGAATGCTAATTTCCTCTGCCTGTATTTTCTAGAAAAATTGGATTTTACACAAATTAGAAATGTTCTTCCATCTATCAGACAGACAACATTGGAAAATAAAACTAGAATTTAACAACCAAAATGAAATGAAAAGAAAGGAGTTTGACGTCCTACTCTTCTGTACCTAATGGGCTAATGAAGACGGGCAACGCCATGCAGTGAGGGAAATTTTGCCAGGACAGCAGCATTAGCCTACTCTTATTGCAATTTCCAACAGTCAATAGATTTTTCATGTGCACAGCATGGACCACATGGGGCTTTGGTTTGCTTTCCCATTCAAACAACAATTTCAATTTTTCTATAAATTCATTCATTAAAATTATTGTCCCTTTGCTACTTATTTAAACTTTAATTGTAATTCAATAAACTTACACCTAAGTTTGATATTACAATTAAATTTTCAAATTACTTTAAGATTTAAAAAAATAATCACTCAATATTCTTTTTTTCCCTTAAATGTCGCAACTGATGAGTTTGAATATCATATCATTAATGTTTCATTGCCAAGGTTAGTTATATATTTATTTAATATCTCTGACGTCAAAATATGTGTGGGAGAAATTTTTTGAAAGAAATATAGTGAGATTCAATTTACATGTTACAATGACTGGCTTACAATCTACATGCTACAATGACTGGCGTACAATCTACATGTAGCAATGGCTGGCTTACAAACTACAAGTGACAATGACTGGTTTACAATCTACATGTAATGATGACTGGCTTACAATCAACATGTAATAATGACTGGCTTACAATCAACATGTAATAATGACTGGCTTAAAATCTACATGTAATAATGACTGGCTTACAATCTACATGTTACAATGACTGGCTTACAATCTACATGCTACAATGACTGGCTTACAATCTACATGCTACAATGACTGGCTTACCACCTGCATACAACAATGACTAGCTTTGTATTCTATTTATAATGATGACCTAAAAATAACGACAATATCCATTGTCAGAATTGAATGTTTTCCTAGGTGTAAATCTTCTAAATCTTCATCCTAAGTTGAATGCCATAAGGTTTGGATATTATTTGAGTAGAAATACTAGTGACAACCTGACTAATCAATGGTTAGTATTAAGTAATTTTAAAGCTTGTGGAATTCTGTAAAATTTTTCTGAAAAAAGACATTATCTTATCACAAAATCAATATAATTTGTGGAATTTCCATTTATTTACCACATGTACTGATGAATAATTAATTTGTAGTCAAGAGATGAGTTTTTTCCCAGTCAGAGTTTCTTGAGGAATGAAGGGAATCAAAAGGGAGACAAAGAAATGGTTCTTATTGAATTAGCTATTTTGTTGTAGAAATAAGGCTACTGTGTTTTAACTCTTAAGGGAGTTTTCTCTATATAAATTAAAACAATTTCGTCCTCATACCCTTGAGGATGGAAAAGAGGAAGTTGACAATTTGATATTTTAGAAATTTTAAGCCTTAATATGTTGACATATCTATACATTTTTCAATAGACATCTGACCAACATCACAAAATTGATTAGTAGATTATTTGCATATAACAATATTCCATTGAAAATGGATTTTGAAAAAAGAGTAGGTTAATTTCACTAGCCAATCTGAATTTCCTCCAATGCACACTGCATGGTGTTATGGTGCAGGTTTCAGTTCGATATAGGTTATGTTGGAGGTATTCTCTTTGATTAACTATTTGTAACACTTGAAGCCACATTATCGTGCATGATCTTTCTAGATTAGCTGTTCGATAATGAATTGCAACTTTCATTAATGAATAATCCATTCACTATTTCTAACACCCGAAGCCAAACTAATGTGCACGATCTTGTTCTAAATTAGATTTACGATAATGAAATGAAAATTCATCAATGAATTATCTATTCTACTATCTGTTTCCACTAATGTACTGTGCATCATTTATTCATTAACCCAAAGCTCAAACCAGCATTACAACTTTGTTGTTCATTTATTTCTTTTTGCATACATGTGGCTTGGATATCATTCATGCAATAATCTTAATTCATTCAATAGTGTCTACGTATGATGTGATCATGTAAATATGAAGACTGAGTAATTTCATTCATTCGTGCATTTATTAATGCATTCATTCATTTGCTGTTTGTGCTAGTGTCTGATCTGACCTCTTTTTTAAATTATAAAGTTAAAATTTTCTACAGATTGTAAAGAAACTTGGTGTGAGTATTGGAATTTATTAGATGGCAGTCTACATCAAGTTAAACAATTTTTTTGATAAATGTTTTTTGAGTAATTTCCCTTGCTTCAATTTTTGTTGTAGACACAATAGAAGCTACAATTTTCAGGTGAACTTTAATGCTTAAGTGCAATGATGCCAGTAGGTGTATATTACCTTGCCTGGCAAACTATCTTTATAATGCTACTGTGCTCTGCTACCTATATCACAATGTAATCAGTATGTACTTTGTCTTTTTCAAGTATTCATTCAATTTGGTGCCTTGAAATTGATGTTTCAATACATTTTTCATTCGTTCATTTTTCATTCATTCAATTTCTGTTTGATGATCCATTGAGTAGTGCTGATGCCTGAAGCCACCTCTGTGATCATGTCATATATGATCTTACTCATTAATATCAGTAGAGATCATCAATACAATGTTAGAGGCTGACACTCATTCCGTCAATAATGGAAAGTACGTGAGCCAATGAGGAGAGAGTGAGTGGGTGTCTAGAGAAACCATTCCGTAGGGATGCCAATCACTAGTATAATGGCCAAGTGATATCATATATAAAGGTATATATTATAAGGTCCAGTTAGTTACTGGTATATATGTGAACAATATGAGTTATATACCTGTGTGATATACAATAACCTGAGTTACCAACCTTGTATACCACAGCTGGTAGTTGGTTCGAGGCATATATCAGCTATATACTATACCTATAATGGTTTATTATACTATTGTGTAAAATATTGGTAGAATATTGGATATTTACCTGTTAACTATATTGCAATTGTATATGTATTATGGATCAGATTTTTAGTAAATAATTAACATTAATTGTGAGTTTAATGCCATCTTGGAGACTAGAAAGGTAAATCTATTAGTATATATTTGCTATTGTCATTGTAATTTCACACATGGAATATTGCAGATTTGCTTTTTAAAATTTATGCTAAAGACATTATTTGCACCAAGCAAATTGTGCAGTGTTTATAATGATATCAATGACCTCGGTTTTGGGTCTCAAACATTATTTATTGTAAAAAATTATTTCAAATTAATTCAATTGTGTTGCTCTTGTTTCTAAATTATGAGAGAGGTGTTTGAAATTGATGGGTATTATCTGTCATTACATATAGGATGTTTTGATTAGTATTTTTTGGAGGAATGAATTTTTTAATTTACTTATAAGGAGATATTTTGTAATTATCCAAGAATATAGTATCAAAAATGGTTCAATTGCTATTTTAATATGCACATGGTAAATGTTTTAAACCAATTTCTTCTGGGTAGTTGAATCAATGAAACTGTCGAGAACAATGCTGTACATGAGTTAAAAGTATACACATATTTTGTTTTATACTCAATTTACCTATGTAGAAATAGAATTATTTGTTTTATGATTTGAAGTTTCCGTTGGTTAATTTCCTTTAACATAACACCCCTGGCTGAAAAGAAAATGTATTGGGTAGATTTGGAAAACTGGGACTTTTAAAATGGGACATTGAGATGCATATTTTTCAATAATGACACTATGTTTGTAAAAAGATGTCAATGAAATCTTGAAGCCAAAACTACACAAGCTTTGGAAAAATGATCAAATACAAATTATGAAAAATCATTTTGTTTTGAATTAAGTTAATGGATATAATAAACAAAATATTATATCAAACAACAATCCTTTTGGTTTTGAGTATCTCAGAAATCGTAATAATTTCTTACAGATGTATTAACATCTCTGTTGAATAATTGCAGCACCATAATAATTTGTCTTAATGAATGTTATCAATGTTTCTTGAAATAGGAAGTATGTTGGTTGAGTTAACTTAATTATTTAGGAAAGAAAAATTTTGTCATTTCTTATGAATTGCTTTGTAGTATAATAATGAAATGCCCAAGCAAATGCTGATTCAAAGAGAGAATACCATGAGAATTCCAAAATACCTTTAATAGTTCAAACCAGAGAAGTTTGATATTTATGATTCTGTTGTCAAAATTTCAGTACATCAATATATTTATGACTGTATCTCTCAAGAATTGTGTTGAAAATTACAGTATTTTAGATAATTTCCCTTGATATTGCTTGAAGTTAATTATGTGCATATTAAATTTACCTCTAATATAGAGATGTTGTTTTGATTCAACTAAACGTGATGGTTACAAGAGTAATATAGGTACTCCAATCTTTTTCATAATGTATATTTTTTTAATATATTTGTGAAAAAAATATTGTTTTAAAAAAATTAAAATTGATGATTACATTTTGATATTCATACAAGGCTGTCACCTGTAACTGAAATATCCTTTCAGACACCCAAGCTAGGCATATTGAATTTAGACCATGAGCCATTTGTGAAGTTACTCTTCCAATTTTGGATAATCAACTTTCCAACTTGAAGTGAATATTTATGATGCAAACCTGAAATTTATCTATTTCCATTTCCAAATTTGACATACATGTAATTATATTTTCAGTGAAAATTTGTTAGGAAATATATTTCTAATTTCAAATTATTGTGTAGTCTGTTGATTAGGCTGAATTTCAGTAACCATGCCTGAAAACTTTATGTTTATCCTAATTATGTAGTTTTATGTACAAATTCATCATTTTATATTCCCTAATTTCTACTTAATGCAAAGTCTGTTTATTAGACTGCTTTAAATAGCCATGTACTAGACTTGATCAACATATTTCAAATAACAGTAATATCATCTGTCTATTTCCAATTTTCCTAACCTTCTCTCATCTTGAAGATGAAAGACATAAATGCAGCGCTTATACTGTACTGTTCAGAGCACCTAAGTTTTATGATAATTCTGAAAATTTCTCATCCATATGCATAAAGGGTTATAAAATAACTTCGGTGTGATGTACAGCTTGCTAGCAGCTCCATAAACTCCATTGCAATGTATAGCTTAGTGTGGTGCTAGTAGCTAGCAAACGTCCATTGCAATGTATAGCTTAGTGTGATGCTAGCAAAAGTCCATTGCAATGTATTGCTTAGTGTGATGCTAGTAGCTAGCAAAACTCCACTGCAATGTATAGCTTAGTGTGATGCTAGTAACTAGCAAAACGTCCATTGCAATGTATAGCTTAGTGTGATGCTAGTAGCTAGCAAAACTCCATTGCAATGTATAGCTTAGTGTGATGCTAGTAGCTAGCAAAACGTCAATTGCAATGTATAGCTTAGTGTGATGCTAGTAGCTAGCAAAACGTCTATTGCAATGTATAGCTTAGTGTGATGCTAGTAGAAAGCAAAACTCAATTTCATTAACCTGATAGGAAGCAGGAAAAGAGGATATATAACTTCATTTCATTAGCCCTATAAATCGTATATCAGGACAGTATAAACTTCATTTCAGGGGGCAAATTAAACAGAAGAAAGTTAATTTATGTTCTGTTAATTGGTCTTTATCTAGTGGACTATTGAAGTGTGCAATGATCGAAATTTGCCAAGACGTCTTAGCCAACTTTAAAGAATCACAGCCTAGCACACAGGGCTTGGGTTTATTGTCTGATCTTTTTCCCAAATATGCTCCCTGACAGGAGGCTACTTAGTTAACTTATCTCTCTTTATCCACACTGGCTCTGTATCTAGATAAACCAGAGCGCTATTATAAATAGTAGAGGTCAGTAGGAACAACTATTTTTAATTCTCCTATATTTTGGCATACTCTAAACACATTGTGGGAATCATGGTGTAATTCTTGTATTACCTCAATGATGCAATCTTCTGATTCATATCACAAACTCAATTTTGAATCCTTAGATAATATTTAGCTGCTTTTGGTGGATTATTTTAGAATGGTATGAATTGTTATTTTGGGTAAGAAGAGTGTTTAGGTTGAGGAAGGGGGTGGATTATAGTTCATGGTTAGGAGTGGTTTGTCTTGTGGGAGGGGGTGGATTTACTCTTCAGAAGTGGAGGGTTTGAATTATAATTGTCAATAGAAGGAATAAATCTTGAGAAAGTGGTAAAACATCATGGAAACATTTATGAACTAAATAAATCAAGTGTCAGAGAAAATACAAGTTCATGGTTTTTTGCCAGTATGTATTAAGGGGGGGGGGGGGCCTATTATGTCATATATAATAACATATATTACTAGTGGGATAATTATTTGTAAGAATATCAATAACAACATTGTATTTAAATAAATATCAATATTTTTACCATTATTATTATTACATTTATTTTAACTGATTATGTTGCATGTTTTTTTGATTTTTTTTTATCATTCAATTGATAAAAAAAAACTTGTTTATGGTACAGAAATCAAAACTTTTTATTAAAGTTGTTATGGAATTATTTTCTGCACAATACAAGTTCATTAAATACCCAATATTTTGCCAAGTTTCTTCATTAGCTTATTAATTGGCAAAATGTTACGTTTGTTTACCGATAGAACTAAAATAATCTATAAAGTCTATATTGTTATAAATATATCATTAAGAACTATTTTTTAAAGACATCCATTCAGATTGATAAAAATCATCTAATTATCTCCAGTTATCTATATATAACAACTGATATATGATAATCTATATGATGGTATACGTAACAGTCTTGATATTTTTTGTTTTGATCACTCTTATTACAGTTATTTACAAATTAAAATGTAATATGTTATTGACTGTTAATTATCACTAATTGTCCGTTTCTAGTGGTACATAATTATATGGATTTGATTGTTGAATAAATTTCTCTAACAATTGCATTGGTTGTGCCCAGTCATTAAATTTTAATACAAAATTGCTATCATTACACACTACATGATGAAAAACAACAATTTTATCATTAGCACGTTGGTGTAGTGTGAATGACCAGAAAAATAGAAAAACAAGTATCGAATTTTCAAAAGTGTGATGGACATAGTTTAAAATAAACCTGTTTTTATATTGATTGTATGTAATTTTTATATCTCCTTTATTTCCTAGAGTCGGTGCCATTTTATGGTATGTATGAGCTGATTTAACGCCTGAGACTAAGACATTATCAACGATAGTTTGTCATCATTCATTTTCTTTGCCTCCAAGGGAATCAACTTACTGCACTAACTATTCAGCCTGCTCAGGGACATTTGATCCTGGCAATGGTCAAATTATTTCATTGAAGTTTTCAAGTGCAGGTCAGGGTGCTGACCTCAAAAAGGCATTAAGGGGGTTGACAACCCTAAACCTATGTACAAAAAATAGACGATTTCAACCACTTCTTATCCACCTATCTGAAATACTTAAATATCAATTGAAAGAGGGGACTTTCAGCTATCCAAAAAAATAGAATTTATTTCTTTATGACATTTCAACTTTAAGAAATAGGGTAAAAAAAACGTCAATTATTCCCTTAAAATTAGCATATCTACTATACTATTTAATATAGAAGGTTGAAATTTTGCACAACGCAAGTCTACATGTATCTCTACAAAATTTTGTTTTGTTTTGAAGATATTGATAGAAATCAAAATTTTGCGAGTGCATTTATGAAAAATTGAATTTTTAAAAAACTATTCATTTTATAAAAAAAGCCAACGTAAAGTTATAGAGGACATCGTAAGCTTTAGCTGAAGCCAAAGTTTGTAAAAATCGGATAAATTGTAAGCGAGACATGCTTTTGGAAAAATGGAAAACGATCATGTTGTTAAAAGATTGTCTTTTATGCTGTAGATAATCTTTGAAGCACCTTTTAGGTACGATATGCACCGATATCCACATAATTGGAGTGCTAAAACAATGGATTAGCACATGTCAAAATCCTTCCACCCACCAATCATAAAATTTTCTTTGTTTACGTAATGATTTATGGGACATCACGTGACTTCTGGATTCCCCCGATACACAAACTCTTACTTCGCGTGCCGATATTAACAATAACTGACCGGCAAACGTAGAGAATGTTTATTTAGCCGATGACGTTGTAATCACAAATGTCAACTGACAACGTAATTTGTACGTCTACATAGAGGAATACCCCGTTTTGTTCTATAAATAGATTATCTTCACGGACGGATATCAGACGAACTACTGAAGCGATTGAGCTAAAATTTTTACTAGATGAGTTTCTTTTAATGCCAAATAGAATGGATATAAGCTTAATACGTTTCTTGATTGAAATACACCTCGAACGATAAGGTTGTCAACCCCCTTAAGATGAGATATTTCACTGAGATGATTGATCAGGATGTACTTAAAGGATCCTGCTATTTCTAAAACTATTTCAGTTTTTGCAGTAAACTTGAGGACTGAATCAAATAAAAATGTCCGTCAAAAAATGTCCTTCATTATAATGTTATTTTGGACAAACTTATGAATTACTAGACCATCAGTTGCTATGATTGTGAGATACTTCTGACCAGTTTATAGGCTATATTTCCTGTAGTGTCCAGGATTTAATACCCAATCAAAATGATTAACTGATATTAAATACTAGACGTCAATTAACAAATAATTACCCAGCATGCATGAGTTATCAATCCTCCCCACTGCCGTGTTAATTATCTCCAACATTTCCGAACCCAATTACTCCTGGCGCGAATGTTCCTGATTCGATAGACAGCTAAATATATCATCCGAATCATAACTTACTCATGGTTTATCCAGACTTAAATTATCTTTTCGCCTCATATTTGTTGTTAGTTATCAATTTTAGATTGTTAATTGAGAATCAGAATTACATCTTGTCTCCCTTTATTGGGCCCTTAATATGGTGTTCAAATTTCAATGTTTTGTACTTAGTTCATATGGTCTGATTTAAAGCTGAACTCCTGTTATAAAAATAAATTAAATAATTAATAAAAAAAATGTTTCAAACCTAAAACAAGTTTGGCGTCTGCCACTCCCATCAAAACCTAAAATCTGGTCACGCTTCGCTTCACTCTGACTCGGTATCAACAACTGTGAACTTTGCTGTCGTGACATTATTTATACATTGTACGTGGCAGAAACTACTAGTATTTACAGCGGATCGACTTGGACATTTCTATAACAGACGAAAAAATCAACCAGAATTATGTCTCAACAGGTATCTATTATATTTTACCCCTAAAATAATCATAAATGAAGCAGAAATGAATGTAAAAATAAATAGCAAAAATAATAGAAATTCTATACAGAAAAACCAAATCTACGCAAATATCCAGATTCAACATGGAGATATTTTCATCATATCTAAAGACGATAATATAACACTAAAATTACAACAAAAATCTAAGCACATTCAAAATAACTGATAAATCTGTTATTGTATAAAGCACTACCTACTTGATATATGTTAAGTTACTCCACTATATGGAATAATTTGTCCCAAAACTTGTATTTCGCTCTCTTAAAACACATTATCATTGTTGACATTTGCACTATATCATAAAGGGAGGCAACCATTATTAGTAGTTTTTGCCATGTTCAATGTATAAATAATGTCACGACAGCGAAGTTCACAGTTGTCGATACCGAGTCAGAGTGAAGCGATTTTGATGGGAAAGTCAGACGCCATACTTGTTTTAAGTTTGATACAAGCATGGCGGATAAGATTTTTTTTTATTAATTATTTAATTTATTTTTATAACAGGAGTTCAGCTTTAAGTGCTATCCTGCCATGCTGTGCTAGAAATAAGGATAAGGAATTTACATTTGTTATGTCCTTTTCTGCACCTGTCCTGTTTGTATTTAAATATCAATAAATGCTGTTTACTACCCGCATATTTTATTGTTATTTGCATTTATAGATAATAGATAAAAATTGATAGCAGGGATAAGGAAGCTATTTGTATTATGATTAAAGGATTATTGCATTAATAAGAGACCTGATGAAGATTCCATTGACATTTATTCATTATTAATCAAACAATGACTGTATACTGTCAAGTTTATACCTGTCTTCATTGTCACATCTGGTTAGAAACAACTATAAATATTGGCTCTTTTCAACAGATATTGTCTGTAGACAGAATGGTAAGAGCATCAGACAATATTGCCAACTCAGCTGTTTTGCAGAACCAAGCTATCTCTTTTTTTAAAAAAAATAACCTTGTGGCCGATAGTTTATGTATTTAGCTTTAAAGAAAAACAAGAAGGAAAATTAAGCCAAATAATTTTATGTTACACACTTTGTTATCATGTAAAATATGAGTAATTTTATTTCAAGTCTTATTCATATATCACCACAACATGGAGCTTCTGTCATTAAGTATTGAGTATAAACTCCATTCATTTTATTTTTTAGCCTTTTGCTTCTTCCTACATCTTTGACATTTGGCACTAAGATTTCAAAATCAGCTCAGATATAACCTTTTTTTTTTTTTATCTGTATGACCTTTATGAATTGATGAGACAGCCATTTTGATTCAAGAGCAATCATAGATTATATCATTTGACCTTCTTAGCTCTAGAAGTATAAATGTCTGTGTGGGGGATTGCATGAAAGTGGGGGTGTTTGAGTGTTTCCATCAACGACTAGACTAGACCCACAACTCAATGGTAAAGCAACTGTTTCAGATTAGTTTCAAGTGAATTCAAACATAAGGTATAAAATTGGACTAATAGAAAACTTTGCCTTGTAAGAAAGATGTTTTTGAAATGTTTTGAGATTCTGCCTGATGCAAGTTGGACTGGCTTTAGTTGAAAGAAAGATAAAAAGAAACAACTATGTTTTACAAGGATAACAACTTAG
Source organism: Nipponacmea schrenckii (assembly GCA_030562195.1). Lineage (NCBI taxonomy): Eukaryota > Metazoa > Mollusca > Gastropoda > Lottiidae > Nipponacmea > Nipponacmea schrenckii. The sequence continues at coordinate 52,221,168 of JAUJPP010000003.1, read as the reverse complement.
GTTCACAAGTCTGACGTGACAGGAATCCTTTCTACCAGCTGGTCCTTGGCCAAAACCTCTTGGCATTGATCTTTCCCAGATTATCCATACTCATTTACAGCTCGGTTGAATGGAATTGTGAGTGAAGATAACCTATGCAAGGTCATCAGACTTTCACACTCTTGTCGAGATTAGAACTCACAGCCGACATTTTCAACGTATCCAAGCAAATGACGTCATGACGTAAAGAACCCAAGGTCATTGCTAAAACATACACTAAACAAATCAAAGACAGCAATCATTCTTTCTATAATAGGACTGCAATTCCATCAAGGCAAATGCCTCATGCAGAATTAGACAAAAAATAAACTTTGTTGGAAAAATTATAAGATGACATCTGCTAAATGCATAATTTATTTCATGTCTGTGCTTATTGTTTGGAATGTACTGAAAGTGTTGCAGGTAGATTAACTGTCCTCAAGAGCAACTGGGACCTGTTTCACAAAATTTTAACAAAGATATAATCAAGATTTTAAGAAATACAGTAACCTGATTGATTAATAAAAACTCTATTTCAGTGATTGACCAATCTGACCATGGAATACTAAAATCACCCTAAGTTAATTTTTCGTGAAACAGGCTCCAGGTTTATTGCTTCATAGGAAAACAACCATTACAGTCCTGATTTCTATATTTATTGTGATATTGAAAACTGTATGTGACTAAAGTCTGCATTCACCACACCTAACAATATTTATTTCTTTCATAAATAAAAACTGTATGTTTTATGTTGAGAGTTATTTTCTTTTGCTTAATACTATAGTTTTTGATGACTTAGATGTTTATTTTTGTTTTTCGTCCTTTTATAATTAACCTAGGTGTTGTCACAACAGTATTTTTCTCATTATAAAATAAATTGTTTTGATTTTTATTTGTGAAAAGCGTTAAATAAATGTAGCCAATTATATATTGCGTAATAGGTGAATACAAAAGTAGGTTGACATCTATCTCTGGTTTAATATTACAATAAAATGTCATATCCAATGAGTTTGATACATCTAAAGTGGATTTTTTTGCCAAATTTCTTGTCTGATTTAAGGCTAGACATGCTCTTAAAGCTTTTGTTTAAAAAATTAGCTAAGTCTGTTTATATTTTTCACACTCATCATGAAAATTTATATTGAAATGATATTTAATCAAAATGCTTGGTCCAACAATATTGAAGTTTTCAGTAATAGGGATAGAAGCTGACACGGAGCAAACTATTTCTGAACTATTTCTTGTCTCTTCAGTCTAAGGCCAATCTTCATTACCAATTCCAACAATTACTTTTTTATTTACCAGAAGTCATAACTACCATTGAAACCCATCTTGAATGTTGTAAGTTCTGGTATGATAAGCTTATTATGAACAAAAAGCCTATGCTCCATTAGTCCTATTGTTGTACATTTACATGTACATAATGCATGACTGACGGTCATATACATCAACATTAAACACCTAGTGTGATGACATTTTAATGATTATGTCAAAAAAAGCTAGCGAAAACTTACAATGCAAATGACACAAAAGTTCCATGAGTGTTACTGGCAGGGTAAAGTCCTCAAACATCCGAGGACGTGCCATATCTTACTGTTCTGACACTTATTAAGGCAAATAAAAGGAGTGTTGCAAACGCACAAAAGCTTAGAGAATATGGAACTGGATTAGCAGGGTCTATGTAGCTAATTTGTTATTTACGTTTCTCAACTGGACATCCATTTCGGAGAGGTCACTTAGCTATTTATGTTTATTTGAATATGTAATATGTTCACTTAGATGTTTATTTAAATATGTTATATGTTCAGTAACTTATGGACAAAAGATTGAAGCTCCACTGTTTTACTGTTCCCCCATAATGAGTTTATGCTATAAGCAAGGTTAAGCAGTGTGCAATCGTATTTACTTGATATTTGACAGATCTCTCAGCAGCAGTCAAGTGGAGATACAAAGTTGAAGATATAAAAATGACTTTCTAGTCAAACATTAAGGTAAGGTTAATACCAAACTAAGTCTCAAAATATTCACTGACATCAAGACAATAAAGCATTACAATTTCTATTTATTTTAATCAAATCTTTTAAATTCTTAAAATACACTTTTGTTGTATATTTTCTATATTTTATTTCATATCTATTTTTCTTATAAACGTACTGATTATATATATTGATTTTTATAGTAGAAAAACTGCATAATAGTAGTATAAACTAAAACAGGACAAATCAAATAAAAACTGACATTAAAAAAAATGTAAAAATCTCAACACGGAAATGATACATCATTTTTTCTCTTTGTTACTCTGCTTTTTTGATAATTGGCATTATTTTTCTCATTTCTGCAAATATGGCAGATTTAATCCATTATAATTGAAAGGTTGCCATGGTAATGGATCTGTAGTAATATTTTATTCGTAATAATGTCATTTAAGATTCATCTTGCTATCTTAACATCTTGGGTAGGAGTCGAAAAATTTTATAATTAGTTTTAAAGATTGATTTTGAGGTTTTTGAGGCACAGATAAATTTAGATTATTTTCCTCAATTCAATAAAACATTATAGAATGACTTGAACTATTTTAAAAAAATTCTTCTTAAACTGACACATGCAGATGGGACTTTTTTTATCTGACCAATGAGAGAACTGATACTCGTAATTCAACCAATGAAATTAAAGGTTAAATATTTGAAATATGACGTGAATTGCCATTGTAAATAGGAGTTATTTTAGTCGTAAAATTATTAAAAAAATCATTTGAAATGACATAAGAAAAAGAAATATTACATAAAGTAGACAGTATTAGCTGGGAATAAAGATGCAGTCCTTGACTATTCCAAACTATTCATTTCAGATGAAGTAGCACTACATTGACTTATTGTAATAAAAGTTGTTTAGTGGCTTAAAGTATCAAGTGTATCAAATATAATGGTCATGTCTAACCAATATGATCTAACCTGATGGAAATTCTATTTGAGTCTGAAATAACATTAAAGAATTATTATGCAAGATAATTTAGCACATTTTCTGATATCTGAGACAAAGTGTAGGTGTTGCTCCAAGACATATTTTCCATTTAGTTATTGAGCAGAACAAATTTGCATATTTCATTGAACTTAGTTTGACATCACTTGTGCTTACGTTCAAATAAACAACGCTTATAAAAAACGCTTAAAAAAATTTTCAATGCTGAAAGAGATATAGTTGTTGACCTACATAAACTGATCCACATATGAATTCCACCCCCTCACAATAGATAATATTGTCAAGGATACATTAGTTTATTCTGTAAGCCTATTGTCTCATTTGTCTAATGCTGGATAATGTATTTTGACATGTTTAGAAAATAACTTTTAACTGATATAGACTACAAATTAGATAAAATTAGATTATCATATGAAGATAATTTATCTATATCTAAAAACATGTGTAAAACCTTCAGTTTGTCACTGTATAGTTGTCACTCAGTGGGACCCACACTCATCTTGGACTGACCAGTTTGGTCACGGAACATAAAAGACTAAATTCCACCCTGCTTAGACTGAGTTTGAATTTGAGAAATTGTTGATTTGTTGAATTCTTTATTGTTTTAACTATCTTTATGTGTCTGTGGTTTGCCAACACTTGAGGTTTTCAACAGAAATTGAAGGATTAATAATTTCATAAAGTATAACTGTCAGTGTGGGCCCAAATGACAGTTTGAATGAATTTCAAATGAAAAAACTCCAGATAAGTTGTCGATACTATCTGAAAGCTGTTGACAAGTTTTGAGTATGGGTTGGAACAAGTAAAGTGGACTCTAGTGCTTAGACCTATTTGCATACATAGGGATGTATTACTTTGATTCTTCATCTGTTATGATAACAAATTGAATTGATTGTTGCCATGAACAATTCTGTGATCCTGAATCTCTCTAAACTCCTAACTTAAAATCAATTTGAAGATTTCTATTGATAAAATAAGGAATGAGTACAAAAATTGTTAAAAATTGATCATATATCCATCTGTATTCAGATTTGTTTATTTAAGTTTGTATTTTGAAATGATACTGTTTTTCTATTAAGACCCTAGAGGAATTTATCATTAATATAACATAGATGGTAATGTTATGATATTGAAGGATGAGAAAGGACAGAAATACATTCTATAGTATATTTATACATTTAGAATTTGTATGAAAGTGTGGGTTTGATAAATAAAATAGATTTGTTTTGGATTTGAAATGATGACATCAAGTATGTAGGTAGACCTATTTTATATATCGTGACACAGAAAGACTACGTCAGGAGTTTTATGTAGGAAGATGATATAGTTGCAAGAGAAAGTAAATCTACTTTTCAACATATCACAAGGTAGAAAAGTGTACAATGAAAAATTCCAAGGTTAGATTGTGGCTCAAAATTTTTTCGGTTGGTCTGAACATCAAGAATTTAACCCAAATTTATGTCTTGTATGTGAATGAATAAATAAAATCGATAGTTTTTTTTATATCATTTAGCTACAGATAGCTATTAGTGTCCTCTATTTTCATTATTTAGTCTCAGACATTGACAAATGCAAAAATCACATGAAAATATGTTGGGTTTTACAATGACCTGTGTCAGACATAATAGAAAAATCTTTATGATGAAAAAAATGTAGTATTCCACCATTTGAGTTTTAATTCTATGGATAAGTGTTTATAATAACATTCTCTGATTATGATTTTATTTCAAGATAATTCCATTCAGAACAAAAAATGTAGGAATATTTTTATAGTAAGAAGTCAGGCTTGCAAGACACAACCATCTGAAGGACTATGGAGAAAATGGCAACAGAATCTTTATTAAGCTTTGAAAAATTTAACTGGCATGTAAGTTCAATACCCACATGTATCACAAGACCCAACTTTAGGCTGTTTTCAGGTTTAGATGAGCTCCAAAATGTTGATGCCGGTCAGAAGGCTCAAAAAACTAAGTTCTTCTGTGGATGTTGATTATACAGAACCCATGACAATAAATGTTCCTCAGTGCTTCATTAGTTTAATGAGGTGTAGGGAGTAGGACATAAACATTCATTGTATTTCCAAATTGCTGGGTTATGGGATTAAGCAGATGGTATAATTGACCTGAATGTTATTATATAGGATAACACTGTACCTGTTCCTGTGAAAGATTATTACGTATCCCTGTGTTGTTGATAACACTAGGTTATTATCAGGTATAACATTCTTAATTAATTAAACTTGATTAGTATCTACATAACTCTAGAAATTATAATTAATAACATCTTTATATAAACCATATGATCCTGTAGGCAACTATTAAATTTTGATCTGATTCTGATACTTATTGGATTATGTCTGGTGCAAGACTGTATTTTGTGAGACTTTGATACAGCTAATATTAGTTTTAATAATGGAACAAAATTTTATGGTTTACCCTCAGGTTTTATTGTACATAACGTTTCAAGTGTACAATATGTACACAGTATATTTATCATATCATAGATGTGATATTGTCTGAAGAGATACATTGTCATCTTTATATTTGCCTTAACCAGCTAACAGTTGAATTTACTTATCTATTGATATCACTTCTCAGAATATAATAATCTGAAGCCAGGTTTCAATAACTTCCTGAAAGTTCATACTGATGTCAGTGCCAGGAAGTTATTCTTTTGTAAATTATGAAAGTTTAGGTCATAAAGAACACAGACATCCTCATATGGTATGAAAAAAAAACCCTGTGTATATAAGATTGAAAAGGTTGACGTTTGACATTCGAAATCTGAGGTAGTTCTTCAATTAAACTTGCAAAAAAGCTATATTTTCTGCAGAAATTCGTAAAATGCATTGAATATTCAGTTTGACATACCTTGTATAAATATATATATCAAAGCAATTAAAAAGCGTGAATGTTTAGTAGAAGAAACCCCCCCATTTCCTGATTTCGAGTGTCATACCTTGTCTATATTATATACATTTTTTCTCACCAGACGAGGAAGCCTGTGTATAGAACTACATATTCCAGTGGTATGACAATTAGATCAGGATGAATCATGAAGAGAAGCAGTAGCCACTGAACTCTTTATTGTATTATTTCAGGAATGCTTACCCTGTGATCAGTTTGTTAGCTTTGCATTCCTTTCAGAAGTTTTTTTTTTCTATACATAGAATGGAATAGACATTTAACCTGAATTGCCATTGACTTAGAATTGATATTTCACTTGGAGCTGCCATTTCCTTCTTCCAATTAGTGTTTCATTGAATTGACATTTACCATGAAAGCTTCTACACCTCCACCTGGTTAGTCATTCTTCATACAAATCTCTTTCCCTTTGAAGTAGTCCTCACCTTCCTCAGCTTATCTATAAAATAGTTAGCTAACTTAATACCTGATAAAGATATAAGTATGTTTGGCCTAATGTTTCTAAATATAATCTTTCTGAGATTAGAAGTTAGCACCTTATGGTCTCTATCAATTATACAGGAGATTTAGGGATGTTACCTCATTTTCAACAGCTTACAATTACCATCAGTTCTTTAAATAGATTGGGCTACCAACTCATTATGTTAACCTGGTTATTAGCCAGCATTTCATTCATTATTTCAGCAATTGTTCTTGATGACTATTGTCTCTTCCAGAAAAGATTTATTTGATTTCCCCATGTCTATGTCCTGCTCTGTCACTAGACCAGAAATCGTCCATTCATTCTGTTTCCTGTCTGATCTCCCACTGCTAACTAGACCAGAAATCATTCATTCATTCTTGACCCCTCTCTTATCTCACTCCCTCTAGAAATCATTCATTCTGCCCCTGTTTAATCCCTCACTCTTTTAGCAGACCAGAAAGAATGATGTTTCCTGTCTATGATGAGTATTGTATTGAAATGAGATAGTTATTCACAGTAAATTAAGTTTTATAGTGTCTAGAATGTGTAAACAATTCTATGCCTCATTACCAACTAACAAATCATAAATCTTATTAGAAGAAAATCTATTATAGGGCAGCTTAGTTCTGTCTGATTAGAGTTCTGAAATATTGCTCATAAGATTAATTCCGCAGATAAAGTATTGATTTGAATTTGGTTGTAATTTTCTGGTTCTATTTCTAATTGGCACAATGTATCAATCCAGTTGCAGTGTATAAAGTCTTTTTGAAAAGTATGAGCACAAGATTTGGCCTCATTCTAAGTTCGTTTAGATATTACAACAGCTGACCTTTTTGAATGATTGGGGAAGCATTACCTTGAACTAAATGAAAATGAAGCAAACTGAAAAAAATGCTCTCTAGTTTGGAGAACAAAGCACAGAATTATGTGGCCCCAAGATATTTCATGTCAAGATACAATCAGTAGGTTTTTTTTTTTATTATCAGTTATTCTAAGTTACTGAATCAGAACCTAATGAATAACCTGCAGAAGTTAGAAAAAAATAGTTGTCAATGTTTATTTCTGACACACAATAAGACAAAACAAGTACACCTATCCCCAAGATACCCCATGTCAAGATGCGCTATATTTAAGTTGTTATTATTAATATCAGTGAACCAGTTGAAACTAAGTCCTGGGTGGTTTATGGTAATAATATATTGATAAACCTACTGTTCACTTGATACAGTCTACTGGATTTCATAGTTCCCGCTTCTCAATCATCAATATTTAAAATTCTACTGCTTACATCATCTTTGCTATAAGGTTAAAACTGATACTGCATTCAAGAGGAAAAAAAATCTTAGTAACCATTTAGTCCATGGCAGACTTGAACCACTGCAAAACGTTTTTTCAAATCCATAACTTATATATATATTTATATATATTAAATATTACATTAAATAATTTTTAGTCAAATCTCATTTTTCAGTATACACAGTTTATTATTGGTCAATGGACACCAGTACTTAAACAGGATAATGAGGACCAAAATAATAAAAGTTTTTTGTTTTTTAGATATTGTTTACACTTACTATCTTATCCTCTAATGTTGTTTCTTACTTCATGACCTAGGCCAGTGCTTTTACTATTCTCATCTCACCCTAACACTGATAAAAATACTAATTACGCTATGTGCAATTTATGAAATGTGTGAGATTTGTTGATTTGATTATGGACTTGTCACTCCTCCTTATTAGATGTATCAGCAGCTTGCTAGATTGATTCTAAATTCTAGTTTTTAAGTAATGAAGCTTAATGACATGTGAAAAACATGTGAAGAACTTCAAGAATATTCTTGTCACATAAGAGCAACCACACATTTGTTTACCATTTTGAATGGAACCAAAGTCTTGTCCTTCACACTGATTATGCAGAACAAAAACAAAAACTTATAATTCCAGTCTTGTGGTCAAGCAATAAAAGGGATCCCCTGTGATAGACCTGGTCATTAAGGTTGAGACTTGTACAGAGATACTGTCAGTTGAGTTACCTTTCAAAGAAATACATATATTTTTTCCTTTAATTTTAAGATAAACAAATGAGTTTTAGTTATGAAATACCTAGTTTCTTTATAGCTATCCACCAGATGACACGTGCAGATGAATCCTTGGCCCCATTGAGGTATTAAAGAATTGTCTGTCCTTCAATTATACAAAAACAAACCTAATACCATTATAATTCCAATTTTTTTAATTGTTTCCTTTTACTTAATGAGATGTACTTAAACCATGATTCAAATTTATTTTATCTACGGACAATTTTATTGATTTATACTAAAAGAATGTTGAAAGCATTTCAGCTATTATTTTTTATGTATACTTTGCTGGAGTTCTTTTTTTTTATATTACTCTCAGTTTAAGCTTTATGAACTTAATATTTTCTAATTAACTTGTTTGCAATTTTAAATGCAGTTAGTTAATAAAGCAATCCATTTGTTTGATAATGGAAATGAATTTTGCAGAATTGACTTGTACTCAGCATCTATTGAACTAATTGTGGTCAATGAGGAAAACCTTGGCTGTACTGAGTTTGTCCCAGATAAGATCCAGTACTTATAAAATTCATTTTAAGAAAGGTGCTTATTAAAAAATATATAACATTGAATCTGGTTAACTTAAAGAAATCTTAAACAAAATAAAACTTGTAAAATACAATGTCGAAATTTAGCTTAGTATAACCTACAATAATGAAATAAATCCAGAAAGATAGAGCTTGATATGACCTAATATATATTTATCTATATAAACAGTTTTTATCCTGAATTAGTGAAGTCCAGAACAGTCTAGGCTTGGTTTGACCTATAAGAAACCGTTTAATACAAGTCCATGGATCCCCAGGAGAACATGTTAATTTCCTACTACATATCTAGTTCTATAAATAATAGATAAAATATATTCCACAAAATGTTGGGATTATTCTGATTCTCATCATCATTAACAAGCTCTCCAGTTTGTATTAAACCATTATATTCCATGTCAATTCTGGTGAAATTTACCTGAAGATTCCAAGACACTATGGCACTTTATTATTACATTTTATGCCTCTTAGAGACTTGTTTTGGTAAACAGTTAGTCCTCCTTTGAGAATCAAATAGCTCATAACTGATTTAGGAGCAACTTCTAGAAGTTATGGATACAAATCACAAACAGAAAGTGTTGTAATATGGTCTTAAGTTATTGTTCACTAAGAATAACAAGGCCTAACATAAGTCCTTTTTACTTTACTACCTTTCTTTGTTATCATGACCTGTCCTATATTAAATTTGAAACCAAATTCTGTTATTACATGAATCATTTGATGCTTATCAATACATTCTGGCAATAGACAAGGGTATCCAGCTTTCACAGCTTGAAATGTCTGCCAGGAAAAAAAAACTTAAAATGGATCAGAAGTGTGAAGCGGTCTTTAAGAAGTATGTCTGTCAGATTAAGAAATACATCAATAATACATGAGACACAATGGCCTGGAAGCAATTGAAGTACCTATAGAAGAGATTGTCTATAGCAAGACATCAGCCTTAATGGTCCTTTCACACCTGAACTGAAAGTAGGGCTTGTCTTGAAGAAATTTAAAGAGCTTTTTATATCGATAGATGTGCACCATTCAATTTTCAGTCAGACATTAACACTTGAAAATCCAATAAAACTAAGGGTTTTTTATGATGTCACTATAATTTATTAGCAGTGTTGTAGATTGAGATCATCATATATTGTTAAGCATTTATATAATTACCGAAATTGCAGACTTCTGAAAGAAAGATAGAATGAAGCAATTAGAAACCAGTATGACCTTAAAACATCTTAAATAATAATAATGATAAATTGGTTCTCTCTATTAAATTGAATATACTTCTGTAATAAATGTGCATAATTAACAGTATAAGATATGTGAACACAAAGGGAATGCAAAAGGCTGTAAGTTTTATATGCATACTTCCCATTGAACTGTGAAAAATTTGAAAACTCAAAGTCTAAATCAAATGATTGTTGTACAATGTTACTTGATTGGTCTATTAAGGTCACAAGGAAAAGTGTACAGGAGCATAACTTGTGTGGCTCTGGCTTGAATGAACCTGGATAAGATTTCCTTTGCTCAACTATAGTTTATTGATAAAATGGACTCCTCTTGTTTATAGTATAGAACTCTTACAGTATCATGTCAGTATGGTAGTTCACTCAGGTAGAAGGATGTAAGACTAGGATTCTTAGTACTCTCTGGAATAAATAGTATATCTCAATACCACAGAATTAGGTAAATGAATCTATTTAAATATTTAAAGTTTAAGGTTCAGGTTATGTTATTGTTTATGATGTAGAGAAGTATGTAGTTTAGTGGCTTGCTAAGATAGTAGGATTTACGACTGATGGAATAATAGTACTGCCATGGACTAAATAGATACCAGAATTAGTTGAATGAATGTGGAACATTAATATATGCATAGGAATAAGGTTCTTAGTTGTTGTTTATGATGTAAAACTCTAAGTACTATTTCATAGTTAAATTGCTTAAGAAGGAAGAATGTCATCTGTCATGGACTATATATAAATATACCTCAGAGCAATGAAATCCTCAATGCATGTTATTTGAGTATTCAAAAGAAAGAAATTAATGTAATAAATTAGTCAACTAGGTATAAGGTTGTAAGACTGCCAGAAATCCAGAGTGATTCTAAATGTCATTGATAAGTTGGTAAACAGTTTAATTGCCATTTCATGAGCCTGTCTTGAGAATAAAAAGTGTAGGTTTATTGTGGTCTGATTAATTCTCAGGCTTTTAAAGATAAAACTCTGTTATTTGTATGATTAAAATTGAAATTTTATTAACAATTCTTCTACTGACTCAACTGAAGAAAAGAGGTTTTCTTTATGGAGCACTATGTTTTCAATTAGTAATATTGGTGTAAACATTTAACTCTTTATTATTGAAGATAGAAATCATGTTGTTCTGCACATGTGAATTAGGAGGGAAAATAGTGTGGGATTTACATTGTCAGCAGGCAAGACATGGTCATATTTTTTTGTTCACATCTGGTACAATATTTAGACAATATATAGAGAATCTGTGTAGTTTATAGTTTGCTTTTGTTGAGGTTATTACTATGGTGTATATTAGATAATGAAGATGAAACAGTTCATTTTAAAAATAGTTGAAATTTAAAGAATGTTAATGTAGATTAAAGGTTAAAAACGTGTAGAAGTTAATAAATGATTAAAAAGGTAAAGTCAGGAAAGGAAGGTGTGTTGTCTGGAGTAAAAATATTGTAACAATAAGCAGACTTGCAGGGGTACAGAGATCTTGATCATAGAATTTTGTTCTCATGTAAAATATACTACCATAATGTCTCTGAAATTTGCAGTTTTTTTTATACGGCAGCAAATTACACATTCAGAAACAATCTCTATTGTGCCTACTACGGTTGGAATATTGCATGGTCTAAAACTATTTCATTTAGAATAGCCTGATTAAGTACCATGATGTAAAACTGTTTTTTGATTTCAATAGTTGTTTTGGCAATAAGCTAGATATGATTACAGTGTGCTGTCTAGTTTTTACTATAGTAAAGTTTATGAATGGAGAGTTGTAGTCAAGTAAAGTTTTATCAGCTGACTGGACTACATGATTGATGATATTAAACTCAGTGACCAAAACTCAACATGGCTACCAACATTCTTGTGGTCAGAATTAATTACTCACAACATGTCAATAGGTTGATCTCATAGCTGTAATGGAGTATTACCATGGCTGCAATATTTGTAGATAGTCAAATGGTGTAATAAAATGCAGCTGATATTCCTTTGGTCTTGATGAATTACTAGTACTGGGTAGCCAACTGCCATTAAACAGAGCATAGTGTTTGATAGTAAGAATAGAAACATTGTAATCCAGGATGAAATGTTGGTGATATATGAAAGTTTTTGAGTGAAAAATATATCTCAAAATTGTTACTTATGTAAGAATTCATAAGTAAATGTTACTGCTAATGATCTTTTGCTTTAGAAGTGTCATGATGACATTTATAACAGAAACAAATGATTTAGGATGAAATGTTTAGTGATGTCAAGACAGTCATATATAACGAAATGCAATAGACAAATCTTAGATTTCCAAGAATTGTGTGCATCTGTTAGTTAGGACCATTAAGAATGTTGATTCCATTTTGTATAGAAAATTTCACACTTTGTACTAAGAAATTGGTGCCCCCCCCCCCTTTGTGATTTAGATAATTAACTATTAACAATATTAGTATTGAAATGAGCAACTGACATGATCTGGCAGTGAAATACCAATCATGGTAAAAGCTCTATTTTAAACATATTTCAGTATTTCATTGACGAACATTATCAACTTAATGCCACATTAGTGCAACTAGTTGGTTCTATCAACCTATTGGACCTGAATTAACAGATAATAGAGAAATATCAATTTAAAGATAATTTTCAGATCAAGGTAACTATTTAACTAGTTGCCATTTATTAAATATCAATGGATATATCAATATCAATATTCTATATAAAAACAGTTTAATATTGCCTAGTTGATTATAAATAAATACTAATAGTAGTTATTTGTAGGTTAATTCTTTTTAGTATTTAGCTTTAATCCAAATATTTAATTAAATCTTACTATTTATGTTAGTGGTAGGATCATTGTTAGTGTCCATGAAGCTACTATTCAATAAATTGTATTCAAACAAATAGTTTTAGTTTGGACATATTATATGGAGATATTCAAAAGGAATGGATACAAGTTTCAAATTCTCTGCAAAAGCAAATAGATCTGAATAGCTTTAATTGAAAAACTGTTTCCCCTGAACTTTGAATAATATCAATAGACAGTTGAATATCAGACTTGTATTGGAAATGGAATATTGATAAGACTATAATTAAGATAACCAATGTGAAATGGTGTAATTAAGTAATCACATACCATAGATACTGCCACTAAATAGTACCAATTAAATTAATTGCTTCCTTACCTTCATAGCTTCATGGCAAATTACACAAAACATTAACTGGTTGAACAGTTTCCATATAACAATATTTTTAAAAATAATATTAACTTAATGTTAAACAGTAACTTGTCACTTTACAACTTGCCCTCCTATCAAATTATTAAGAGATAACCTCTGTTTAATGAATGTGGTATCTATAATCCTACCCAAATGATTTAAAACAGCTATTTCTTAGTCAGTACACTTAGTCAGAGCATTTACGATATTTTCTTGATTGTGTCATACAAATGTTTGTCGAGGATCATAATCTAGGTTGGCACTATCAGGCATAAGTCCAGTTGACCCAGCTGTTAATGGAAAGATCAAAGGCAAGAGGTTTAGCAAAGGATCAGCTGGCGGAAAAATCCTTTATCATCAAGAGCGCAGTATTTAAGAGCATCTAGACAAGATGAACTAATACAATTAAGATGACAACCATCTCCTATGTTGTAATGATGGTTCTTTTGACTGACTTTCTGTAGCAGTACAGACTGTAAGTTATGATAATTTGGTTTAATTGAGTTTAATTATCCTGTCTGTCTAGGAATTTCTTGTAAACTAAAATCAAATTCATTGTCAAATTATCTCATGCTAAATTTAGGTCTGGGTTGTTAGTGAAAAATGTCTTATCTTAATTTCCAACAAGTTAACAGACTTGACAATGAGATGTTGATATTTTATGAATCGTCAAGGCATTGATCCTAATTAGTTCTAGTTGTTCAGAATAGTGTTTGTGAAAGGAGAAGCTTCAGATAAGAAATTTTCAGCTATCACAAATATAATGCCAAATACGGATAAAAAAAAAGTGGGCTTCTTACTCAAAAAATTGATTTTCCCTGTGTGTTTCAAAGATCAACTGGAACCATTGTGTACACATATTTGATAAATTGAGACATTTCACTCATTTGCAATAAGGCAGACAAACTACAGATGAAACTGCTCTAATGTGAAAACACTGAATACATCAACGGTAATCACAAGATCAACTAAGGGAGATAATTGAATATTTGTGATAGATTATTGATAATAAAAGTGATTATATTTATGTCTAGGGAAGGTTTATCAAGAACAAAACATGGCCTAGAGATATTTTCTCTTCTTCTTCCAATCTCATCTTGTCTGATATTAATCTTGATTTATTTATTATCAACTTGATAAACTTTAGGTACTGAATCCTAGTCATTGGCTGTCATTTGAAAGATTGGAAAGAAGGAAGGGTCTTTCCCATTGTTTGGTTGAAGTCTTATATAATAGTGAACCCCTCTAAACGGCCAGGATGTATTTGGAATGTGACTGGATATCAAACTTTGAACTAGGAGTGTGATCTCTATTGTAATACATTATAATAAAATGGACTCTCTAGATTTGTTGTATTTGACTCTTGCTGAAATTGAGAGATATTGTGAATTTAAACATTACATCCCTTTGTGGCAACTGCAGATTGAAAATATGCAAAATTGTTTATTTTATTTCAGCATATCATTTTATGTCTTGAATACTCCAAAATACAGTAAAAGAAGATGTAAAACTTCATTTTAATGGTATTTTTGTAAACTTACATTAAAATGGCATCAAGAGTTTTTCATTCATGAGTTTAGAAAGACATCATCAGACTGTTTTATGATTCTTTTTATATTACTGAATTATTCACTGCCAATTTACAACCAATATTTCTATCATTATTTATATTCTTTTAAATACATTATTTTAGAAGTTGAAATGATAATAGGCTCCTGGAAGTTTTTATAGGCAGCTGCAAATTTGAAGCAAAATTTAAAACAGATGATTGTTCTTATCAATTAGGTGGAAGTTAACTTTAAGGATTTTGTCCATCTGGAAAGTATATTGAGATTTTATCATTGTTGTTAGTTTAGGAATATTTAGGGTTAATGAAATTTGGAAGAATTTTGAAAAAGTATATATACTAAATGTTTTGACAAGCACTTTACTTGTTGTTTGTAAAATCTTTCCTAGACTTTCAGTATTAGACTTATCTGTATTTTTCTAACAAGCCCTGAGATTTGGTATTAAGTGCAAAAATTGTTGAAACCTAAATTATGAAAGTATAGAGCTTGAATGAAAGCTTTTTAAGGGGGTTGACAACCTTATCGTTCGAAGTGTATTTCAATCAAGAAACGTATTTAGTTTATATCCATTTTATTTGGCATTAAAAGAAACTCATCTAGTAAAAATTTTAGCTCAATCGCTTCAGTAGTTCGTCTGATATCCGTCCGTGAAGATAATCTATTTATAGAACAAAACGGGGTATTCCTCTATGTAGACGTACAAATTACGTTGTCAGTTGACATTTGTGATTACAACATCATCGGCTAAATAAACATTCTCTATGTTTGCCGGTCAGTTATTGTTAATATCGGCAGGCGAAGTAAGAGTTTGTGTATCGGGGGAATCCAGAAGTCACGTAATGTCCCATAAATCATTACGTCACATGTAAACAAAGAAAATTTTATGATTGGTGGGTTGGGGTGTTTTGACATGTGCTAATCCATTGTTTTAGCACTCCAATTGTGTGGATATCGATGCATATCGATGCCTAAAAGGTGCTTAAAGATTTCTACATCATGAAAGACAATCTTTTAACAACATGATCGTTAATTACGTAAGGTTTACATGTGTTTGCAAAATGTTGAAAAGAACTGCTATTTTTCCAAAAGCATATCTCGCTTACAATTTATCCGATTTTTACAAACTTTGGCTTCAGCTAAAGCTCACGATGTCCTCTATAACGTTGGCTTTTTTTTTATAAAATGAATAGTTTTTTAAAAATTCAATTTTTCGTAAATGCACTCGCCAAATTTTGATTTCTATCAATATCTTCAAAACGAAACAAAATTTTCCAAAAAGCCAACGTAATTTTGTAGAGATACATGTAGACTTGCGTTGTGCAAAATTTCAACCTTCTATATTAAATAGCCTAGTAGATATGCTAATTTTAAGGGAGTAATTGACGTTTTTTTCGTTCATCTTTCATACCCTATTTCTTTAAAGTTGAAAAGTCATAAAGAAATAAATTTTATATTTTTGGATAGCTGAAAGTCCCCTCTTTCCATTGATATTTAAATATTTCAGATAGGTGGAAAAGAAGTGGTCGAAATCGTCTATTTTTTGTACATAGGTTTAGGGTTGTCAACCCCCTTAATGCAGAATGGTCTGACATGTTTTACATGATGAAGTAGCTAACCATCTAGTTGACATTTCTATATAAGTTAAAATATTCAAATATCCATAAGCTCATGTCATCTAATTTAGAATATTAATTTTATGATATATATTTAATTTATTAATAATAAATTGTTAGAAATAATCATATTTTAGTTTAGTTAGATATAATTATAATAATTTAACAATGTAAAGGTTTTTATGTATATATTCATCAATATTATTTAATTAACTCCAGGTGAAGAATTATTTAGCTACCTGCACCACTTTTTAAATTGCATTTTGAACATAGAGTTTGAATGCAATTAATAGTTGACATTACAGAATTGAATAGTGATTGAGAATTATGAGATTTAAATAGGATTTAAGAATTAAGGAAACAAAATATGTTGTTAGTAATGTGGGTCTGGTTTTTATTTAAGAATGATGAATGATATAAAAGTTTCTGAGATAATGAAGATATGTTTTTTAAATGACAGTTTGGTCTGGGTCAGCTTGAACTTTGACCCAAGAAAACAAGGCTGAAGTGAAGTCATATTTAAAAAGTATTGTGGTGAGGTAAAATTATAGAATCAAAAACAAACACAAGTTTCCACATATGTTCTAGAACACAAATAAAATATTAATATTTCTGACTGATTTCATAATTTCTGTTTTCATTTGAACAGCTGTGGATCACAGGTAAATTAGAGAGGTGTGGTCTTGGATTTAAACAAATATAGAGGTAAAAGCATGAAGTGGTTTTGATAAAATTGATACACTTTTGATTTGAATTTTCTGTTAGGAAATGTTAGCATAAGAGACAGTTGGTATCAATAGTTTCTTGTGATCTGGAATGAGTATGCTGTTTCTACCTAGTAACATCACTGTATTACCCATTTTGTTTCCAATTGTCTGTTATATTTTGTATTCATATGTAAAGTTTTATTATCTTAATAACCCAAAGTAAAAATATAGATAAATAGTAAATGCTTGCAAAAGGTGTTCACAGAAGAATAGACATTATGACTACCCAGAAATAGAGATCACTACTTAAGACTAGTCAATGAGAAGAGAAACATTCAATGTTAAGAAAATCATTGGTCAAAACTGGACAAGAAATCATCATACTTGATGTTTCAAATGAGTTTAAGGTAGAATATTTTACAATAAAAATACCAAAACATTGTAATCTGCTCAAATGACATTGAGGTCCTTCACATCGTAGCCAGTATCTGTTGCATAATGAAAGTGGTCATGAGTTTCAAATCCAGCTCAAAACTCAGTTGTCTGAGATTGAATTCAAAACTTATGACGGCTATTCTTATTTGCACCGTATGCAACTGGTAATCTGTTTTTGTGTGAGGGCCCTTTTAGTGGAAGGAACAAGGAAATGCTGTGCAATAATGTCTTCTTGTCACTACCAACTATCCACAGTGTTTCATTTCAGTTAATGCCACATGAAAAAAACAATTAATCTAGCTGTCAGTTCACGTTTGATTTAGTTATATATTAAAATTGTTATGAGAAGTGTCAAGTCATTTGTATGGTTTTGATGACAATTTTATTTGGAACATTCTAGTGTGATAGTAATTATATTCAGACTGAAATGATTATAGTTTATATTATTTGGAGGAGTCGAGCTGACGAGCACGTGTAAGTCTGATATTTGGATATGGATAGTTTTGTGGATTTGCTTAAGTCTGAATGAAATTAAGTATTGGATATAGAGTTATTATTATGAGTGTTACTATTTTTTGAATTCTACAAGTTAAATTATGAAGATGAATACATTCACAGGTTTGAATGATTTTAAGTTTTGAGGATGTACAGTTCAGAATTGTTATTCTTTGACTTTGCTATTTAAAGTTATGTTGTTAATTGCGGATTTTAAAGAGCAACACAATTTTTAATCTTAAAAATTTAAATATATTTTGGCAATTGATAATCTAACAGACTGGATAATATTTCTTTATGCCCTTTTAGCCCCATATTAAATATATCTTTTATTTCCAGTGAGAACCTACAATAAAGAAAGCAATATCACCAGTCTGACATTTTTATGATGGAACTTTGAACTGAAACTGAAAGTAGTGCCATATTTTATGGAAGTATAATTGAAAGGGATCTGTTTATGAAGGAAAGTGTGGCGATATAATATCGTCTATCAAAATTTTCTCATATTGTATTATTCAACATCCAATATTTTATCTGTGTATGATTTGTTTATTGCCGACTGCGTAAATATGGTTCACACTAAACAATGTTTTATTGGCAGTAATCCTGTCTTGTTGTAAATGGAGCAATAAAGAAGTGGAGAGTCGATTTGGAAAATGATGCTAGGAAAGATAAATCAATAACCAGAATTAGATAAAACTCCGGTTTGCGTCACTTTCAACAATGATTTTCAATACATAGATAGAAAGTTTTCTAAATTCAACATGAATATCTTCAAAAAATCCCGATCAAGGTCACCCTCTTTTGAAATTCCCAAATTATGTTTTCCCTTACAAAAGCAAAAGCGATCGACTTCGGTAGATTGCCCTGGTCCAGAACCTACTCAACTGCAAGTTCCGTTTGAAAATCGTGGAAGGTCTTCCAGTTTTGATTCAAGCAGCCTGCAGCAAAGTGGATTCAATCTATTACAAGTCCCATTTGGAGACTCAAGATCCAATTCTTTAGATAATTCTCCAACTTGGAGTGCTTCTTCTGATGAAAATGTGTCTGAGGAAAAATATAACAAAAATTTAAAGTTACCCAAATATCAGAAAAGGAGGTCATCTTTGGATATTCCAAGAATATGTATGCATTGTCTGCATATGGAGACACTGGCTCAGGAGAAGCGAGCACATGATTTAACAAGTGCACAGTCAGAGCCTCATAATCTACAATTTGGAAGGTCTAGAAGTTTCAGTGATTGTTCTTCAACCGATTTGTCCGACCTAGATGATACTTTATCTAGTGAGGGAGAAAGTGATGATAAAACTGATCAAGAGAATATGATAGTGATCCGATCGGCCTCGGCCAGTCCTGTACCATCACATGCAAAAACAGACAAGGCAGATTATAAAAATGTTGTGACATTACATGTCCCTGTGGTGAAACAACGGTCATCTTCTATGGATGCAGCATACATGGCTGTGCCAAAACTAAGTCCAAAACCTTTAAGGAAAGGATCTTTTGATGATAGGAGATCAAATGAACATAAACAAATACGATCTAGTTCTGTGGATGTAGCTTTTCCCACTGAAGAGCATGCTTCGTTTAAAGCTATCACACAGACTACTGGAGGCAAAGGACAGTAAGTCATCATTTCTTCTATAAATGTTTATTTTCAGATATTAAATGATTCAGATTTGTGTAAATGTGATCTATATGGAATGTATGTAACTTAAATTGCACATGATACAACACAAATTTACCATACAAAGATGCTACAGGACAACTACACTTCACATATATACTTCTTATATATACTTCATATATATACTACACTTGAAGTAGCTTGTTCAATAACCTGAAGGACTGAGGTTCATTTTCAGCATTGGTTGAGATAAATACCTTCAGATTTTTTAAAATAAGTTTTTCCCCATCAGTGATTCAGGTGGGAAAAGGCTTGTTCTACTGCCCTGACAATATTATCTTCATTACAAACATACATCAGTTTTACAACACATATTTCTAATAATTCTTCAGAAAAAGACCTTTCATTTACATAAACTTCCCATATTTCAAAGTATTTCTCTAGGAATAATAATATACCATCAAATAATCCCTATTTTTCTTCATTTCTCTATATCTCTGGATTTTCGATCCAGTTACATCTTGTTTCCTTCCTTATAGAATATATATAACTATTGGTTATATTTAAAAGAGGTCATGAAATCTGATAGTTTATTAAGCTGTCAAAGATCATGTAAATGTGCTGATTTTGATTGTCTCCTCAATTCTCTTACTTCTTCCTACATTTCTGGTTGACATAAGACTCTCAGGGCCATATGCAGCACTCTTACTTAACCTAAACCTTGACTAAAGTTAGCCTCAGTCGAACTTTATGTATGCACCGCTTAAACTTTACAAAAGTCAAGTCTACCTTTGACTTTCAAATGTATAAAAGGAAAGTCATTTATTCTAACTTTGGTAAGTTAGACTTTAACCAAAGTACTTACTTTAACCAAAGTTAAACTAAGTCAAGGTAACAGTGCTGCATACGGCCTTCAGTCTTCGCAGTATCATTAATTTACCAATGGCTTGCTGACCTGAAATGTGTCTCAAATCATGATAATTGACAAATAGCGATCTATATTCATGTCTTCCGCCTTCTTTTCACTACATTGCTCCTTCCTAAAATCACAGACAAAAATAAATGAAGGAATTATCTTTTCAATTTTTGTCCAGTAAAAGCATGTCTTATGAAAGGCTGGAACATGTCCAAACATAGACCTGGCTATTTATCTCAGCAGTGGTCTGACTTTTAGAAAACTGATTTTATTATTCATGTGTCTATAACTAATAAAATAAAGTGCCTCTTGGCCAGATTGAGTTGAGAAAATGACTGTTGTGTAAAGTGAAGCCATATTTGGATAGGGTTATCAAACTCCAACCTGGTGTGAGTGGTGTTTTATTGATAACGGAGCCAATCAACTGATTTGAAAATGTCGAAGATCTTACAATCAATTCCTCACTTTTAAAATGTCACTGAAGCAGTGTTTTAGAAAATTATTTACTATGAGGTGGCAAGAAATTGAAATCAGAAATGTATTAATGGATATTGTTATTGAATTTCTCCACATTTCTGACATCTGCTGCATTCAAATAGCATAAAAACAGAAGTGATTAGTTATTAGGTCACATTCACATATTAGTTTTACTAGTATCTTATTATTTTTTGTGAATAACTGAAATGCATCATTTATCTTGATAAGAGGAAACCTGGGAATAATGATGTACAGCAGGATAGGTGCTGATGAATATGACATTTATCCTTTCAAACCTTTCTGAAAGCAAACAACAATGGCATGGAAAAAGAAATAAGTTAAAAGCCTAAGCCCTGCAACCTGACTTCATCTATATACTAAAATTTATCATAAAACTTAGATTGAAGTTTTTGAGGAACTGGCTGTTTTTTTAAATCTAAATCTTGCTGTCATTGTTATATGTGGAAGGTAACAGTACTGTGAAGTGCTAGCTTTTATTTTAAAGCTGATGACATGGTGGACAGGTGGCATATTGTATCTTTATCTATTGCTTTATCCTAAAGCAACAAGAGCCTCCATTAGTTCCAATATTAGCCTATTGTTAAGCGCGTACAAAGTTTTGAACTGTTTGTAAATTATGTTAATGGATGTTAATCTCAAGAGTATAAATTATTAGTTGAATCATTCAGAATGAAGCAACACAAACTATGAACCATGTCAAAAACACTGAATTTTCACCAAATTTAGCTACAAAATCAAACATGGAGTCTCTGAAGGGTTGAAGTTCTAATTGTCACAGTTGACCTCAAACCAAATATAGAATCAGAAGTGTTTCATAAATAGAAAATATTTCATTCCTGTCATGTCCACAACTCTTGAGATATTCCAGTGAGAATTTGAGGGCAGCATTGGATATGATCAAGCAATTATGAGGCATTGTTCTTAAAACTGATTGATTTCTCAGGAGAATGGCTACTATAGACTTGCTACAAATCAATGTTAGTCTTTGTGTTCACTTTAGATGTTTGTTTTTGACAAGTTTATAACATGACCAGATTATTCTGGTAGTATATCTGATAACAGCTATAATTTATAGAAGGTTGCACAATTCTCTGGTCTTCTAACATGTAAAAATTGCATTTCAGTGTCGAAGATATGTCATTTCCCACATATCTTAACTGTGAATTATGTTAAATAGCTTATCAGGATTTGAATGAATCTGCTGTAAATATTCATATTATATTTCTTTGGGTCATGCTACGATATCTGTATAAATGATAATAATATAGACTGAACATTTTTTTGGTTCTGGCTTGGTAAAAACCTGTATAAAGTACAATGAGGTATGTTAAATCATCTCATGTTTCTCCATTCCAAAAACAGAAGTTGATCATTGCTTTTACATATACACAAACTTAGGATACACAGAATAGAATTTCTAAATTTCTTACTTCCTTACTTTACTTCCAATGAAAAAAAAGTAAATAGACTTAGGTCCGAGGTAGGATTCATGGAGTAAAACCTTTTTTGACAGATCTTAAATTGAGTTTCTTATCTAACATAAGAATTCAAAATGGTGGTGACAGCTCAATTAACTGACTCTGTTTGAAGTTTATCTCATAGACATCTTTGATCCAAATCTCAGATTGGTCACAGTGATATTTTTATTCAGATGTATATTGGGCAATTTAAATGTTATTATTTCTTTTTTTGTATTTTCTGTACATTACTGCACCCACTCAAAATCAAACGACGTTCATTAAAACATTTTTTTAAACAATGAAATGTATAAACCAAACTTTTGGATGGTTGATAAGCTAGAAGAAATTGTCACTCAACTCCTTAGGTAAAAAATACTCTGGTCAAATAAGATGTTAAAGAAAATGACGGTATGAGAATTTACTCCAAAAAAAATTTATTGATCAGAAAATTGTGTTTATTTCGTGAAAATGTGAAATTTTATATTCTAAGGTGTAAGCAGAACTTTGTATATACATGTTGTTGATATTCCTATCAGATGATCACTATAAGTTTTTTTATAATTATTATCTTTTTTATTTCTATTCACTAACTGAACTAACATCACTTTGAAATATATAGTTCTAGCTCTATGACCTAAGCTCGTGCTTTTTGTTAGAATACTCTTCTCAAATCACCTTAACACAAGCAGTTTGTTTTTTGTGATATGTGATATGATATTCAACTAATTTGTAAAATTGAAATTTAGACGAAGATATAAATACACATTGATTACTAGTAGGGAATCAGAATATTACTGCAAGTTTTTCTGACTTTGTTTCTTTAAAGATAATGATTGATGTATTTCTGTCAAGATCGTGGATCCTCTATTAACCTTATAATGTTAAAAATTGAGTACAGTGACAGTATTAACATAGATTGATCATAGATGGCGTGGTTAGTATTTAACAGTTGAATATATATTCCTTATTTTTTCACCATATTGTATATAAAATTCATTGCAAATATTATGCTTTATATGGTCAAAGCAATTTTATTTAAAACTAAACAAATTTTAAATATTTAAAGACAAACAGCAATATATTATTTAATAACTAGGATGTAAAGGTAGTAAGTTTTTACTTATAACGAAGTTACTAAAACACAAACACAGGAATAACTGTTATTTTTTTGGTTAAAATTATTGTCTTTTGGGTTTTTAGAAATTACTCTTTTAAGGAACCCAACATATACCACAAAGAAACTAAAAACATCAAAACTACAATCTCAAAAGTAAATCTTGTTGTTTACGAGGATTTTGAGATAGAAAATAGCTATGTTTTCTCCGAGGACCAGACCAGTTCATCAATTCATTTATACCATTAACTTTGTTGTTCTTTCTGAACCCTGGGGAATCAAAACCAATCGTAAATCTTTCTTACAGTTACTACAGTAATATCTACATGCTGATATTTAATTAGACTTGTCATGACAACTCCCTTAAAAGATTAAAGTTTATTGTGTACTAATGTTTTTGGATATGTACACTCTCAATAGGGAACAGTTGTCAAACATTGCCTAACTCTTCAATGTTGAAGTCCAATAAAGTAATTGGTATCAATATCAGACTGGCTAGCCTACCACCATCTTCTATGTTATGGACAGTAATTTAATGAAAACTAAATAACATTATTTTTATTGATACATTTCATAATAACTCCAGATCCAATGGTACTATTTTTTTTTCATTTTGGGTTCATTACATTTATACAAGCATCTATTTTAATTTTCTAATGAAATAATTCCCATCCAAATCCAGACATTGTGTCAAGAACCTATAAATAGACTTATCAATTTCAACACATTATTTTTAATGTCTTCCAATTTTCACTGTGGAGCTTTCATTTCCGAATATATATATACAGAATATACTATTTCTGTGGAATGAGGTCTATGATAATTGGCAGGCTGTCCCACTGGATAGACACTTAGACAAAACTGATCATGGTTAATTCATCTAGACCATCAAATGTCATGAATAATTCAGACATAATCCAACATATCTCAACTCCAAACATACCAGATCTGTTCTCAGTAGACATACACAAAGACAGGATAACATCAGCTTAAAAACGCAAGGCATCAAAGAAAACCTTTGTGCCTTTGATGTTGTAAAATATCCATTTGAAAAATGTGTATGAATTTACCTTTCCATGCAAAAGTCTGTTTTTGATAAAAAAAAAAAGCATATCGTATAGTCACAAAAAACCCCAAAATTAAATCAACATAACTTTTAGGAATAAGCTTATATTTTTTATGTAAACAATTTACATGTATTTATTTATTTGGAGAAGATGAAGGTTGGCTTTACAGTACGCACACTTAACCATTCTCAGGACAGTAACCATTGACACTGTAAGTCCATTTGAGCTTTTTTTTATACGCCCACATGAAATGGGGGGCGTATATTGTCGTCACCCACAGTCCGTCCGTCCGTCCGTCCACAATTGCTCGTAAACACTCTACACGGTGTAATTCTTGACGGATTTAGATGAAACTTAATATGAGTGTTTATGATCACGCAAGGATGAACCCTATTGAAAATCAGCGAAAAAAAAATTAAAGTTATGCCCTGTTCTTGAAAAGCAATTAAAAAACACTCTACAAAGTGCAATTCTTGACCGATTTTGATGAAACTTGGTGTGAGAGTATGTTATAACCAAGGATAAACCCTATCGAAAATCAGCGAAATCGAAAAACATTTAGTATGAGTTATTGCCCTTGTTCTTGAAAACGCGTTCAATTTTAGCTTGTAAACACTCTAAAAGCAATTTATGGATTTTGATAAACTTGCTGATTTTTTATCACCCAAGGATGAAAATCTTTGAAAATCACAGTAAAACGAAATAAAATTTAATAGTAGATTATTGCCCTTGTTTTTATAAACAGTTAATTTTTAGCCTTGAAAACACTCTACAAAGCACAGTTTTGACCGATTTTGACAAACTTGCTGAAATTTAATATCACCCAAGAATGAACCCTTTTGAAAATAGCACATATCGAAATATATTTAATAGGAATTATTGCCCTTGTTCTATAAAATGTGTTGGATTTTTGCCTTGTAAACACTCTACAAGTCACAATTCTTGAGCGATTTTGACATAACTTGGCATGAGTATTTGTAATCACCTAAGGATGAACCCTATTGAAATTCAGTTAAATCGAAAAATATTTAGTATCAGTTATTGCCCTTGTGTTTGAAAACGCGTTCAATTTTAGCTTGTAAGCACTCTAGAAAGAATAATTCTTAATGGATTTTGATAAAACTTGGCTTGAGTATTTGTTTTTACCCAACGATGAACCTTATTGAAAATCAAATAAATCGAAATATATTTAGTGTCAGTTATTGCCCTTGTGTTTGAAAACGGGTTTAACTTTTTGGCTAATAAACACTCTAGAAGGTACAATTCATGACCAATGTTGACAAAACTCACTGAAATTGTTGGATATCGCAAGGGATGAGCCTAATTGAAAATTAAAAATATCAAAATATATCTAATATGAATTATTGACCTTGTTCTTTTAAATGCGTTCAATTTTTGTCTCGTAAACACTCTACATGGCTTAATTCTTGATGGATTTCTATGAAACTTGGTGTGAGAGTGTGTTATAACTCAAGGATGAACCCTATTGAAAATCAGCGAAATCGAAAAATTTTTTAGTATGAGTTACTGCCCTTGTTTTTGAAAACGCATTCAATTTTAGCTTGTAAACACTCTAGAAAGAACTATTCTGAATGGATTTTGATTAACTTTGGCTTGAGTATTTGTTTTTACCCAAGGATGAACCCTATTATAAATCAAATAAATAGAAATATATTTAGTGTCAGTTATAGCCCTTGTTCTTGAAAACGCGTTCAATTTTAGCTTGTAAACACTCTAGAAAGAACAATTTTGAATGGATTTTGATGAAACTTGGCTTTAGTATTTGTTTTCTCACAAGGATAAACCCTATTGAAAATCAGATAAATCGAAAAATATTTAGTGTCAGTTATTGCGCCTGTTTTCAAAAACGCTTTCAACTTTTGGCTTGTGAACACTCTAAAAATTACCATTTTGACAAAACTCGCTGAAATTGTTTGATATCAACCAAGGATGAGCCTTATTAAGAATTAAAAATATCAAAATATTATTAAGGGTGAACCCTATTGCAAATCATAAAAATACCGAAAAATATTTAATGAGTTGTTATTAGGTACAATTCTCGACAGTTTTTAATGAAACTAGAGACCCTAGAAAAAAATAGGTTGGAAGGTTGAATATTTCATTCCACTTATTGTAACCTTACTGAAAAGTTTTTATTTGAAATAAATGCTGCCAGTGGGCGTATATTACCTTGCCTGGCAAGCTATCTTTTAAAGAATGGTTCCAATTCTGGCTAACCTCAAAGAGGTGGTCTCTGAACGGTTCTCAGACTGGACTCGATAAATTGTTGTAGTGTAAACGTAAAATGCACTGAAAATGGATTACTGTTTGTTTATATGCGTTATTAAGATTTCAATATTCACAGACATTGATGTATAATTTTAATACAAGCTAACAGATGGTTGTATCATTCATCAAACATCCTGTATGTCTTATTATCTCTCATACATTGTCAACACTCCAAAATCTCACCCCTATCATAATATTATCTAAATGTCTTCTCCAGATTGTCTGAAATTAACACAGATGAAAGTAATTTCTTCACCAAGAACATGCTGCTATGAAAGCAGTCCTGTTAAAAAGAGAATATATATTCCAGTACAAAGAGAATATATATTCTAGTACAAAGAGAATATATATTCCAGTACAAAGAGAATATCACCCCTAAAGAGTATTTCCAGCATAAAGAGAATATACATTCCAGTATAAAGAGAATATATATTTCAGTATAAAGAGAACATATATTCCAGTACAAAGAGAATATATATTCCAGTACAAAGAGAATATATATTCCAGTACAAAGAGAACATATATTCCAGTACAAAGAGAACATACATTGAACATACATTCCAGTACAAAGAGAACATACATTCCAGTAAAAAGAGAATATATTCCAGCATAAAGAGAAAAAATTATATTTTTTCAGTATAAAGAGAACATACATTCCAGTACAAAGAGAATATATATTTCAGTACAAAGAAAATATATAATTCCTTACAAAGAGAATATATATTTCAGTACAAAGAGAATATATATTCCAGTACAAAGAGAATATATATTTCAGTACAAAGAGAATGTACCTTCCAGCATAAAGGGAACATAAATTCCAGTGCAAAGAGAATATATATTTCAGTACAAAGAGAATATACATTCCAGTATAAAGAGAATATAAATTCCAGTACAAAGAGAATATATATTTCAGTACAAAGAGAACATATATTATAGCTTAAAGAGAATATATATTCCAGTTGAAAAAAGAATATATATTTCACTTGAAGAGAAAATATACTCCAGATTAAAAATCGTAATCCTATGATAGAACTTGAAGTAGAAATGGTATATATGTCACTAAATTTATGTTAGAAAGAATATATTCATGATAGTTTCAGTGATCCTTTTACTATTAAAAGAACTATTTGATCCTAATCAGTTTTGTAAACAAATCTAACTGTAAGATCATTAAGTCAGAAATAGTCTGCTATCTAATGAGAGGGGATTACTACCTATTAGAACAGCCATGAATTACAAGTGGCCATTTGAGAATTGTGGATTGTCCAATGACATTTTGATACTAGTTTATCAGCCATGTCTTTAGTCTGGATTTGAAAAACTGATAAAAGAAATGTCCCATAATTCCACAGTTGACACTTCTGATCAGAATCTAATCAAAAATAACGACCCTGACTAAATATGGGCTCATTTGTGACGATTTATTGTCGATGTTAAGTCTTCCATCGTAGATATTTCTAACGTTTTATGTAGATTTATGTCAATAATTTGATGTGTTTCTCAATTGGAATGTCTATATTTGGAAATCTATTTAAAAATACAACCAGATGTTATTTAACGACCCTTAATACCAACCTCCTATTTCTACGTCTGGAGATAAAATCCACTACTTTAATTACCAAGTTAAACTAACAGTTTTTCCATTGGATAGGTTTATAGTGCTGAGAACTTCCTACAGTCTAATGGAAAATGTGGTTATGTATCAAATCAAACTGGTAAAGTTTCAAAATTAGTTACTCTTGGAATGCTATTGTCAGAAAATGACAAAAATTTGCACAAATGCAGTAATATCCCTCTTGTCGTAAAAGTCAAGTCAAGTATAGCTTCTAATTGCAAAATCAGCAGTAACTCTAGGTTTGCTACTGACAAGAATAAATTAATTCTTTACTTTACTAAAGGAACACTTTGTTTTGTAATTTGCAGTACCATTCCAAGTCCATTGACAAATAAATGGGTATTTTAAGGTTAATAGTGTCCATGATCTTGGCTCATGAATCATCTTTAAATTCGGTATTCCCCAGATTAAGACTGAATTGATACCTATTTATAAGGTCATATTTAATGGTGAAACATGACCCATTTTATAGTCCTTTAGTGTATAAGTGGAAATGATTCTGTTTTCCCAGTTAAATGTTGCGATATTGTTGATACCAGATGAGTGATCTTTACAAAAATATTTGAATTATCCCATTATAAACAACTGCAAACAAGAGAGTTTTTTTTCTAGGAGCATCAACATTCCCTATTCTCTATTTTGAAACATTAATATACCTCTTTTATTATTACATTTTATTTCTTTCAATGCTGATATTGCAAGAATCCTAAATTTCAGATTGTCAAA
Organism: Nipponacmea schrenckii; assembly: GCA_030562195.1. Taxonomy (NCBI): domain Eukaryota; kingdom Metazoa; phylum Mollusca; class Gastropoda; family Lottiidae; genus Nipponacmea; species Nipponacmea schrenckii. The sequence continues at coordinate 52,191,603 of JAUJPP010000003.1, read as the reverse complement.
TCAGATTTGGATCAAAGAAAATAAATGACAGTTGAGGGCATGAGGAAAGAATGAGACTGCCTTAAGTGTAATGGTGTCTCTGTTGCCTGAATCTATCCTTCTTAATGACTAATCACTACATTAAACATTCATTGAACATGGCCTCTAGGTCACTCATTTGATTTATTTTCTTATAAGGCTATGTTCAGATTGGCTAGATTACGAATATCCTATAGGAAGGCAAAACTAATGCATTTTAAGATTCTTAACTCAATATTTCTTATAGTCTTGTCATAAGTATGATTCGAGAGATGTCTTGTTAGATTGTTTTGATGAAGAGCCATTGATAAGAAAAAATTGGTTATGTATTCTCAAAATAATTTGTATAATACAACAAATGATTAACATAATTATACACCTAATTTATTGTTTGCGTCCTTGTTTATATAAGACACTAAGAAAATATTCAATTTACTGAAATGTATATAATTTACTCTATTTTCTTAAAATATAGGTGTAAATCTTAAAAGTAAAATGCAATTGTAAAGCACCTGATGTGTATTAGAATTACATTAATTAACAAGCCAGCGAAACCAGCAAAACCTTATCACCTTTCAATAATTGATGATTTTATGGTCATATATCTGCTTGGAATTCAATGATGAAAAGGAATTTTAAATGTTATTGACAATAGAGATAATGTTATTGAAATTTATACTGTAATAATCTTCATGTTATCAACCAATAATCAATACACTAATACATGTCTATTCATATTGTACATGTATTTTCATCTCAGCAATTCAGGTGTGGCTTAAGGTTGGAATTTAATCAGACTGATGTACTTTTTGCTTTGATTGTATTTGATAGATTGATAGATTTGTCTGTGCTTGAATCTTCATATGTCTGTGCTTGAGTCTTCAGATGTCTGTGCTTGAATCTTCAGATGTCTGTGCTTCAATCTTCAGATGTTTGTGCTTGAGTCTTCAGATGTCTGTGCTTGAGTTTTCAAAGTCTGTGCTTAAGTCTTCAAATGATTGTGCCCATGTCTTAGCTCAGGTCATGTCTGCTTTTTCTTCTTGTCATTGCTTGACTTGTCAAATGTCTGTGCTCATGTCATGAAATATAATATCCATATAATATCTCTGCCTTCGAGTCTGAAGGTATCTGCCTGATTCTTCGATGTCTGTGCTTCAGTATTGATTTATTACATGGAGAAATTGTCTCTGCTAAAATCCTTCTTGAACCATGAGTTATGACAAATTTAGGCTTAATATCCTATGAAAATTTGAATGCAAGAATCTTCTGGTAAAGGAACCATGTAAATAAGTAAAAGTACAAGAGATAATCAGTATTAGAAAGGTCAGTGGGTTTTGATTACAGCCTTTAATAGAGATGTGCTGTAATAGTCACAAATGAATTTTGATGTAGTAGGCGCTACTGTCTGAGAAAAGCAATCATTAGTCAAGCAAATAGACAAATTACCATATAATTATCAAGGTTATTAGGTCAGTGTCTTACAAATTAATATGTCAAATACTGACTGTTGTTTAAATTGATGCTCTGAAAGTTAAAAAAAAAGCTTGAGATAAAAATAATTGGAAATGACTGAATTATTAATGATATCAAATCAAACAATCTTTTGAATTAAACATGTTCATCTCATTTTGCTAAATGGATAGAAATATTTTAGTAACTTTTACAAAAGATATAACGTAAATTTTTAATTTAATTGATTTGCATTGACTAGGTAGAGAACTCTAGAAACAAGTGCCAAGCCGTAATAATATTCCTCAACTGTATTGTACAAATAGTATGGAATTGCCTACAAGAATTTATTGAATTATTTCCTAATTGCATACTGTACGGTGTTAACTATCTTCATGATTTTAAGCTGGAGGAGTAAAGATACACTGCTCTTCATTACAGGTTTATTTTAATGCAGAAAAATATTTGTGCAAGTAATGATCTTGTGTGATCATAAGACTTTAAGAATTTTAATGTTGGTCTTGCTTAGTGATACAGGTTCAAACTTTTATATTATGATTGATTTACATCTTGTATTTATACTGACATAATAAAATATGAATGGTTGACAGAACAAATGAGTGTATAGATCTGAATGGTATGAAAACCAATAGCATACTAGCCCAGTAACCTCTTGTATAGATTGTACAAATGTTGTTAGATAATCAACTGTGGTTCTATAGAATTTCTTTTATTTGAAAATCCAGTTATGTCTTTAGTAAATAGTTCTAACCTTGGGTGGTAAACAACAAATTACAATGGTCTCCAGTTGCAGGTATGTTTGGGAAGAATGAACTCAAAGCTAGCAATTGATTAGTGAATATTTATCAGGTTTTATAGGAGTACAAAACATGACAAATTTTTGTATTATCAGTTCCTCAGTCTTCTGATTGTCTGTGCCCAGGAGTGATATGATGCAAAAGATTTTACAAGATATATGAATATATAGTAAAACTTGCATTCTTGTAAACACAGGTCTGATGATGGAAAGATAAGCTGTGTTTCTTCCTTTGTTAATTTATAACTAGTTATCTTTTCAAGTAAAATAATAATCGTTAGCTAAGAATCAATACAGACAAGACATTGACCTAATGTCTTACCGTTTTCTTTTCATGACCTTAATTGACCTAATAACATTCAATCAAATATCAATATATCTGAATTCCACTTGTCTGTTTCTACTATTTCTGAGCCTTTACATTTAAGGGGCTCTCAGCCCTTGAATATCATTCATAGAAGAATTTGTATGTATTTTGTTACCATGCCTTTTTTTTTTGTTATTCAAAGTAACTCACAAGATTCGTAAAATGCCCTGAAAAGAAAAATGGAAAAATAGTAGTGGCAACCTGTATCAGCGTACCCTACTAACCTCAGTTGAAAATCTAGTATTATACCACCATGTTCTTTATTTTTTCTAAATTTAAAACGTAAACAAACAGATTAACATGGATTTCACATGATGATATCCCAGCTTGCCCTTTCCATTTATAGCTCTCTTGTATTGATGTCCTGTTAAGTGGTCAATGACATTATCTTCATCTTCCCAGTTATTCAATCAGAACTATGTTATACTCTTTGTTTATTAGTAATTTTGGTTTTTATTTGAGTTCACAAAGGAATTCCAAAGTTATCTTTCATGTTAATAATTAGGTGCTATTTTGATATTTTGTTTTAATCAAAAATTAATGTTTTTCGAATGAAAGTTTCAAAGGCGTAGATAAACATGTTGCTCTCTTTCAATAATATTATTGTTATTGTAATAGTGAGATAGTTTTCGTGTGAAATTCTATGGTATACAATTATTGTTTCAAGTTTATGTCAGCAATGGGACTAGTAATCAGCGGCTGTGCTATAATGTTCTTGTTTTTATTGTCAAGTCTATCAAAGGAACTATTGCAAATTCATGATGTACTGATAGTGATTTGATGATTTCTAAAATATAATGTTTGAAGAGTATAAATAGATACAAGAAGTTTAATTTCAATAAAATTCCAACCATGAACAAGACAGGACTGCTTTTGGCAATATATCATACTGATCAACAGGTCAAAGAACAACATAAACTATTATTTTGAAATCTATTGTTTTTGGTATAAGATACTCTGAGGGTTTCAGTATAGTATCTTCTTTCTGTTGTTTAGAAGACTTTAGCACCAAGTTTTCTCAGAAGCCCTACAACAGAAAACGATATTATGGAAAATGAACTGAAGTCAATGAACTTGTTTACTTTTTTGCTGTGTTACATGATTAGTTAAAATGTTTCTGAAATTACCAATAAAATATTATGGACCGTTTGTATAAATCTACATTAACAGAGCTTTATCACTGCACAGATTGGTAAAGAACGGAGATCTAACTTTTCTGCACCGTATTCAATTATTGAAGAATCTATGTTTTTGCAATGTACAATGGAGAAAATTGAAATTAATTATCTTAGCACTATGTAGGGAGGAAATAAATAGCTTTAGTATTTGGGTTAATGAAGAAACAATGCTGTTAAGTGTGCAATGAAGGAAATTGGGTGAAGGAAATGAATAAATCATACATCTTACTTTCTTACATCTTATTTGGGTTAATAAAACCAAAAGACTGCTGTGTGTAGTGAATGAAATTTTCTGTGATAAGGGGAAAAAAAAACTCTTGAGCATAACCACCTTAGGGTTAAAAAAAATGTACAAGCCAGATAATGTTGTCGATCAAAAATCACTTCCAAAGAATGAAAAAATCAGGAGTGAAAGTTGAATAGGCCAGTGTGGATTTTTCAAGAGCATGACCAATCCTGTTTAATTGTAACAAATTTGTTAACATCTGATATTTTGAAGGACAATGCGTCTATTTATATCTGAGATATTATAACTATATTTAGCCACTTCAATAAAAATTATTAATCTAGCAAGGATTATGATTAATAAATATATTGATTGTGGAGCAAATTTTTTACTATATATAGATGGAACAATTAGGTTAATGAAATGCCTAAGGATTTAAGCCCCAAATTAATATGGAGAGTTATTTTAGTCTTGTGATGTCAATGCCTGATACACTTAGTTTTTTCTAGACTATTTAATGTACTTGTAATAAACGAACAGTTCAAATAGAGATTATTCTAATTAAGTGATGTTCTCTTTAGCTTTAAGGCTAATAACATTCTGACACCAGCTGATAAAGCTAATTTACAACTATCTGTATCATTTTTTAAATTCAAAATCTAATGCTATATTCACCACAATTCAAATATAGCCTACAGGCAGAACTGATGGAAGTCATAAGTTCAAGTGTCACTTTCATCAAGGACGCAGTTATCGCTTAAACTTACACAGTCATAGAGAAATTCTGCTAGTTTACTTGCTTTCAATTGTTCATAATATGCTTTAGGAAATATGTGTTGTTTTTACAAAACAATTGACAATTTTCTATGAATAATCACCAAATAGACAATTTTATTCCTATACCTCTGTTATTATCCTATCAATGGAACTTTACTGTTGAGCTGATTGAATCTTTGTTCTATAAAAAATATAATGTAATATCTTGTATAGTTTTAAAGATGATGAAATGAATTTAATTAAGGTGTTCCTACTGTATGAGACTGATATCTGATAAACCATGGTGTTAATTCGTAATCTTCTCTTAAAATAGTCAAATATCGGCCTTAATTACTTTCACTTAATTAAAAGATAAAAATCCTGTGATGGCAGCCTTGCCAAATATAGTAACGTAAATCCCGATATAGATGAAGATGTTGTCACATGGCAGGATATTAGAGTCTATGTACCAGACTAATAATATTATTACTTGATAATCTAGACTGTTTGTGGTTCGAGTCTCTTAATAAAAGACTCTTAAAGTAATTAAGACTTGTCAGTTGAATTCAAGGCTTTTTCAGTCAGTTTCGGGATTGTGTAATGCCATCTTATGGTGAGATATATTTACAAATATCTTTAATCAGATAAGTAATGCTTAAATAAAGCTCATACCAACAAATATGACTATTAAAAACTACCCAGTCCATGATATTAGCAAGGGCTCTCAAGGATGTTACCTAGTCATTCACCACCATCTATGTAATCACAAAATTGAACCAGCTTACACCAATCCATTGGACATCATTTAAGTCCACCACCTATTTTAATCAATGAATTACAAATCTTCAAGTTGTCAAGCCAGACTAGTCACTGATATGGTGAGCTAATGCAAATGCGAAAGTTTTTTGGATTGAAAAATTTCAGTTTGCATGAAATGATACATGAATAAACTGTAGAATTAAACTGTAGTTGTACCTTGGATACTAAACATACTTTGGTTTGAATTTTCCACCAATGGTTGAGGATTGAGGCTTTCATTATTTCTGTCATTTTTAATAGGCAATATTATAATAAAGGTCAATGAAAAAGCGAGGGATAGTAGAAATGTAAATATTTAAATTGGCTTACTGCTGTTTCCTTGTTCTTTTTTTTCCCATTAATTTTCAATAATTTAATTATCCTGCTTCTTTCCTATGTCTTGAGATCTGAGAAGGAAATAAATTCAGGAGTCTGTGGGAGCATTATTGTTCTTTAAGTTTATCTCATGATATGATTAATAACTTGTTTGCTGGGGAGCTACATTTTCAGTACATTGAAAAAAAAAACCCCAAAAAACATTGAATTTGAGCAGATCTTGCAATCAGTTACTGTGATTTACGTGAAGCAAAACAACTTGGAAAGGAGAAACAATACTCCCACATTGAAGCAGCTAAAATAATTACATCAGCAAATTTTGATCCAATTTTAACATCGAAATATTATCACATAATATGTAAGTTTATGTTTTAAAATAATGGCCTGTCTGATGTATGTGTCAGTGTCATACATCATGGAAGAATTGTTACAGTCTCTGGATACTGGTGTCATATATAAAACATATAAATGGATTTTATGGAGTGTTGTCTAATGTATCTTTTAATAGCAGTTGCACGAATATTGCTGTTCATGTGTCAAATTGGCTAGGGGTCATCTCTTGCTGCAGACAGTTATTTCATTAGGACAGCTTTATGTCTTAATGTATTTCTATACGGGTACTACTTTCACTTTATTACCAGATGATTTTATGCTGTTGGTTTGTATCTTCTTCCAAAAGGAAAAATCAATCAAAAACATTAGAGATTGTCATCCTTTTGGTAAAGTGTCAACCATTCCACTACCAGTGCATAGCCTGTCATTTTGACATTTGCTGGGACCTTATTCTCGACAACTTAAATAAGATTTGAAGAAATATAGTAATCTGATGATAAAACTTAACTTAAAATCAATTTTAATGAATTGCAATGACTGGAACAGTGAACACTGAAATTATTTGCAATATTGTAATATTTAGGACAGCAGACTTCCACTATACCATGCTGAATTCTGGATCTGTATCTGTCATAAGGTTAAGCAATTAGGTTGAAATCCCTGTAAGGTTAAGCAATTAGGTTGAAATCCCTGTCCAAAAAAAAAATAATGATTCTAATGCCACAACAGATGCTTTAAACTGTTGACCGTCTGTACCAGTAGCTATGTAGTGGCATATATTAGCTACTTACCCATTTAGTAATAAAGAACAAGAAAGACAAATGTACTTTAAGTATGTATTTATTTTAAACGAAAGGAAGGAAAAAGGAAAGCCCACAGGATAAGTTATAATGAAGCAATTGAGACAAATACAAGAGTGAATTTTTGTTTGGAACTTTCTAATTTAAGAATCCTTGAGGATGCCTCTTGAGTTTATATGTAAATAGGAACCAGAACTTCACTGAATGTATTTTTCTGATATGAAGAACAGGGTTGTTTATTTGAGAAGTATTTATTAAAGCTTTTGTTTAACCCAAAACTAACCATACTTATCTTTATCAGAATTCATACGTCAAATTTCAATTACATGCAAGAATTGAACTTTTAGGTTAGACAAGATTGCAAATACATTCAAATATCCAAAACATTAATCAATAATTAAAATCAAAAAGATTATGTTTCTTGACCATTCTAGATTGGAAAGATTGTTTTTCAAACAATATTAGCTATTTGACACGGAATAAAAACCAAACTATTACATTCTTACAAAACAAAGCTTTAGTCAGTAGATGGCATATGCTGAAAATTATCCCAATGTTGTGTATTTGCCCTTAACCAAACCATAACAGCTGATATAACATCCTTAATTATTGGTAACCAGGAAGAACCTAGTTTGACTTGTATAAAAAGATTTTTAAAAGCTCATATTAACCGCACTTTCTTCCCTTGGGAGAAAAAGAAAAACACTTGAAAATTGAAGACATTTTTATCAGAAAACTCAGCCTAATTATTACAATCCATTCTATATTTAGAAAGTCACTTGCCCAATGGGCACAGGAAACTCTTCAAATTTCATGTCTGGAAAAATGGTGGAAATTATGTGATGTTTCAAGTTTATTCAAATAACTAGTTATTGAGTTGTCTGCTGCTTTCTCTTCCTGTTGAAATCATATGTTCTAAAGATGTTTTTAACAGGATTAAAAATTCTTAGCTAACTACTTTTCACTTCACTTACTGTAGTGTACTTTATCATTTACATGATGTTTTTTCCAGATTTATTGGGCTTTTACAGTTACGTTTGGTAACTTTTGACAATGGTTTCAACTTGGTTTTCCTGCAGTCAGTGATGCAGACTGGAGGGGCATTCATGTAAAATGAATCAAAAGTTCAAATTGCTGTGTTTGTTAGAAATTCTTTGCTGGTTGGAACCCTAATTAAACACTGCCTGTCATTATCATTGCAATAGAACTTTTAACCTGCTGAAAAAAAAATTTCTACTTGCAAAATCCAATTTTTGTGACCATCACTGACTTAACAATAGTCTTTTCTTTCGGTCAATATTTGGAATTTTTCTGAAGTATTTTGGTCAAACATTGAAAAGTTTTGAATGTGGATCATCAATTTTTAATGTTTGAATGGTATGTTGTGGCAGGAAACTTTCAGAAATCCATTGTAACTTGTCTAGACAAATCTGAGACTCAAGTGTTTAATGACTATAGTGTTAAATATTATCGTAAAATCATGAAGTGGTACTTGATTAGACAACTAAATGGAAATATAATGGTAAAAACAATACAGATTGGAGAAAAAGGATTTAGCAACTCCCTTATCAAGTACTAAAAAACCAAATTGGAAAAAACCCAATTAAGTTTTGGTTTTCTAATACTCATTTTTCCAACAATCCTTTGTTTTCTTTATTCTTTTAAGTACTTCTGGATTTGAAAGGTAATTTTTTCGCTCACAGGACAGCATACTTGTTTGCTAACAAGCAAAGTCTCAAATACAGTTTTTTATTTTTTTTAATAAAAATAATCATCCTCTACACAGGGGGAACACTTGCAAGATTCTGCAAATAATTTTTTGAACCACACTGACAAAATACTTGTCTTGTCTATATTAAGTTTCAGAAGTCTTCAACATGAAGTTTCCAAGGATCTAGTCTATTTTTAAGTTTCAATGCATTAAAGGGAAAACTTAGATCATACACTGTCTACACTTAAGTGTTTAATGACTATAGTGTAAATAGTTATCCACACTTGCAAGATTACAAATAGCACAACTAAAGAATATATCGGAATATAACAAAACAGTGAGCCAGCGACGATTCCATTCAGTTTGAGAATAAAAGCGTCTGGTAAATCAACGCTAAAACATCATTGTGGAATTCAACAGTAGGGGTCAAGGACGCGTGAAAACTCACATGTTAGAGTTACTTCCCTTTATATTTACACGATTTGAAAATCGCTTGATGGATTTATGATTAACTACTTTATTTTGGGGATTTATCGGATTTTAGAGGGATTTTGATGTATAGGTAAGTCCACTGATGGATATATACTGTTATTGTCCAAATTTGAGTGAACTTAAAATTTTATGTTCGTTCTAACGCCTATTATCCCTTTAAGTAAAAATGTGCTTTTATCTGTCAAACTTTTAATTCATGTCCAGATATTTTTTTAATTGCTTTATTCAGAAGGATTGGATGAGAGACAAATTCCAATAGGGCTGCTTTGTACATATTGACTTTTGGCAAGGAGAAATATTGACTAACAGACTTACAGACTCTTCTTGTTAGATTTTATGAAATGGAAGTGGCTCTGAAATATCAATTACAAATGAATTGATTATTGGGTGGTTCCATCAATAGTAATAATACCTTTTAAGATACTGTTTGAAAGAGAAGTCTATTCTGGGCCTTTTGAGAGCTTTCAAATTCCCCCACAGTCCCACATGATGTCTGAATTTCTTTACAAAGGAGGAATTATTGTTTCCAAAAAAAGATTCTATCCTTTTATGAACAAAATATTATTTCTAAAATTAATTTTCCATCTATATTTTGGCAAAGAATTCATTTATGTAAATAGACCCCGTGTTGTTTCTATAATCTATTAACCAGTAGCTGGTAAGGAATAATACTACTGAATTCACAATTTGCAGTGAGGACATTGTGTTCATGATGACAGAACTTGATGTAAGGCAATCTTGTCATGGACTTGAGCTGAAATATTGGTGAGTGTAAAATTCTGAATTACAGAACTGTCCGAATTCTCCAAATTGGTTAAATATGCCATTGCCCTTGATAACACTCTATGAAATTTTTGTCATGGCCCTTTGGTGAAAAGATGAGAAGTTACACATCATATATATTACAGCACATTAGATACTGTTCTGTTGCTAAATCTAAGAGTTTGTGATTTTGGGTACATCTGAAATGCACTGTTTCTGTTTCTTATAATATGCTACCAGCATCTGTTAATACCAAATGTTTTCTTAACGTTCTAGAAATATTACCAAGTCAAATTTTACACGTTGATATTGTTAGAAATAATATACAGTGGGAGTAAATAATAACAGCAATATTGTTGAAAAAATATTTGTAGGAGTAAATAAAAATAGCCAGGTGTATGAATATGTGGGCAAATATCAAAATATCTACCTAATAATGTGTTCTGACATCAGCATTGTTCTATATACCTGACTATTCTCAGGTACTACTTTCTTTCTTATGCCAAATCCTCTTGAACCAGATTTCTGCCAAATGTTCCACAAAGGTTATTATGGATATGGATACGTCTTATCAAAATTATTAGAAAACCACAAGTACTTTTCATTATTTTTACTGAGGAGTATTATATTGTATTTCTATAAACAGACAATAGGTAAACAAGACATCTGCTGGGTTAATATCATTATCAAAGATGTGGTTGTACTTTAAAATTTGTAGCCTGGTTCCTCCTTGTCAGTGTTACAGCAACCCTATAGAACCTAGCCATATATGATGATGACTGCTTCCTTTTACCCTCATTTGATTTTTTTGTTTACAGCAGATAAATTTTCTTTTCTATTTCTATTTTTTTTTAATTTCTAAAACAATCAATAGTGCCTGACGTGCAACTTGCTTTTCCATGTTTTAACATTTTTTCAACTCAAATATATAAATCACATTTCACATTCAGTTTTCAAAATCATAAATTTAACCAAACACTTTGTTGGAATTGTCATTTTCAAGATGACCTTGTCACAAAAGAGAAAATTTAAAAACTATAATTTAATTGTCTTCGTGCTATGATGTCTTATAACTAGATTACAAGAAATAGAGGAGAGACATTGAAGGTTAAAGAAGAGAACAGGGAATTAAAATTGCCATGGTTTCAAGTACAAGAAGGTAGCAAACATGTTTATTAAATTGTACGTGTAAAATATTTAACGATAAATTTATACTCTTCAAGTTACAATTTTCTCACTTATACTCATTTCTGTATGTCTTAAAACTGCACATAGTAAATATATGACAAAGATCCAGATCCAGTTAGATGTATTTTGTTTGGAATTTTTGGAAATCCAAATATAATTGAATATAACAAAGTGGAATAATAGATATAATGACTAAAGCAAGATCTCTAAAAATATTGACAAAAGGTCAAGATGAGCTTTCAGATTTTTGAGCCTCGTTTCCCCTTGTTACAAATGCAGGTCAGGGGGACTGACACAGAAAAAGATCTTTTTGTTCGGATGAGACAATAAACCAGGGACCCATGTGCTACAGTGCATGGCGTTGCCCGTATTCATGAGTCCATAAGGTGCTGAAAAATAGGACATAAAACTCCATTCATTTCACCTGAATATCATGGTTTTTCTACAGAAAGTAAGGCAAGAAAACCAATAATATCCAATATCGCATGACCTTGATGGAAGACAAATGATGTTGCCGTAAGACATCAAACCTAATACAAGTTTTGATGTGTCAGTAAGGTGAATAATATTTCCTACGCAACTGTCAATTTTCCTCCAGGCTGACATTCAAATAAATAATTCATAACTAACTTTAGAGATTAATTGCTTCTACTCTGTTTTCTCATGTATTGTTCTGATGTATTCCTAGATTTCTGTGGACAGTCGTAGACCGAGGTCTAATAAACCATTAGTACAGCAGTACTTGGTTTCCACAAAGGGACTAAACTTTGCACCTTGTCTTTTGGTAAAGGGGCCTTCACACCATAAGTGTTACAATATGCGTATGGTTGCGAATTATGAAAGTGGTTATGCTGTGAAGGCCCCTTTACCAAAAGACCAACTTACCCACATTTTCAAAAATATCCTACTGTTCTTAAACTTGACTGCAGTACAAGCTATTAAACTGTTGATTCATGACAACATATATTACCCTATTAAGTTAGAGAAAGGATTATTTCAGAACTTGATTTGGGTTGTTTAGAGATTAACAGAGTATCAAATCTCGTACTGGATGACAACTTCCTGTAGGCTCTCAAGATGTTGTCTTGATCTCTGAGCTCTTGCTCAACTTTATATATTCCTTTTCAGCATACTTGACATCAGAAATTCATAAAATGTTCATATGTCGACTGAGAAATTCAAAATGTTTTAAGAGGTTTAGAATTGGACAATGTCCTTAAAAGAATGGATAGATGTTGGCTCTTATCATTCCTTCAAGGAGATTTATACCATCTGCAAACAATATTATTCCATGTCTAAACAGCTCAAAACTACATATTGACATTAATAATATGTCCAGAAATGAAATGAAATGAATGGAGTTTTACGTCCTACTCTTCTGCACCTTATGAATAATATGTCCAGAAATTGAGTTGCAGGAAGCTATTTTTACTTAGTGTAGATTAACTATATTCTTTTTTTCCTTGCTTACCATAATGAAGCATGGGTTGAAATTTATATAGCTTCAATGCTCGCTTTCAGGACACTTCAAAATATAATGTGGTACTATCTTGACTAATTCTTGGCTTCCAATTTAGGAAGCTTACTAGACAACCTCTTTTCCCTAACAATTTAATGAATGACCAAGTGAAATATCCTCTGGGTTCATCAATATTCATTCTAGAATTGAGTAAGTTTAGAATCTGTTTGACCTTCATTGTCAGTATTGGGTTATTTTTGGCCACCAATTTTACCTTTAGCCTTTTGAATGAAAATATAATAGTTTGAATGGAGGCCAGATCTTATCTAGTTCCTTGTGAGAGTAAATATAAACACAGTTCAGATAATCTACATAGATAGGACCAACACAAATTGGTCAAAAAATTTCCTGTAAAGATAGTTCAAAGCAAAGGAAGTAGAATATAAATAATTCTACTAATCTTAAGATCAAACTATTTCTTACCTCTATTTTTGATGTTATGGGTTTTTAACTTTGTAAAGAAATGAATTGTGGATTTGTACCTATAATCAAATCATACCATCACCCAGTCTGTTCTTCATTGATGAATTTATATAGCAAAAATACAAAAAGGTTTTCAATGGTAAATTGATAAACTGGACATGATTGGGATGAATGCTAAAAACTACTATATCATTGGAATGAATATTCAATTAATTTTTCCCACTTTCATTCACTTTGACCTACTTTTTTCATATATATTATTTTATTTTTGATTATTATTCAAAAGATTATTCATTCATTTCTTCATTGAAATTTTGTAAAGATATCCACCAGTCAATAAGAAACCAATTTACATTAAAATACAAGAATTCCAGATTGCACCATGGGGTGTTTCCTTTAACCTTTATTAAAGAGTTATCACTGGTGTGGCCTCTCTTGATTATCCTAGCATGTTTAAGATATTTAATTATACACCTGTTTAGGTTAGAGGTAAACATCAAATGAAGTGGTCTACATGTGGTAAAGCACTGTTTCAAGGTCATTTAAATGCCAAGGTCAACATTCTTGTGGTTACAAAGATTCCTTTCCACATGCAATATAAAAATCTAACATTGTGGACAATCTATAGGGAAATAGGTGAGGGTTGTTAATTAGGCATTTCTGAGAATGTTTTCTATTTACACACACTACACCAATTTTTTGAGTCCTTTCTGATAACGATTGACTAGAAATAGAATGGTTCTGAGAAAGTTTTCCCAATTATATTTATAAAACCTGATCATCCATTCAATGCTGAGAATAGATAATTCTTGAAATATACAAGAGGTTTATTTCCCTGTTTGTGGGGCGGCAAATAAGCATTATAGGTTCAATCTTGGTTTAAGGCTTAAAATATTCTTATTCCATAGCTGTCAATCTGTTGTTAGCTCTCACCAATATCGTGCAACTTATTTGCACTTAACCAGGTATGTTTATTCTCTAATGAAATAATCAGATGCAATATACAAACATGACACACCACAACTGGGCTATATCAACATAATATGATATACAGACATATAAATATACAATTATCAAGAATCTACTTTAACTACTTACATAGTTAATTATATTTTTATATACATATTTTTGATGAGATGTCAATGAAAATATGAAAGATACTAATAAATATGCTATTAATTCAAAAATGAAAGGTGAATTTATTTTGATGTCCTGTTTTTTTCTGTGTGATTATCCACCATCAATTTATTTTCATAATTTCCTAAGCCATACTTCTTACAGTTGCAGAAAAGTAGGATGCAAAAGTACGATTCATTTCATCCACATTCTATTCTGCTATTAATTTTAGAAACAAACCCTTGAGTTCTAAACTAATTTGACCCCTATGCAGAAACAATATATATATATGTATATATATTCAGCCAATATTTTAAGTGATAAAGTAGAATTATATAACAGTAAAGATTTAAGAGTACAATAAGTACATGTAAGAATTAGCATGTCATGTTGTTTCTTAATAACAGGCAGTTCACTAACGAGGGTGTAATTAGCCTAATAAACAAGGTATCATTAAGCCAAAGTACATGTTCAACATTCAGTCAGTGAAAACATGATTTACAGATACACCATACTGGTACAACAGACCTGGGCTAATTCATGGAATTCCTGTATTGTCTCACAAATAGTTGGAATATCAATAGAAATGGTATCAGTCTTATATCGTTTGATGCAAGTTCATATTTAAAAGTGTATAAAAAAAAATCTGAAATCTTATTGGTATAAATATTTAAAGAATTAAGATTTAATTGCATGCAGTAAAGTACAATTTACCTTGGTTGGTTTTATCAATATTATCATAAAACATAACATTGAGGGTTGCAGAAATAAACCTAAGTTTATACTACTCAGTAACTTTGTTTTAGTGAGAGCCAAGCCTGGATTAATCTGTTAATTGGGCTGAAATGAAGTTAATTTATGTCTGGGCCATCTATACTCCCAGTAAAATTAATTTGAAACAAAAGACACATATATGTCATTTTTCAACCAAAAACTTCAAAGTTAAAAAAAAAAAAAAATTGAATAAGAGCTTTGTGGTGGGTTTCTCTTGCCATACAGGATTCTTCCACTGGGTCTGGATTTGCAAACTCAATATCCTCTCTGTCTTTCTTACTGATTGATTGGTATTTTGTTTCAAGTTAAAGTTGAACAACCTTATTTTAAGTCTTTAAACTCTTTATGCAGGTCCAGCTGTAAACTATAAAGACTTCCAAGTTATTTATAACACAATTTGTAAAAAAAACTGAAGTAAAAACATGTGTCAAATACATTAAATTTCTATAAATAACACATATGATGAAACTTTAACATAAGGTATTTAATAAACCCTAATTTAAAAATGTTTCACATTTCATCAACCTGGAAAAAAAAACAGCACTTTTTCACAACTATATATTTTATTACCTCAATATAAAGAGCTGATTGTCCTATATTTTCTATTTTAAAAATAAAACATTAAGATAATATAATTTCTATTTTATTACACTGAAACTGATAATTTGATTAGCAGACCTATAGGATATTGACTGTCAATTAAATGAGTTGCATGTACTATGGTCAATGAAATCAGACAATGCCAGTGTTTACTCTTCTGCACCTTATGGGTTAATGAAGATGGGCAACGCCTTGCAATGTGCAATGAGGGAAAATTTATCGTAATCTTTTGGAAATCCCAACTGTCGAGTTCTTTAATTGCCTCTGTCTATATGCTTTTTCTATGATAGCATTTATATTTATTTATAACAACTTTTATGATAGTAATATTATAGAACCCTTTTTTGTTATATAGGAATTGCTAGAACCACAGACATCTGATTAAAAATTGGAATGATGTACATTGTTGCTATCAGTACCTCTTTTAGTAAATTTGTCTGCCATTATGGTCAGAATGATTCCTTACAATGCAAATATTGTCATTGTATTCTCAAATTTATACATGATAGAAAATACCGGTAAGCTAGGGAAAGAAAGATGGAGAAAAGTTTGAAAGGGGTAAAAATCTTGTTAAACTCAGATTAGCTATTAAATCAGTGGGAAAGATAAGCAAGATGTAATTTTTGATAGATTAAAAGAGAAAGTAAAATGTTAAGATTATAAAATGATAAATATACAAGTGCTAGAATTATGGCTGTGAGGTTTATCTCAACCATTGAAATAATTGGTATAAAATATATGTTGAAAGATAATAATTAGGCTTGGTTTGAGATAGAAATAAAACATATTTCTGACTCAAAAGATTAAAGGAAAATTGTCTCCATATAATTATTTTAAAATATTTTCTAGCTTTTATGTGTGCATCGGGGACAATAATTGTGAACTGGTGGTTCCTGTTATTACAGAAAGACGTGACCACATTGCACTTTTCTTAAGACAATTACCATACCATTTGGCTGTCTGCACCTTTTTAAAGTATATTTTATATTATGCCAACATTTATATTACCAACATTTATATTACCAACATTTATATTACACTTACAGCCACATCTAAAACATGCACCTCCATGTTAGCTAGAAACAGTTAAATTCAAGACTTAAATTTATAGAGCAGAAAATAGACAACAGAATGCTACAGTTAGATGGGGAAACAGGGGATGTACTACAGATAATTTTGTTGGAAGGTATCATAAGCAAACCAGGGTATCATAAGCAAACCAAGGCTTGCCAACATTTCCACCTCAAAATACCACAATAAACATTATTTATATATTGTTTCTCTCCTTGCTTATTGAGACAGTTTAAAACTGATATATCATCTATTGATTGTTAATTTATTGTTTCTTGTATTTTCAGGAGAGCGATAGCTAAAAATTCTTATGTTCACACTCCAACACATTATCTACATCCAAGCCATGCTGAGTATGGTTATAAACGAAGAGAATTACGATCCACTGTTGATTGGTCGGTAAGTGATCTATATATAGTTTGAATTTTTCAAATCTTTCTTTGAAATGAAATAGCCTAGATTCAAACTGTGAAATTAGTCTGTAATTAAATTTCTATGAAAAGAATTATTAAGTGAAAAAGTTCAATATATTGATCAGTAAAGTAGTGATTGGAAACCTACTATAAGTTACAGTTTGAAGCCTATGATTGATGAAGGAGTAGGATTGATTTATGGATATAGACTGGTCTGGAGACTAATGTAATATTAGTTTGTTATAGCTTGTCAAGCTTTGACTTACTTCATCTATACTTCCTGGTTCTGACATCTTGTCGAAGTCATTCCTGGAACAATAAATTAATTACAGTCAGACAGTAAGGTGGTCTTCAGAGCTTTGAGTGGACTATGTTTGTGGTTTGAACATCATTCTCTAATGCAATTCACAGGTTGTTTGACTTGAGAAACTGATTTCGATCTTTAGTCCTCATATATCATTTCAATTGACAGTTTATAGTATCGAGAAGTGTTGATTTAATTGTGTTAGTCTGTCTGCTTACAATGCTTTGAGTCCCATCATAATCTTGGTTTAAGAAAAACATAACAAAATATTCAACAGAGCAGGAAATGTTGATTGCAACTGTACTGACCAGCATGAAAATTCCTACCGAGGTCTGGTCTGATAGTAACATATGATTTCTTATCTGCAGTTGCCCAAACTTAAAATGAGTCAGATTTTTTAGAAGGGTTGGTGACTATATATGACTTGAAATCAGATGGTAGATTGGATCTTTTAAACCTAAACTTCATGTTTTATGTGGTTCTTATTAGTATTATTGTGAACTAGTAGAATCCTGGAGGTGTTGCAACTATACAATTGAATCTTGTTATCATAAGGATTTCCGATTCTGACAATATTATTGTTTATTTAATCATGATATAGTATATTTTCTTTCTATATTAATTCATACCAGAATGAAATGAATTCAGTCGATACTTTTCAACATGGTCTTTTCATTGATATACATAGCTTTCAGCACCAATCAACTCTTCAACCATAGTTATTATGTGGACATTTTCCTTTCTGAACCGACATCTTAACCCAATTTCTAAATAAGGCTTCATGAGATTACCTTTTCCCAAATTTTGTTGTTGAGATTGATTATATCTTTGGACATTTTAAAAGAAAAAGTTTTTATACGCCCACATAGAAATGTGGACGTATATTGTTGTCGCCCTTGTCCGTCGGTCCGTTGGTCCGTCGGTCCGTCTGTCAACAATTGTTTGTGGACACTGTAGAGACTACAGTTTTTATTGGAATTTCTTGAAACTTGGTATACTTGTTTATAATCACTCAAGGAAGAACCCTATCGATTTTGGTATGATTTCGAAAAAAATTCCTGGAATTCTTGGACTTTGAATTTCAAATTGTTCTGTTTGTAAACAAAAGCTTGTGGACACTGTAGAGACTCCATTTCTTTATGAATCTTTTTGTAACTTGGTATATTTGTTTATTACCATCCAAGGAAGACCCCTATTGATTTTGATATGATTCTGAAAAAAATTCCTGGAATTCTGGAACTTGGAATTTCGAATGTACTGTTTCTCATCCGTCTGTCAACAATTGTTTGTGGACACTGTAGAGACTACAGTTTTTATTGGATCTTCTTGAAACTTGGTATACATGTTTATTACCATTCAACGAAGACCCCTATCGATTTTGGTATGATTCCGAAAAAAATTCCTGGAATTCTTGAACTTTGAATTTCAAATTCCGTCGGTCCGTCGGTCCGTTGGTCCGTCTGTCAACAATTGTTTGTGGACACTGTAGAGACTACAGTTTTTATTGGAATTTCTTGAAACTTGGTATACTTGTTTATAATCACTCAAGGAAGAACCCTATCGATTTTGGTATGATTTCGAAAAAAATTCCTGGAATTCTTGGACTTTGAATTTCAAATTGTTCTGTTTGTAAACAAAAGCTTGTGGACACTGTAGAGACTCCATTTTTTTATGAATCTTTTTGTAACTTGGTATATTTGTTTATAACCATCCAAGGAAGAACCCTATTGATTTTGATATGATTCTGAAAAAAATTCCTGGAATTCTGGGACTTGGAATTTCGAATTGTACTGTTTGTCATCCGTCTGTCAATAATTGTTTGTGGACACTGTGGAGACTACAGGTTTCATTGGATTTTCTTGAAACTTGGTATACATGTTTATTATCATTCAATGAAGACCCCTATTGATTTTGGTATGATTCCGAAAAAAATTCCTGGAATTCTTGGATTTGAATTTCAAATTGTTCTGTTTGTAAACAAAAGCTTGTGGACACTGTAGAGACTCCATTTCTTTATGAATCTTTTTGTAACTTGGTATATTTGTTTATTACCATCCAAGGAAGACCCCTATTGATTTTGATATGATTCTGAAAAAAATTCCTGGAATACATCCAAGGAAGACCCCTATTGATTTTGATATGATTCTGAAAAAAATTCCTGGAATTCTGGAACTTGGAATTTCGAATGTACTGTTTCTCATCCATCTGTCATCAATTGTTTGTGGACACTGTAGAGACTACAGTTTTTATTGGATCTTCTGAATGCAATACAATATAGTTAACTTCCAAGTTCCTTGTAAATCAGGAACCAGCTGTAATTGGACTTTTACTTTTACAATCAAAGCTATCAGTGGGCGTATGTTACCTTGCCTGGCAAGCTATTTTCTATTTTCTGAAAGGAAAAAGATAGGTTAATAAGAATGAAACACTCAGTTGCAGAGTGACATAAGGTGTTCTGGAGGTATTTCATGCCCTGCCATTGGCATTTGAAAGTCAAAAAATAAAAAGTATTATATATCTTTTTTGTCATATTTTTGATATTTACAACCACAATGGAAAATCATAAATCACAATACAAAATCATTTAGAAAACCTAAAAAAACTTACATCAAACAAAGATTTTCTGAATATATATGAATTTAAATTATTGAATAATTCAATGGATACAGCAAGGAGAAAAGTTAAAATTGAATTGTTGAATATGAAATCCAGTGATTAATAAAATTGAAGAAAAGTTCAAGCTATGTAGGGTTATAAGTGGCTTATATTCTGGGGACTGTTATTTGAATGAACTCTATAATACAGAGTTTCACATGTTGATTATTACATAACCATATTTATGTAATGGAAAAGTGATCTTTTATTAAATTACAGTTCCATAAATAGTTTGGAGAGACTAAAAATGAAAACAACTTCTATTTTTGTTCAATAAAATGTCTATTTTTGGTAATTTTTGACTTGATATTTAATAGAAGAATAATACCCAGTATGACATGGTAGTTAATAAAAACAGGTTAGATGTACATTAGACAATGATAGAGTATATATAAATATAGATCTAATAAAACACCCCACTGTTCTATACTATTATATAAACTCTAGAAGTACAAATTCAATTATAGACATTAATACACAAATTAGGCTAAATTATAGTAAACCTTTTAATGTTTTGTGAATTAAATAAGTATATCAATTAGATTTTAAGGTTTATGGGTTGTAACCAAAGTTTTTGATTTGAATGTCTTGTAATATTATATTGAACACCAAAGTCTACTGATAACCTTGTGTTTAAATTGTAAGTTTAATCTGTCATCTGATATATACAGTTTGGTACAGAATCCATAAAAGGACAGTTTGATGTAAAAAGGGTCTGTAACGCTACTGCTGGTTTGTTCTTTTATCAGTGATTTTAGCTACATGTTTTGGCTTATATTTAATCAAAGAAATGAATAAAACTCAAACTACATCAGTAGTACTAGAGTAAAGGTATAAGTGGTACCAGTTGATAATACAACTGCTAAATTCTATTTAAGCATGCCACTGATTAATTTTAACAAAAAATGAAATGAATGAACTATTTTAGATGTGCAGCACATTCTGTTTTGGAATACTAATTATATTTTATTGGAATTCTGACGAAATAAAAGAGGAAATGTGAATAAAAATTGGTTGATATTTGAATAGTTGATTGAATTTTTCTGCAAATCGGAAATGAATTGGAAGATGGAAATGGATAACACTTCATTTAGTTTATATTCAATCCTCCGAATTTCTTCTTTGGTTCAATTTGGTTCAGTAAAAAACAGTTTTCCCTCCACTTTATATGCCCACATGAAATGTGGAGCGTATATTGCCATCACCTCCTTCCACAATAGCTCCTGAACACTCTAGTCTTTGATGGATTTGGACATTATTTTGTGTGAGTGTTCATAATCACCTAAGGATGAACATTTTTGAAAATCAGTGAAATCGAAAATTATTTAGTGAGTTATTGCCCTTGTTCTTGAAATGCATGTAAACACTCTAAAATGTGCAATTCTTGACAGATCTTGTTGAAATTTGGTGTTAGAGTGTTTAATAACCCAAAGACGGACCCTATTGAAAATCAGCAAAATTGAAAAATATTTAATGAGTTATCCCCCTTATACTTGAAAACACATTTAATGGATGAACTCTAATGAAAATCAGATAAATCGAACAATATTATTTCATTTATCTTTGTATCAGTTATTACCCATGTTTTTGAAAATGCATTCAGCTTGTTAACACCCCAGAAGGCTCAATTCTTGACCGATTTTGTTGAAATTTGCTGAAATTGTTGATATCAACCAAGGATGAACTCTATTGAAAATCTAAAATTTAAAAATATATTTAATATGAATTACTGCCCTTGTTCTTAAAAACATGTCAGATTTTTGGATTGTAAGCACTCTACAAAGCACAACTCCTAACAGACTCTAACAGAACTTGTTGAAATTGTTTTTTATCACCCAAGAATGAACCCTATTGAAAATTTATAATATCCAAATACATTTAATATGAATTATTGCCCTTGGTCTTTAATTACTTTAATTTTGGCTCATAAAAACTCTTCAAGGCATAATTCTTAACAGATTTTGATGAAACTTGATGAATATGTTTGTAATCAACCTTACCCTATAGAAAATCAGTAATACCAAAAAATATTTAATATGAGTTATTGCCTTTGTTCATTAAAACTCCTTCGATTTTTAGCTCGTCAACTCTCTACTGTTTTACTGTTTTGGATGAAAGTTGCTGAATTTGTTACCAACCAAATATAAACCCTATTGTAAATCAAAAAATATCAAAAAATATTTAATGAGTTACTGCCTTGTTAGAAGGTACAATTTTAATTAATTGATTTTTATTACTTATAATTTAGTAATATTGTACTAGAAAGAAGTGTATGACTCAAAGTTGATTATTTCTTTCTGATGATTGTTACTGTACTGTTAAGTTTTTATTCATATTCAATGCTGCTTGTGGGCGTATATTACCTTGCTTGGCTATCTTATGGAAGTTATATCAATACTTAATCAATAGCTTAACGTATCTGAAAATATTACAATATTACAAAAATTACTTTAGTTAATATTCAATTCAGTAAATATCTTTTGAAATATTATACAGTCCTATAAGAGATGTCAGTTCTTTCTTTCATGAATGAGGTGACCTTAAAATCTCTTTGTATTTTTGACCAAATTTCCTTTTAAATTTCACCAAAATTCTCTTATAAATTTCACAAATAAATTTCTTGCAAATAATAATAATTTAGGTTGAAATTCATTTGACAACAATGGCTTCCTTTTTATACGCCCACACATAAATGTGGGCGTATATTGTAGTCGCCCCTGTCTGTCCATCTGTCTGTCTGTCTGTCTGTCTGTCTGCCTGTCCACAATTGTTGTGAACACGATAGAGACCACATTTCTTGATGGATTTTGACCAAATTTGGTGAGTGTGTTTGTTATAACCCAAGGAAGAAGTGTATTGAAAATCAGACCAATCGAAAAACATTCAATGAGTTATTGCCCTTGTTTTTGAAAATTTGTTGTGAACACGATTAAGAGTGTGTTTCTTGATGGATTTTGATGAAATTTGGTGTGATTTCTTGTTATTACTTAAGGACGAAGCCTATTGAAAATCAGACAAATCGAAAAATAAATTGATGAGTTATTGCCGTTGTTCTTGAAAACGCATTCATTTTGCGTTCAAAAATGTGTTTTGGACATGATAGAGAGATGGTTTCTGGATGAATTTTGGCCAATTTCGGTGTGTGTGTTTGTAATAATCCAAGGATGAAGCCTTCTGCCCGCCTGTCTGTCTGTCCGTCTGCCTGTCCACAATTGTTGTGAACATGATAGAGACCACATTTCTTGATGGATTGTAATGAAACTTGGAATGAGTCTCTGTAATGATGAAGCCTATAGAAAATGAAACCAATCGAAAAAATTTGATGAAACTTGGTGTGAGTGTTTGCTATAAGTCGAGGATAGACCCTATTGAAAATCAGACTAATCAAAAAATATTTATTGAGTTATTGCCCTTGTTCTTTAAAACGTGTTCACTTTATCAGCCTCTGATTCTTTGTAGACTTGATAGACCTTTTGACAAAGCATGATTGAGCCTTTTACATTTAAAATATTGTATTTACTGATACCCTTGTCCACCGCCCGAATAACTAAGGCTGCCAATGGTGGGCGTAGTACGATGGGCCATCGCTATTTTTATGAGAGATACTGCTTTTATACATCCTAATTTCATATCAATCAATATCAATTCTCAAATGTAGTGTATTATTGTTTGTTGATATTTTCCTTTCTAATTCAAGTATAAAAGTCCCAAGATTATTTTCATAAACAGTACAGAATACAAGACTGAATGTCATAAAATACTATGAAAAAAAAAAAGATCAAGGGTATCCAGTCTCTTGTGAAATATTGACATGCACTAATCAAAAAATTATAAATAACAGAAACATCGATTGAGCTATTTAAAGTAACAACTCGATGTGTAAACATGTTTTTTAACTGTTAATAGGCAGAAATCAATCATTGGTTAATTAGCTGACTGATTTTATCTCACTCTATGAAGAGTTGGAGTTAATGTGCTTCAAAACACCAACACCATTAATTATTCTTTTTGTCAGTGATATATTACATATATTGAGAAATAACAGAAACCAGTTTCAGTCCATTATGTCAATTCTGTTGCTTTAAAAGGGTTCTTGTCTTTGAAATATATATTATTAAAATTTAAATCCAAACACCTTTATCACTTGATCAACACTTGTTATTTCTCCTGATTGAAGTCTTTTTAGTCTTGAATACAGGACCAGGCCTCGAATTTTGACGCGAACGAAACGATCGTTTGCGTGTCAGTTACGCAAAGTCTAAATGGGCAGAACGAAAAATCGGTTACGTGAACTTTTGCCGTATAACGATAACAGTAAAACTGTCTCAAATCAGTTTGCAAATCGGTAAAACTCATCATGAAGGTGGCAGGATGTTAAACTATTTCATTTTCAATACGCTACTAATAAAAATTCCACATTGTTTTATGGCAGTAGTATTATCTAACACGGGATCATCGCGTGAACCAATCTTAGGAAGAAAAATTTATTATCCTCATTCCCGGCCAATGTTAGGCCATGCATATGATTAATATTGTTTCTTTGTTATTGTAGTAGGGCCTATGTAATGTAACTTTCATCTCTATTTGATCGTTTTATATAGATTTAATTGATTTTATTGTTTCAATGACGTTTTGGTTTTACTCTCACTTATTAAATTCAACAAACAATAGCTACTAAATAAATGTTACCTGTCAATAAAATATTATTTTAAAAAAAAAAAGTTACATATCAGCTAGTTGTGATTTTCCGGCGTAACTAAACATTTATTAACTATTAGCCTAGAGTCGATCTTGTACTGTTGCCAGGGAATCGGCCAGTTCAGTCACCTGTTAGAAAATGGCACAGCTTAATCGTAAACCAGAAAGCGTCACTGTTAAGACTTTCAATAAATGGTCATTCAATAAAGATTTTAAAATTGTTGAAATCGGCGATGATGGATATATTCAAAAACTGGAATGTAAAGTTTGTTTGACACACCTCTCAGATATCAGAAAGGAAGCCAACAGACGTGGGATCAAGGGGGCAGTCATGTCCGGAATACAGAATTATGCCGATGGTGTAAGTTGTGTTCACAAAGGAAATATCTTGCGCCATATCAAATCAGATGGACTGCATGATTGGGCAAAACGAACGTTAACTCGCCATTTACCTACCTACCATACACCACTAAACGACGTAACCGATTCACGTAACCGATCGTTTCGCTAACGTTTGAGTCCGAACCGAACTATCGGTTACGTGAATGAAAATTTACCGTCAAACGATTTTTCGATTATGGGAAGCAAATTTCGAGGCCTGCAGGACTATAAGTCGAATCATAGTAATCTGATGTACCCAATAACAAGGTCACCTTTTTAGTTTGGACCACCAGTTTTGTCCAACGCAGAACTGTTAAACATTTGATCCTAACCTAGTTTAAATCAATAATGTAGAAAAAGTGCCAGTGTGAACGTCCATTGTAGGTATTTCAATCAGATGACTTCACCATATAACAATGGAGATTTTCTATAAATTTAAAAAAAAAATTGTCTTTTCTAATTGTAGAAACAATGGATTTCTCTATGTGATTTAGAATCAGTTTCACATGGTGAAAATGTTCAAACTAAAGTCTGATTTAATGAAGTTTCTATTTTAATTTCAGGACCAAGCTATTAACTGTGATCATTTATGGGTAGAAACTAATGCATCAGGTGATTTATGCTATGCCATGGATCCAGATTGTCTGGTAAGTTCTAGATTATTTGTTTTGTTGTCAAGTCACCATTTTCACAATAGTCAAGGTCTTATGTCTTTATCGTATACCCTAGCTGAAATGACCCTTTTTTTGTGTGTCATGGTCAACAATTTGATTGGATTGTAAGCCAGTGAATACAACAAATCAGAACACTTGATTTCATGGGTTACTACAGTTTACAGTCTTTCTGTCAATGGCACAGATTGCCTCAGGGCTCATGATTTATTTTTTTCCCAAACGGACTTTTTTTAAACAATGTTTTCTTGATGTCAAGACTATGCTACACTAAGTACTATTCAACTAGTTTCCAAATGTAAACTGTATAAATGCCATGAATGTTTGGTAATATTCATCATAATTGGAACTGAAACTTTCTGAACTTATTGTCATACATCACATCACAATAATATATTTGCTGCCTTCATAAATCTTTGTGAAACAAAAAAATGAAATGAAATGAATGGAGTTTTACGTCCTACTCTTCTGCACCTTATGGGCTAATGAAGACCGGCAACGCCATGCAGTGTGCAATGAAGGAAATTTTGCCAGGACAGCGGCATTAGCCTACTCTTTTTGCGATTTCCAACTGTCAAGGGATCTTTAACGTGCACAGCCTGTAGCACACAGGGCCTCGGTTTATTGTCCCATCCGAACAACTAGACACTTTTTCGGTGTCAGTCCCTCCGACCTGCATCACTGACAAGGGGAACCGGGCTGAAAAATCCGAAAGTTCATCTCGACCTTTGCCGGGATTGAACCCTGGACCTTCAGGTTAGTGAGCAAGCGTCTAACCCACTGAGCCACCGCGGCTAAGAAAAGCAGGTCATAGCCGTTGAGGTATAAGAATAAGATTATGTGTTGATGACTCAAATATGTCAATAGGTTTTGATGCTGTATGTGACTAATAAATAAAGAAAAGGCATAGAACATTTGCAAATTAATTTAATTCTGACCATGTTAAATTATTTTTATTATTATTAATGCTCTTTGGCTTCAAATTTTTCACATGATCTGTTTCTAAAATTGAAATTCAAACACATTTGTTTTTTTCCTTGCCTGCCATGAATTAGTTATTTCGTTATTTGTTGTGTCCACTTTACACCGATAAATCATACTGAAATAATAACAATTCTACATCGCAATCTTCACTGAAAACACTATGTGACATTATGCTATTACAGAACAGTGCTGAGGTTCGTTTATTGCTGCGTTCCGTAGTTTGTTTGAAATTGGGATTTTAGTAAGAACACAACTTATGTCGCATATATGCGCTCGTGGCATTTGAAGAGTTAAATTGTTAGAATCTCTTGAAATATATGTTATTGTCTGAAGTTCACTTTCTCAATCATTTTGAGGTCTGAGTATTGTGCTAATTTCCAACCATTGTATTAACCTGGTTAACTAGAATTTACAGACACTAGAAATTCTCAAGATGTCTGAGCTCCAACTACCCTCATTAATTTTTCTCCAGTCTTAAGATGATTGCCCTCACAATTGACAGAGTCTGATGAGGAAAGGGAGATAATGCCAGATTTATATGATTACTTCCTTTGATAAGACTAGATGTCCAAGACAGCCAGATTTTAAGTCTCCGTTTGGTCTTGGACTTGGTGGTTCTTATGGAATTTGGTAATGATAATCATCTACCGTTTCTTTGTTGGCAATCAGCTTATTGTGGGCATTATTTACTGGTAAACACAAGCTGCTTACACAACTTAGCTGACATTCTGTTAAGAAGTAGGTCACGTTTCAGCATTGATTGGCAGGTGTACTATAGAAGTTTGGCTGAATCTTATCATAATTGACACTATGTCAGTGGTTGTAAGTTACCAAATATCAACACCAAGCAGTGTGCAATGGAATTTTTCAAATGGTCTTAAGTTAGTTAGTAGAAAAACATTGGATTTGGTAGTTGAATTGTTTTTTATTAGTAAATCAGGTATTTAAGGCTTGAATTTTCACAAAACAAAACACAAACACTGGTTGGATAGTCATTTGGATAGTAAATGTGTTAGTAACAGTCCTCTAAGTTATTGATGGCAACTCTTGACCCCCTTTCTGACACTAATGTTCAACAATAATAACAATGTTATATTAGAAACTAAGTTAATATGTTGAACTGTTATTACTGTATGTTTAATATAAACACTGTTGTGATCTGTGACACTAAATATCTCATTATATACAATAAAATTAATGTATCTAAATTATTTCTATTTTATTGGACCTTAGAGATTCCGTTTCTTATTAATGAAAATTGGTGACAAAAATTTGAAGAATTAAAATCCTGATAACAATTAAGGGGCATCCATCAATATTTGTTAATAGGAAATAGTCATAATTTACTATTATTATGAATGTGAGTTGTATATACGTATATAGCTCTATAATATATATAACTAGTCAAAATGAAATATACTTAGAACTGTATGAAGGAGCTGAAATGGCATTGTTTATAATCAATAGAAACGCTGTTCATAGAACAAATTCCATAGAAAATAGTATAAACAAAAGGAGTTGGAATTCCTAAGAATTACACTTTAAGACCATTATTGTACCATCCAAGTTGAAATTAGCTTTGGAGATTTCAAATATTTTTGCCCATAACTTAACATCAGTCCAGTTTAAAGTTCATACTGATTATTGATTGGTTAAACTCATTATTAGGTGATAAATATTGAAAAACTTCCGGAATCTGATAACCATAAAATAACCAGCACAGATTTATGACTGCTCAAGTTCCTTGGAGTATAATTTAAGTCTAGAATTGCTTGTTGTTACATTTCATTGTTAGATTTTTATAGAACAAGTACAAAATTGGGGTCAAGTTTGTGTTTATCTCGGTCATAATAATTTGTGTCTTATTACAATGATTTCTTGGTATTTGGGGGATCAAAGCCAACACCTCTGGACCTTATCATCAAGCGTTCCACAACTAACTATTTCTACTAAGATGGTGTCTATTATTCTGACCTAATATGCTATCAATGTGTTGATGTTTAATGCAAATTTATAATATCTGTATATACCTGTTGTTTTAACAGAATAAGGCCACAGATGTTATGTAAGATATTATCACAGAAGAGTTTGTCTCAGACGACATGCTTTCTGTTGACAATAGGCCATTGCCTTCATGTAACTTCCTGGTTCTTGTAAGTAGCTAGATCTGATTCAAAAATATATGCTATAACTATATGATTACGTTCAAGATAACAGTGTTTATTTCATATAGATCATTGAGCTTTTTTTTCAATAGTTCCTTCTTCAGAAATTAATTTTTTTTAAAGTTTTGTATTTTGTATATAGAAAACTTGCAGCCCTGTGTTAAAGTAATGCATCGGAAATCAATTTCTAATTGAAATAACATTCAAACTTTTCTCATAAAGTTTTTTATAAAGATTGACAAAACTATTGACAAGTTTTTAGTCATTTCTCAAAAAGTGTTAAATGAATTAGAAAATGTATTTCATTTGTAACTGAAAATGGAAGGATTTCTTGCCTTATTTGACATGTTGAACAACTAACTGTACAGAAAAGTGCAGTATAATTATTGTCTATTCGGTTTGTGCATGTAACCAGATTATAAATCAACATCAGTCAACAGATACTGAATATTATAATAGCATGTTCACTTAGCACTATTACATTTCTTATTTCCACGATATGAGCCTACAGTTGCAAATAGACAAGGTGCAAATATGGCATGGGATTATCGATATAGTAAATGCTCTGATCAAAACCACATTTGTTTACTTCTTCTAGAGTCAACTTTATCAATTACATCATCAGATTGATGAAGTATTTTGTAGGTCAGTAGAAATAAAAAATCTAGCTCAAGGTTGACAGTCACAGATGCTACCAGAGATTAAACAAATTTCTCATTTCCTTGATTTCGACATCTTCCTGGTTTCAAAGAGATCAACATTCGATGTTTATGTTATTGTCACTTCAGGTCAAAGGCAGATGTTTTATGTTTTTCAGAGTTTTTTTGTATGAGGCAATCAACTTGAAGTTCTTAATAAATAATAGAATCTCGGTCAGACTTTCTCATTAACTATTAACTATGTGATAACTTCTGTTTTGCTTTGAAGCACAATAAGTTCAAGCCAATCAGTAATTATTGTTCACAGCATATCATGAATGAAATCCTAAAAGAACATTCTGTTTTTATAATCAAAATCCAAAAAGAACATTCTGTATTTATTATCAAAGTCCAAAAAGATCATCCTGCTTTTTATAATCAAAATCCAAAAAGAACATTCTGTTTTTATAATCAAAATCAATAAGAACATTCAGTTTTCATAATCAAAATCCATAAGGAACATTCAGTTTCCAAAATCCAAATCCAAAAAGAATATTCAGTTTTCAAAATCAAAATCCATTCATATTTTCCGACCCTGGAAACTGGTTTAGGAAAAGCGACAAGTGACTAAGATTGGAAGGAAGTTAATAAATCTTTGCTTAAAATCACTGCCTTTGATACAAATTTAAATGTAAAGGCTTTGAGATAAATTTATGAAAAAAAGCATTTGAATATTCCAGCTAATTCAATCAACGCAATATTCACAAACATCTAGGTTTACATTTGAAGAAAGGATTTTATGTTTAGAAATGTAAAGTTTGGCTGTATCTTCTGTACTTGTCATCTGTTTCTGAAAAGATCATATTGATTTAGACAAAACTGAAGATATTTTAAAACTTGACAAAGTATTTTCTTGTACTATTATTAAATTTCTCTATTAACTTGGAAAATTGTAGAGATTTTTGACTCATTTGTTGAAGATCTCTTCAATTATTGACTTCCTGAGAAATTTTCTCTTGAAGAAAACTTGAGTGTTGTGAAGAGAACATATCTTTCACGTGACAAGGTTTTCTTGTTTGATTCCAAATATTGTTTGAATTTCTGCAGGCAGTTTCATTCAATGACGGCAAATTACAGATTTTTTTGAGTCACAAATTGAATCTGATATAATCCAATATGGCCACATATGAATTGAATCCCGATTTCCTACTTAATATTGATCTCTACCAGTTTCCGTAACAGTTCCTAATTATCTGGGTGAGGACCCCATGTTTGTTCTACAATTATTGGAAGCTTACAGCGAATCCATGTTTGTGACTAAATTAGCAAACTAACCAGAAATCAAATATTTTCTCTAATGATTTTACAAGACCTAAAGCTAAAATCGTTTTTCTCATATAGACAGCATACGTGAATTTACCAAGCTAGCCATTAGAATTGTGATTTCCTTCTAATCCTTCAGATTTGCCGAACGTTGAATTTATCCACATTTACGATAATTGCAATATCAATTCATGTCAAGATTGGCCTTGAGGATATCTGTTTTGAAATAGTCAATAGTTGTTAAGTGTTTTTGTTCATTTCTCCACTAATTTATTGGTTAATTCGCCATTTTGTAAATGAAATAACATGATTTATTTTGTATTGAATATTGTTTTAAAAAGTAGCCTAGAAATAAAAACATGGATTACTGCAAGTTTTTAGTTCACAGGATTGACAATGATCTTTAATGGCCAGTAGTTTCCTACCGTATTTTCTTTTTTTTCCATAGTGTTGGAAACAGATATCTTGAATCACAGAACAAATTGTCTTCACTTGTTGAATTTATGTTTTCTGATAATTACTTTTATTGACTTCTTTTGTATATTTCAGAAAACTGGACCAAGAAAGAAGTGTATAGCATGTAAAATAGTTGCCCATACAGCATGTATAGGTCTTCTTGAACAGGTACTATCTTCAGCTTCTCAACAAAAATAGATGAAGTAATAACACCTAGCCTCCTAAAAAGTGAAGACCTAAGACAAAGTTTATTGAAATAAATTGTTGATAGTTCTAGTAACATCAATACTAAAATTAATGCTCCAAATGGTATGCAAAATGGCAAAATTTCACTCTATCGTCATGAGGAGATAATTTTAACCAGTAATAAAGGTTCTTTGAGAGTGTTCTTAACCAGTAAATATATAATATGTTTACTATGCTTTCAGAAAAATTTACGTTGCAAACCTTCATTCCGAGAAGCAGGGGTTCGGAACTACAGAGAACAAACTTTTATGAGACATCACTGGGTTCATCGGAGACGACAGGAGGGGAAATGTAAACAGTGTTCTAAGGTTAGTTCGTATAACACGTTGGATATAGACTCAAGTGTTAAACTATGGATCTTTGAGCATAGTTATGGATTATCCTTTGTATAAGAACTGTCATGGAGGTTTTTAATGCTCTGACTTATGATCAATACAGTTTTACTAATAATAGATTATATATCCCTTGATGGTTATTTTCCCAGTACTGGCAATTCATTTAGCATAATATCTTTAAGATGGTGTATATGTTTATCTAAAATTTTTTATTTTGTGTTTTAGTCTTTCCAACAACGCTTTGCTTTCCAAAGCAAGGTAAGCTGCTTCATCTTTTATAGTAGAAGTGTAATACAGAATTTTGTCTGGGATGCTTGATATTTTCCTTGACTTTGTCTACTCATTTTGTCTAATTTATTATGCTTGAAGGGAAATTCAGTCTGTTAATTATTAATTTATGCATTTTTTGATATATTCATGTGCCTTCCACTAAATTACAGTATACATGGTTTATTTCACACTCATTTAGAATTCCTTGCCCATTGTAGAATACTTCCTTCATTTTTTTATTCACTCTATCTACTCTAGGATATCATAGCTATAAGTTGTTCGTGGTGTAAGGCGGCCCATCACAACAAAACAACATGTTTTATGATGCAGCAGATTGAAGAACAATGTACTCTGGGTATACACGCCGGTATAATCATTCCTCCATCTTGGATTATCAAACTTCCAAAAAAAGTAAGATTTTTTTTTTTTTTTAAATTCTGGTACATTTCTTCAATAAAATACCAGAAACAATCTCCAGGGTCTTACTCTAAAACAAAATTAAGGACAGACAAGATTTTAGTGTCATGCGATTGGTCATTTATTAGTTCCAATTTCACTGATAGTTTTGTTACCCAATCAGATAACTGTACTTCCTAAAATCAAGATTTCACCTCAGTTATGTTTTGTTGAATGAGGTTCAAAAACAATTGTTTATGCAATGTTTCTAAGTGTTAAGATTTGAGAAAGTAAGGTGAAAATATTGCAAGGAAGCATTATTGAGTGCTAACATTCAAGAAAAACAAAATGTTTTTGATACAAATGATACAGATTTGCACTAAAACCTTTTAAGTGTTATTATCTTTATACCATCTCTATCACTCTTTCTCTTTCCATTTTACACCATTTCTTTATAGTGTTAGTGGTTAACAAACACTGTAAAATAATTGAGACCCCAGAGACCTCTTTGCAAATGGTACAATTTTTATTTTCACTTTAAACAAATAGCTTTTGTCTCCATGATTGTATCAAGAAATTCTAGCAGCAGGGATTTAATCGAAAGCTATATCTATCCATTATCTCTACAATGACTAAAATAAGACGTAGTTCCTGCACTAAAAGTGCGGCGTAATGATTTTAAATAAATAATGAACAATAAAGTCTAGTGAAATGTGAAGAAAATTTACATTGGTTATTACACAAATTGAAATTCTTAGATTGACATTATTAAAAATATATTTCTGTTGCCAATTAAACATTGTTAAGAATTGTGTTACGAGGTAAACCTAGACTTTTCTTGAAATCACTATTATTAGTAGACAAGTCTATCTTGACTGTCTTACTCTACACTGGTGTGATGTTTGAATCTTTATGAATGAAGATTACTATGGTTATAGACAAATAATGATGATTTATAATTCTCACTAGAAAGATGTGACTACTGATAATGGTCTCCATTTAATTATTTAACTTGCCATAAAATGTCACATTAAGTAAAATTGAAATAATGAAATAATGCTTGCTTCTTGTTACCAGAATTTAAAATGTCATGTTTAACATTGTTCAAGGAAGACAAAAAATTAAAATTTTTGCATGAAAAATTCACTACAGTGCATTATTGAAAGATAACTTACTAAGTTTGTATGAGAATTTGAAATTGAATTTTGAAATTCTATTATAGTTTGCATGAAAACAACTTAATTGATACGATCTGCAAGTGTGTAGTGTATTTGATGATATGAAACTTTGATATATAATCTTTCAATCTTTCTGTGAAGATAACTTCAGTGAAAATTGTATTAAATTTAGCACTATCATTTCTAAATTACTTTAAATTTCAGGGGTCTTTCAAATCTTCAATACGTGCCAGTAAAAAAAGGAAAGCTTCATTGAAAAAACGACGGAGTCGTGATGATGCGAAACCATTTATTATCAAACCTATACCATCACCATTATTAAAGCCCCTCCTGGTATTCATCAACCCCAAATCAGGAGGAAATCAAGGTGCAAAACTCATGCATAAATTTTGTTGGTTGTTGAATCCTCGTCAAGTCTTTGATCTAGCTCAGGGTGGACCACGTTTTGGGTAAGTTTAAAATTCATAGTTTAAAGTTCAAATTTGACATTAATTTGGTTGGTGCTTTAAGGTTCTTGTCTGGTGCAGGACTATATATTGTTCATTTAGAATGATTAAGATTTTGTCCTGGAGAGTAACCGTCTTGTTTCAAAATTTGTTGGTGTTGCTCTCTACCCTTGACCATCTGATAAAAACACAAGCTAAATGAAATAACAAAACATACAATTTTTTTTTTATTCCAGACTTGAACTCTATAAGAAAGTGCCTAATTTACGAATCTTGGCATGTGGAGGGGACGGTACAGTTGGGTGGATTTTATCGACAATAGATTCCTTAAATATCTCCCCACCCCCTCCTGTGGCTGTGGTACCCATTGGAACAGGCAACGATTTAGGGAGGACATTAAACTGGGGTGGGGTAAGTGTTATTGTGTCTTGTTTGCATGATTTTTTCTCTGTGATTTGAATAATGGTTACCTGAATTGATTTGAGTATTTTCAGAAATATTAAAAAAATAAAATTAAAAACAGGAATAATAGTCAAATGTAGTATTGATTTATTGTTTGTGTATATTGTAGGGTTATACTGATGAACCTATATCTAAAATATTATGCAATGTTGAAGAGGGCCAAGTTGTACAGTTAGATAGGTAAGTGAGTTTTGTTTCATTTATTATAATTGGTTAGCTTTCAAGCTACACAAGCGACCTTTTCAGAAAGTTAGTGTCAAATTCTGTCACAAAGTACTAATTGGAATCAAAACGAAATAAGATACAACAAAATAAGTGAAAACTTTATAGTTTTGGTATTTAGATAAGGGGAATTAACTTATTGTGCATTGTTCTATGGCTATGTCCTTGACAGGTTCTGTTGGTGTTACGAATGAAAAAGGAGAAAGTGAAACTCTGAGGTTCAATTTGCTTAATGCTGTGAATGTGTCTAGGCTTTACTAATGTAAAATTATTGGCTCAATCTCCAACAGAAAAGTAGGATATATAACACCGATTGATGTAATTTATCATTCCAGATGGAATTTAGTGGTAGAATCAACGATATCAACTGGTGGTGAGGTTATAGAACCTGAAGATGGCTTAGTTGATACTCTACCTCTTAATGTATTTAATAATTACTTCTCATTGGGAGCTGATGCACATGTTGCTCTAGAATTCCATGAATCTCGAGGTAAGTTGGTTGTGTGGGATAGGGAACAGAAATGTATACCGGTAGCTATTAATTTATAACTGGTAGGATAGGTTTATTTAATTGAGGGTTCTTTACAATTGAACTAAACTGACATAACTGCTGATGTGTTTCCTGTATCTAAATACTCTTTGGATCTATATAATCTTTGGATAGGGAAGTCTTGCCAAATGGAGATAAAGCTCTAGTGTTTTGACTGTAAATTATTCTTTGTAGCCCTTAATGTTTTAGAAAAATATGTTTCCTATGGAGAAACACCTACAAATAATATATACTTTTAGCAAGTATTAAGGCATTTATTAACCTCCACTTGCCTTTCAGAGGCCAATCCAGAAAAATTTAACAGTCGGTTTCGGAACAAAATGTTCTATGCAGGGGTAAGTGTCAAGTTAAAAGAAATGTTTGTCTCTTGAATGAAAGGATGTTCCTGAAAACTGCTTGTATTGGTGAAATCGATATTCTGAAACAGATTTAATGGAAGCACGTAGATGTAAACAATATATTATTTTTCTGGAATTCTTAAACATGTTGTTATAATTTCAGGCTGGTGGGAGAGATTTATTGAAGCGAAGCTGGAAAGGCTTTGCTGATCATATCAAGCTTGTCGTGAGTACTTTATTATTTTAAATATATATATTTGATAGATCCTGCTAGATAGAACAACCAGTGTTTTGGACTGCTTAAATACTGTACAGAAAAATCAAGAAATTTGATTAGTGATTTTTATTCTTGAACCATAAATTTAGAAAATAGTTTTACAAATAAATTTTGATTTTAAACGCTTCTACAGTTTTAGAGAGTACCATTAACATCAGTCTCTTGTTACATGTTAAATAGGCATTTATTGTTATAAATCAAGGTCATGGAAGTCAGTACCTATAATCCTGGTAGAAATAGCATGCCAAATTTCTATAAAGTACAAGCTCATGTCTAACAAAACCATTAAGTAGGTCTCAGGTACTTAGAGCAAACATAAATAAGACTTACAACTAGTGCTGGAATATAAGATGTACAAAATGGCTCATGGAGCTATTAAAGCATCATTTATCTAGTACATTACAACATAAAGATTCTACACATTATATCCACAAAAGACCATTTACATTCTTCAAGATGGAGTTCATCTTTATTCATCTTACAAAATTGTGTTAGAGGGGGGAGGGTGTCATCTCCATTATTACTGATGATAATGTGTAGTGAAATACCTCTTTCCTCTTTACAAAATGCTGTCTTTCAAGCTAGATTTGTCTTCTTACAAGCCAAAAATAAGCAAACACAATCATTGTTGGACATGACAATCAAATAAACCATCCTCTCATACTATATCAAATTACATTTGTCTAAACTTGCTGGTGACAATATAATGTTTCTCTTCCAGTGTGATGGAGTTGATTTAACTCAAAAAATACAAGATATGAAAATACATTGCCTTTTGATTCTCAACATTCCAAGGTAAGGCTTGAAGAGTTTGGGTTTCTCATTGTAGCTAATGTCTTACACATGAATCCTTGATGAAAATTGTTCTAATATAAAATTTAGTATCTTTAGAAGGAAGAGAATGACTTATTCAGGCATCTGTCAAAAAGTATCATTGGTTGTCAATTGAGAAAATAGGCCTGTTTTAATTGCACTAAGGCCTGTTTTAATTGCACTTACCACAAAGATATTCACAACTGAAATGAAAATTTGATAAATAGCAAAATAAATTGATGGCCATAGATCAGTGGACAAATAAACGGTGACAGAATTAATGTATTTATTGGTAATATTACATTACAAGATGCAAAAGTTATATTGAATAGCCATAACCTGTACAACTTCCGGAAACATTATAAAATCAAATAAGAACCAAAAAAAAGGAGTGAAAATATTGAAGTTTATTAAATTGTTTGTTCTTTTAGATATGCCGGCGGAACACTTCCATGGGGCAACCCAAATGCTGTTGGTTTTGAACCTCAACGACATGATGATGGTTTCTTAGAAATTGTAGGCTTTACTTATTCTTCACTTGTAAGTTTGTTTATAATAACATTCCTTACCATCACTGACTTTCTCATAGTTAAAACAATTCTGACGTCGATTTTAAAACTGAATCCACTTTGTACTTTTATTATCACTGTCCAGTTAGGAAGGAAAGTCACTGAAATTGTTAGAAGAACTTGGTTGAGTGGAAATAATTTTTATGTCAAGTCAATGAGGCAATGATGTCTTTTTGGATCATATTTACCAATTAACTGCCGAGTTCACTATAGATTACACTAGATTACCATTGTAAATACATCCCCTCCTTATATGATATTTGCAGGCAACATTGTATGTTGGGGGTCACGGTGAAAGATTAATGCAATGTAGAGAAGTCAAACTGACCACGTATAAATCTATGCCTATGCAAGTTGATGGGGAGCCATGTAAATTAAGGCCATCTTGTATAAAAATCTGTTTTCGTAACCAAGCGAATATGGTGATGAAACCAAAACGTCGAGGATCGATGCCGATAGCCAATGAGTAAGTGTTTATATTTTGGTGGTGATGGGGTTTTTGATAACTTGAATCTTAACATTTACATTGGGTATTGATTTGGGCAAAGAAATAAGAAATGGAATGATTTTAGGGATTTCATAAATTGAATTGAATTTCTCTTTGAATTGTTTCTTTTCATAAGAAACGAACCCTTCAAATTTTTATATCCCCAAGTCTATATTAGAATTATTCCATTTCTTAATATGTATGCGTTATTGACATAAATAATAAAGCTGTACAAAAATAGATGGGACTTGCATCTTCACATTCAAAAACCAATACAAGGGAAACAACTCCATTTTGTTTTTCTTTATTCAAGTAAAACAGGGAAATATATATCAGCGTTTTGGTAAGTTGGCATGTACTTCTGGTTGCCATAACAACACATTTCAAAACTCTTCTTAAGTGAGGCATTCTTATTAACGCTTAAATCTTTTTGAAAACTTTATCAAATTTCCATTTTTAGATGAAAACCTTCTGATTAGCCTGTTAAACATGTTATAGCGCCACTTGTATTGTAGGTTTTATAGATGTGATGTTAAGAATATTTTAGATTTATGTTTCTGTTTTATTCTAGAATTATTTTAATAGAATAAAATCAAATCTGTATTTAATTTCCACAAATTTCCTCTTTAACAAGTTTTGCTTACACGTTCAACATAGTTTCTTTTATTTGCAACAATTTTGATGTATTTGAAATAATATCTTCAATTTCAGGTTGTTATATTATGTTAAAAATATGAATTGATAATCTAAGGGCAGTGTATAAACATTCAATTTCAATGCTTTTTTTAAAAATATATCTTGAGCAAAATCATTTGTGCACATCCATGTGCAATTCAAAACATTGTAAAGTGATTACTTTTATTAATAAAATAAAATCACAAAATATTGTCTGAAATTGTGGTTGTGAATAAATTCCCTAGATGTTCATATTTTTCAAGATTAAAGTTTAAAACACACCTGCCCTTAGATTGATATAACTAAACCAATTTGATTTTCAGCTACTATAGGGAAAAACAGCAGCTGTATCATCCCAGCTTTAGTCCTGATTTTGCTTTTTTCAGTCCCCCTTCTGTTCCGGAGAGGTTACGAATCCAAGTTAGTCGTATTAGTATGACAGACTACGAAACGTTACATTATGAT
Source organism: Nipponacmea schrenckii (assembly GCA_030562195.1). Classification (NCBI taxonomy): domain Eukaryota; kingdom Metazoa; phylum Mollusca; class Gastropoda; family Lottiidae; genus Nipponacmea; species Nipponacmea schrenckii. The sequence goes on along the minus strand of JAUJPP010000003.1, from coordinate 52,152,452 downwards.
AAAGACAAACTTCGGGATGCGTGTAAGTTTTTAGAATGTTTGCATGATGCCGATGTTTCAATCAGCTTCATAGCAAAGCATGCTGGGTAATATAATCCTAGATAGAGGTCCGAGTTAACCATGTAGTCTTGAACAATCCAGGTTCATGTCCTTTAAAGTGTTCTTTTCTCTGCCAATGAGACACTTAAATATAAAGTTGTACTAATAAAAAAATTCAAAATTCAAATTAAACTGGATTGTTTTAGGAGCTAATAACCTTAGTAAACTAGACTAAATCTTTAACATTTGGGTTTATGGTACTTTTTTCAAACTTTTTCTCTAGGGTCATTCCGGTATAGATTTAGGATGATAATCTTGTTTAGCCGAGTGTAATGTTTTTACATGATAATTTCAGTTTAATTTTAAAAAGCACAGTTGTGATAAGTTTTTAGTCACTAATGATTTAGAATAAATGCACATATCACTTTATGTTGAAGATCACTTTAGATTACATGCACAGTAATATAGCAATGTCTCACAAGGTGCACACAGGATGTATATTTAGCATGCCTGAAATATTGTTAGTTAGAAAGTACAAATGTTAGGTAGTTGAATAACAAATTTAAATTTAATGTTACTACTAATCAATACTTTCCTGTAGATGATTACCTCAAAGTTCAAAGTTCAAGTGATTTGACTAACAAACATTATCAATACTTATTACTAGTTACCTGAAAGTTCAAAGTGATTTGACTAATAAATCAACGTTTAATTAATGCTTATTACTAGGAAGTGATGGTTCTGTTAACTTCTATATAATTATTAATCTAGTTTCTCTTCTAACCTCTCTATATTTTGGTGGTTGGTCTTTGGTAATCTTATCCATTTATAACTGAATTTTGAAAGAAATTTTGGTCTTGACTTATAAATTTGCAACTAATATACAGTCATTTCGATATGTTTTTGAAGGGGTAGGGTAATGAAATTGTCTAGTATCGTCATTGAATACAAGCCCAGCAAGAATGCAGCCTCATTAGTCCAAATACTTAAAGCCTGAAACAGATATCTGACCTAAACTTGCCTGTTAGTGATTCCAATCCTACAGAATGTGCCTTTCCTAATTACCGTATGATATTAAAAATCAAACGTGAAAATTGTGAATCTTGTAGTCCAAGATGATGTAGTATTTAATTGCATGACAATCGTGAAAAGTGAAAAATGAATTAGAAGATATTAACCTAGACTAATTATATAACAAACTTGGGTAGAAAGAATATATTAGTTAAATATTCAAACTGATATTTTTATAAATATTGCTAACAATATATATACTTTATTGATACTATTTGAAGCCTATTGAGATAGTTTGGGAGGATCTTCAAATCTTTAAATCAATGAATGAAGCTAAAAAAAAAAAATATTAATGTGTCAAACAGGTCTGATTATTTGCACTTATTATTTATGTAAGTGTAAAGATATATAACAATTTTTGAAAGTATGAACTATTTTATAAAACTATTTGAAAGTATAACTTTAAATTGACTGAAATTCTATAAGACTATTTCAAGTTATAAACTATTAATAAGTAAACTATTTGTTACTATGTATAACTATGTAAGTATTATATTATACAATCAGCTATACCACTTGGAATCATCGTAGTAGAGAACAATGCTGATTTGGAACAGGTTCGATCCCAGATTGATAAGATACAAGAGGTGAGCCATATATTATTTATTTTATTGATGAAACCATTGAAGATATTTTAGCTTGTGATATTCTTCTAACAAATTCTCATCTATTAAGAATATTCAAGCAATAGATGCCTAAACCATGTTTAGTACAATTAATTTTTATTGTTACACTTTAAAGATCCACTTTGTTTTTCTACTAACAAAATCTCAAGTCTAGGATACTTACTAGATTTTAAGCACTGGTGTTTAATTATTCTTCCACCAACAGACAAAATGCATTCATTTAATGGCCAAGAAGATTTGTTCTATGCACCAGCCTCAGTAAGAGTGGGATATGATTCTGGTTTTTGATGTTTATGTCTTTACCTTAAATGTTTTGCTTTATTAACAGAGTTTAAAGAATGGTCAACCTAATAGTGACAATCAGGAATTATCTCCAAAATGGTGCTTCCTGGATTGTGAGTTATCTTCTAGAATGATTAATTTTATAGAAATATTTTTATTTTGAGAACAGAACAAAAGTTTATTAACTGATTTATGATTAGTATTTCTTATGAAATGAAATTCTGTTATATTTCCTACTTCTCTGAACCAGAAATCAGCTGGTGAAATAGAGATTACATTGCAACCATAACTTAACATTTCTTCAGGCATCTCTTTCAATTATTTGATTGAGTTTTAAATTATATTCAAATCATCACTTTATTTTTCAGCCACAACAGCAGAACGTTTTTTCCGAATAGATAAAGCCCAGGAACACTTACATTATATTACCGACATATCATCGGAAGACTTGTATATCCTTGACCCTGATCTTGTCACAGTATCAAGGTCATCTACATTTTTAAAGGTAGAAAATGGACATTCGTCACCAACGAACAATAATAATACCGAGAATTATCAACCAGATCAAGAAAAAGAAAATGGAAATTTATATTTTCGTTTTTCACTTCCTGTCACTCCTCCCAAATCACCAGGCTGTCCAGCTGGGTAAGATCTATTGTTTTTTTCATTTTTCTTTTAAGTGTTCATTTTGGAAATTCTGAAAACTGAAACTATAAATTTTGTGATTTTTCTATGATAGTTTAGTTACGTATTACATCTTAATAGAGTATGTAATAATAGCCTACAAAAGAAATCTTCTACGTCAATTTATTGTAACCAGATTTATTTAGAATTTGTAGTCCTATTCTTGATGGTCCCTTCATGTTCCTACTGTACTAACAAAATTAACTCACTCAAAGTCCTTGGTGTGAATATTTTATTTTCATTCGAATCCCAGCTTCAAACAGAAATTAGATTTTACTTCAAATCACGAAACAAAATAGTTTGTTTTTGTTAAATAATATTATTTAAATATTCAGTTAGTAAAGTCTTGACAAGACTTTTTGAAAAAAGTTAAAATACTATTTTGCCAACAGGTGTTGATACCTTACTAGTCACAGATTAGTAGAATTCAGGAGGCAGTAGAATGTACACAGATATAGTCCTGTACACCATCATTTATTAATGTTATTAATGTACTATGGATTGACTAAAATGAATCATGCGCACGTTATATTATATATAAGCACATAATATACTATATTACCAGACACACTTTTCATTTTATAGTCTTGACGTTTTTGCAGCTGCTTATTCTGTTATTAAATTTTTCTTATTTTTCACAATTTTATTAGCTTTCCTGGTATTTTGCCAATACATCGAAATTTTGAAAGTTCAGAAAATCTTCTTGTACCTCCGCAACCAGGCTCAAATAACAGGTTTTTTTAACACCCTTTTAGATTTACTTCCCTTTAGTCTTAACTGTTGTTTTCTTTGAAATGTTTGGTCAAGGGCATTATTAATGGTTTTGGAAACGTTTAGTTCAAATATGTATTAAATATTATTTTTTAAATTAAAACATGAAGGTGTTTGGTATTTTTTTTAATTTTTATAAAGACAATTTTTTTTTTATGGAACTCAGTAATGTTTTATAAAGTTGTTTAATCTTTTCATAGAAAGTGTTTGAATTGAATTATAGGCGTAAGTGATTAGAAGAAAATCATAAAATGCATCTTGAAAATATTTCTGTAACAACAGTTAAAGTAAAATAACCTTCCCCAAGTTTTAAAAAATTATTAGTGTTCTACATTGTAAATCTTTGAAAATCTACAAATTTCTTGGAATGTTATATTTTTTTATGAATTATTCTTAACTAGATCTATTATTTGATTTCAATTTGTAATTTAGTGGAATGAAAAATTAGTAGGTCTAGGATTTTTTTTTTTTTTAATTTTGATTGTTTTGCTTGATTATTTTTTTTTTTTATTGCCTGCTGGTTTTTAGTACCTCTTGTTTTTGCTGATTTTATTTCGATCCAAATTTGAACCATTAAATCCTTATTCAATCTATAGAAACAAGTAGATTTTGGCCTAGGCATTATCATAGATGTAGCCTTTATTATGATAGTATGTTATCAGATAATCCTGACATATTCTGTGTTTTGAAAAGTTACAATGAAATGTTAATTTCAATCACAATGTAATGTCAGTCAAATGTCAACCTGATTTTTAAATTGTGGCATCATGTAAAATGAAAATGCCCTTACATCACAAATCATAGTTGACTGCCTTCAAGTTATTTTACCTGAATATATGTGTTAAGGATAATCTACAGTATGCTCCCATATTTTTTTATTTTTAATATGTTTAAAGGAGATTTATTTAATCTTTTACCATTTTCCCTGTTTTGTTTGTTTTCAGTTAAATTGGATATTTGAATTTCTAATTGATAAATTTATGTTTCTAACAATCATTAACTTGCAATTATTTTCAAATTTGTTGTAAAGTTGTCTACCTTTTATTTTCGTCAATAGACAATCATTTCATTCCCTAAAATTTATGATTATTGTGATTGGCTTGTATAAAAGAAATATGTTTGTTTCTGTCCATCAAAGTCATTTATGTTAAAGTTTATTCTAACATTTTTTTTAAAGCACATGTCGATTTGATATTATAATTATTCTTAAAACAATTTTTGTATACTTGTATGTATAATTAAACTAAGTCTAATATTATTGGTTTTAACAGTATTTGTCTTGACTATTTCAGTTCTGAACCTGGTACTCCTAATTCTCCCAGTGCTCAGTCCAAACATTATCAGTTTACCACTGTATCTAGTGCTACAGCTGAAAATAAACTCAATTCTCAACCATCACCTTTTGATAAACGTAAGGTTCTTCAAGAAAATTCAATCCATCTATCTCCTTTGCATAATGACCATAACATATCTTTAACTGTAAAAAGTTTAATTTAGTAATACTAAGAAACGTCATTTTTTTATAAAGTTGTAATGATATTATTTTTAAGATCCATCTGGCAAATATATTAATATTTGATTTATGCTTGCAAAACTTCAACTGTTTTTGGTTATTATGTTTCTTATTAATGTTCTGTTCATTTCAGTTCTCATTGATGCAGCTAAAAGAGGTGATATCAGAAAGGTAAAATCTATTACTGTTAAAATCTTGTATTGAGAGAGTTTGCATACATATTAGAGTTTTTACTTTGCTGGTACATCACAATTTTATTTTGGAAGTGAAATGTCAGCTGGCCACTTACCAATGTTTGTCTTTAGATAAGTTCATATATTATGTGCCTATTAGAATGCATATGTGTAGATGAATTATGATATTTTGTAGGTGATGGAAGTGTACCATCATGGTGGACAACTATTAGCAGCAGATCAGTATGGCATGACAGCTTTACATCATTCTGCTAGATTTGGACACAAGAATATTGTTTCTTTCCTTATTGCAAATGGTAAGTGAAATTCATTGAGAATAAATCTTTAGTATTGATAGTCAGATTAATATAAAGTAATAATCTTAAATGTTAAATACCTGCCATAAGCCATATGTTATATCTATACTTGTGAAGAACCAGACATCAAAGTTAGTTTTAAGTTTGTTATGTATTTGTGAATGAAAAGAGTTGCCATGTAATAAGTTTGATGTTTGAACACTATAATCTAACCAAAACCTTATTATGGTTTGATAGCTATACAAGGAGAAAGAGATGTTCCTATCCAATTTTTAATGACTGTTTATTGATGTTTACTATTACATTGTTTTCTAGCACCCCCTGTGATATTAGATATGGTTGACCATGAAAAGTAAGTTTTACTTTATAATTATTTTAATTATTGTATTTCTAATTAATATTAATTTAAATAATTTCCTTTTAGCAATATAATAATGATATATGCCTGCTTTTGTTAAAATTAAAAACATTTGTTTGTTGAATGTTAAATGTTAGCCATGTAAGATGTGTATTTCATTTGTCAATTTTCAGGGGTCAAACTGCGTTACATAAAGCTGCGTGGTACCAAAGACGAACAATTTGTCATAAGTTAGTGGATGCTGGAGCATCATTAACTCGTACAGATTATCAGGTAAAGTCAATCTCCTGTTATTGTTTTTTAGATCAAATAACTACTCAAGTCTTAAAAGAAAGTGAGGGCAGACAAATATTGCTATTAAAAATTTTACCGGACTTTTAAATTTACTTAAAAATAATATTAAGAGATTGATAAGAAAACTGATTTTGATATTAATATATATTTTAGGGTAACACACCACGTCAACAAGCCTTAAAAGCTGAAGACAAAGAATTAGCAGCCTATCTTGAAAGTGAGTAATCTGATCATTATTCCATGATAACATCTCTTTATCATATTAAAAAGGTTTCAACAAACAACCATTCTATATTTAAACCCCACCCCATAACCACCATCCCTATATGTACCCCATTTCCAACCCAATGTTTAATGCACATAAGCAATGTCAGCAACATTTTTTTAGTCACCATCTAAAATTCTAACTCTTCTCAAATTTTTATTTCAGATCAGGAACACTTTCAGTTAGTTTCTTCTGAAGATCAGGAAACAGCAGTCTAGTTATAACTGGATTATACTAGTTAGAACTCAATATTTCATGTCAACGCTGGTTTCGGCCAGATTTTATTTGCAAATTAACAATTTTTCTAGCTTTGTCAATTGTGGTGTTTTTTTATTAGTGTGAGCCATTATTTATTGTGATATACCAAATTAGTGAAAATGTGATACATGTGTGATAGACAAAACAAGGTTCTAATTTTTTCTAAATTAAATTCTAAAAATTGGTGGAAATGTTGACAATTCTGTGTCACCTTTATAAATAGGAAAACTGTTTCTGAAAGTGAACTCCAAGTTGAGAAGAAAATAGATAAGAATTTAAGCTTGAATAGCATTGTATGGTGAAAATTACCAGTTTAGAAAAGTGGAACATGTTTATATATTATTATTATAAAAATAAAATCTAGGAGAATAGTTAGGAATTTAGAGCAATGAGAGTAAGTAAGCGAAGATACACAAAATAAACATTAACAGTTTGCAGGATTTCTAAAGTGTCAAATTAAGAGCCTGACTGTAATAGAGTTGTTGTGATTTACAGTCCTGCTGTTTAAGGAGTTGATTTTGAGCATTTTTCAACCCTAAGGAGTACTTTACTTCCCAATCCTTAATGGGTTGTTTGGTTTAAAACTCCTCTGCTTTATTCTTTATTGTACAAGCCATGAGTAGTTTATTCCTATAAATTGTGCTGGTTCACTTTTTACAATCACCAAAGATATTTCATATTCCAAAGACATATTTGTGAAATATTTTGATCTGTATTTGTGTTAAATTGTAAATCAGTTGTTAGTTACTAAAAATTCCAGAAAATGTGATTCTAATATTTCATAAATATGTCCAATACTCTTAGATATTATACTAAACCTAATTTTATTGTAATGTTTCATAGAGAACACTAATTCCACTACCTCTATAGCTGATTGAGCTTTTGGTGAACTTTTCAGAACAGCTATTTTCCATAGAAATAGAGAATATGGCTTGGTATAAAGGATGTACAGTTTTATATATTATTCATTACACTACTTTACTTAAATTAAACTCTTCCTCACATGCATATAATCAATCAATACACACTGTTTGAGGTGTTAGAATAGTCTATTCACAGAATGAGAGGTGTATTGTCACACAACATCTTCTTGAGGAGAACTGGATCTATTTTGAGATGCCTTTGCCTGGAATTCGAGCATCAGTTATCAAAGCCTTGCTCTGAGAAATCTTCAGCTCCAATTAAATTTACAAATTTACATGTATATGTATATCATTGTTCTGTAATATGGCTTGTAGTTTCCTTATTATAAATATCTTAGGTCCTAAAACCAAATCTTGGTTGCCATTTTCACGAAAGTAGATTTACTTAATACAGTAGGCTACAGAATATCTGATTAGGAATGAAAGATGTGTTATCTATTTTCAACACAATGCAATGTAATTTTTGCAAATTTATATTTTGTTGTATGATAATATGAGTGCTTGTTATATTTATTTGTTGCTAGGCAACATCTTTAATTTTTTCATGTTTTGTTTATACTTGCTAAAAATGATTCTTTTTATTTTTGTTCCTGCAATAATAATATGTGATTGATTTATTTCTTCTCGACTAAATTTCCTGATTCTGTTCACATATCAGGTCGTGTTTTTTCATTCAACTGATTCAAATTCCCAACTTGTTGTGGTATTGTAGGTATGTTTTTTTTTATAGTTGGTAACCTCAAGTGGTTCATGATACATTTGTATTTTAGTTCTTAGTTCTGTAGGGTCGAAATGAAATAATTTAACATATGAATTTGGCTTAGTTGTTACCGAATATGGAAGTAGGCTTCAAATTACTCATGATAATTACTTCACGTATAAAAAAACTATTTTAGGCAATAATTCATCTACTAATGCTGTTATATAAGTGTTCACATATATTTCATCTCCAGTTGTGAGTGTTCTGTGTGCATGTTAATACACCAATGTTGACCTTTGACCTTCAGCCTTAGCAACCAGTCACCTTCACCTTGAAGATATTGTTATGCACATGTATCACTATGGATACAAAATGTTGTGTTCACATCAACTATGACCACATATTTATTATTCTTGTATGTACATTCTTTCATGTAAATAATGAAATCAAATCATTTTTCTGTAGCCAAGGAGGCCTACTGGTACTATTTTATTTTCTTTCCATCATTAGAGTTTTGTTCTCTTTTTCTTGACTTTATCTTTGTTTGCGTTACCGTAAATTTAAATTTGATGGAAAGGTACACATTTCCTTATATTCTTGGAATATATCGACCCTCATAGTTCACCAATTTTATCAAAGAGCTTATGGAAAATAGTAATGTTATATATCACTTGAAGTTCAAATTTTGATCAATTACACAGATTAAAACAGAGAATATGGTATTTATTCAACAAAAATAGTAATTTGTCCACTTAAAAACACATAATTGGAAATCTTAGTCACTTAAACTATTCAGAGAACTATCAAATAATTTCTGTTGGTAGGATTAATAATACACATGCCAAAATCAGCTATCATTGCTTATTATATTGTTCTCTCTTCTGTGGAGAGCAAGGGTAGATGTTCTGGCTCTAAAGGAAAAAAAGACCAAAACTCAACGAGAAACCATGGTGTATCATTATATTTTGTTTCAAGAAACAATGTTATGTTGTATGACTAATTGTATTATGATTTTTTCATAGACTAGCTTGGTTTGTTTATGTTTATTAGGCTTGATCAGATTATTTATGGATATTAATTTCAAATTACCAGGATTTAATCCATTAATCCATTAGAGGCATTATTACCTTTTTTCTATAATATAAACTTTTAACTAGAGTTCACTAGTTTCCACAACATAGATCTTTAGTTAAGAAAATTGTGTTTATTTATTTCTAAATCAAGGCATTGCCAATAAATTTATTATCCAGTCAGTAAATGATTTGAACAAGTCTGAAGAAATGTTTTTTCTTCGAACTGCATTTAAGTTTGGTCCAATTTTTGATTCATTAAATAAATTTATAATCTTTTAAATTTATTTACACTGACCTGAAAGTAATTACAGCGAAAGGGACTTAACGTCCTTACTGTAGGGCCTAACAATACAGGCTTGTATGGTCTTTGCTTGTACTTAAAAAAAAAAGAAATAAAGAAATAGACTTCATTTGATGTGATTAAATATCTTAATCTGACCATATCTCCCTATGTTTCTTGTACAAAACACTGATTGATTGACTTGACTAGACTTTATGAAAGATTTATCTATATACCAGGTTTTTTTTTTCTTGGGGAACCAAACTTAAATGCAGTTTATTTAAGTTTTTTGTTTGTTTTTTTATTTACTGTATATGGAAGATCAAATAATTTCTTCCTCAATTATTTATGGGATTTAAAAGGCATTTCCTACCATTAAAACAATCTTTTTGAATATTGATAATTGAACTTGAAACTAGGGCTTTGAAATTGTTCATACGAGACATAGTGAAATTGAAACCAGTTATCAGAAATAATTTATATTTAACTTTTAATGTAATATATGTCTTAAAAAGAGTACAATGAACTATTTAATTCCTAAGGAAACTTCAATAAAGACTCCTGACAGTTAAAACTTAGCAGTGATACATGTTCAGACAAAGTTCAAAGATTGTTATTTCTTTGAACATATGGTAAGAAATGCTTGTCAATTGTCCCTATCTTGTAATAAACTACATAGTGTGTGAAAGGACCGTGCTGGCACGACCTGATATATCATGTATATTCTGTTATTAATATTATAGGATATATTTTTATCATTACTTTGTTACATATCTTCATATAAATATATATATATTCTAAATTGTCAAAGAACTAATATGGAGTATTGAAAAGGGCACGTTAAAGCTAATGTAATGCACTATCAAGATATTGTATTACTTGTAATAAATCTTTGCTTTTTATAGTTGTCCATGTTTTATTTTTATCTAATATAATGATTGCAATCACTGATTACCACTTATAGCAGATTACTGATTGTAATGACTGAATTACTGATTGTAATCAGTTATTGTAATCACTGATTATAGATTGTATTGGGTATGATAATGATCATGTGATTTCCGTAATTATCAGTTATGCAATTTTGTTCAATTCTATTCACTATTTCAATATTTATGTATTAATGTATAGAGAATTGAATTGATTACCAGTCCTGTAACTATGCAGATGTGCAAACTTCTTATTTTTAAAATGAAAAACACATTTAAATTTTTAATAATTTTTCAACCATCATTTTTACACATTTACAATTAAAAAAAATTCGTTCTCTATTTCATTCATTCCCTACAAAATAAATATGAAGCAACTTATAAAAAATGGCAGTTATCTTTGGGAGAATAAAACATGTAAATCATGAATGAATACCAAATATCTCATAAAAAAACAACAGATCATGTATATTGCTTAATAGGTGAAATTCCACCATATTTCAAAAATCTCAACAACTTTACTTTACCAGTAATCATTTAACCATTAGCATGAAAATTGATATATTAAGTCTGATAGGGTACACAATATGCATGGCATATTAGAAAAAACATTTGTCATCAAAAATTTGTTATGAAATGGGTATGTGAAGCCCAAAATACTTTCACAAGTTGAAAAAGGCAGACGTTGAGGAAATCCAAAGATTTTCTTCTTAACATTGCATCTTGATACTTTTCTGTAAGCATTTTAGTTCCCAGTGATAATCCTCTGAGATGAATATATTAAAAGTCCCCCCTCCCCCTCCATCCCATCCTCTAAAATAAACTATACATACATAATATTTTGAGAAACATGGACATGATAGTGAAATTATCATTACTTTATACACAGTATAATCTTATAAAAATTTTATAACAATAACAATCATACCAATAAATAACATACTATAAAACATGCAAAGATCCATATCATTTCAGATCACTATCTTTCACATATGATTCTTGTTTACACAATATTAAATAATCATCTGTGATTTTCATTTATTATCAGCAATGGATGTTAAGCACTGTAAGTAATGTAATAAGTTTCTATTTAAATTCTATAAACTTACCTTTAATCTAAGTTTATAATTCATTATTTAAAAAAATGTTCAGCATATATATATATATATACACATATAAATTGAATAAATACTGTTATTTTATTTCATGTCATTTCTACACATCCTCGGAAAAAATCATGAAACATAATATAAAAATCTGTATTTTCAATATCATAGACGCTTGAAATATTCTTCACATTCAAAAACACTGATAATGTAATTATGAATTGTCACCTCCGAGATGAAAACACAAATTCATCAAAAACAAATACAGTTGTGTGTTTATGGCAATTTAATTTGTCTGAAGAAATGATGATATTGTCACACACATGAAATAATGAAATGGTCTAAAACAAAAGGGTCCACAATCTTGTCATATTAAAAGCATCCTCTGTGAGTTATGAAAGGTCATTTAAATAAATGTCACTATTGATATCATGAACTCAAATGGAAACCTCTAAACACATGAATCTTGTATACATTTGTTAAATCTCATGCTGCCAATTTAAACAATTTAACCTTTTAGAACAAGTTGTTGTCAGAGATTTCTGTTTACATCAAGGGACATTGGTAGTCAACACAACTAATACAACATATGTAAATCTCTGATAACAGGATTGATGCCTAAAGGATTAAAGGAACTAAACACATTAACATTAAACCATAGAAACTTTTTGACATCGTGGACTCCCAGTCTTATTTTCTTCCATTAATAGTCTATCAGTAGTATTACAACCAGATGGCGCTGACACGTACCGAACTTCCACATGATCATGATCATCTGGCGGTGGTTCATTACGAAATTTACGTCTATGATAAAAACCACAAATTAATAAAATTATACAGAAAAATGAAGATATTGAGGTTCCTATAGCGATGTGTAAAATTTGGATGCCAGCTGCAACAGGACCTGAAAAACACCAATATTAGTATAGAGACATTTGAATTAACAAATAAATACAAAATAAATATTGCCCAAGTATAGTTAATCAATGATATTTGTTCACATTAAGGACAATTTACTATTATTATATATTAGATAATGCAAGTTGAATAATGTGTATATAGGTTTGATATCTTATCTATTAATTCCACCTTTAATTTAAATAGATGGTTTGCTCACATTTTCATGTCTATGCTTCACTGTATATCAATTTTGTTATTTATACAAATACTGGTATGAATACATAGTGAATACATCACAATAATTATGTTTTCTTTTCAACAACCAAATATTTATAACAAAGTAAAATGTAATGTTAAATTCTATCACGTAGCAAAACAACTGCCAATTAGTAGATCTAAAAATAAACCCAGGAAAGGCATGCTCTTCTCTTTTCAAAATGTCTACAAAAAATTTATGTTTTTCTGTCATATAATATATATATACTGTCACTACCATTTTGTGTAAATTAAAGAGATAGGTTTGCTATTTTAGGAGTTGAATGTTGAAAATTTCATAATCTCTTCAAAAGTACCTCAAACTATGAATTTCGTTCTCTACTCCTATATATATTTTTCAATATATCACAGACTCCCTCCGATCAAACAGAAAATTCTATACACACATGGATTTGAAGACTCAAATTTCAACTTTGAGCTGTGAACACTAGTTACTGATTAGCTAACGAATTCCTGTTTCTGGGGCAGAGGCAAAATTGGTCAAACAAATTGCAAACCTGTCCCTTTAAGTATTACTCAGACAGGAGATGCTTACTTTTTAGCTCAATAAAAAAAAATTGCAGGATTCATTAAGTTTGCAAGGAGGGAAGGAAAAATTTCACATGCATATTGATCCAGCAATTTACAAAGGATGCACATGCAGGCGAATTCCATGCCTCATTTCCCCTTACCTTCACATTTAGGCAAATAAAAATATGAAAATGTGCAGAAACACAAAATATACAGAAAGCGTAACTTTAATATAGGGGGCACCACCTGTAGAAAATGTAAAACATAAAAACATAAAACATCTAAAGTGTCGTAAAAATATAAAATGTGCTGACCAATAAATTATAAAATGAAATTTGTTTAAGAAAGATACAAACATTTATATACAAATAAAGATTGTCAATGATAAATTTTCAAAAATTCCTTTAAATATTTGGCAAACAATTCACTTTCAAACATATTAATCACAAATTTGACTGATAGTCAATTGGACCATGGTGGTTTTTTTTAGTTTTGGTCAGTTCTTAAACCCACCTGAAAGCCATTAACTCTAGTCATAGGGTACTGTATTTCAATATATCTACCGCGAAATTTTTAAAACTTTCAAATAAGTTTTGTTCAACCTCATTAATCGAAAATTGGAAAATGTTAGCAATTTTGAAAGTGAATTATTTGATTCTGGAGATAAGTTTACAAGCTAAAATATTACAACTTACATTCTGTTACTTCATCTGAGTTATCTCCCCTGCCACAGTTTGGTAAATCGTTACATGATAATGTAGATGATATACAATATTTATTAGATTTACATTTAAAACCAAAACAACTACTAGATTCTGAAATATAGCACCCCAAAATATTCATTATTATATCTCAAGTGTGTACATTCAGGATTGTGTATGTTCAGGATTGTGTATGTTCAAGGAATCTTTATTCTGAAATATCTTCAATGTAAAATATTTTATATATTTCAGGTAGTTTGGTCAATGTGACAGCCATCTTTAATGGGAATCTACAGCTCTATAGCCAAATATTAAACTGGAATGAAATGTTGGCAAAAAGGGTATGACAATTCAAATCGGAGAATGCTTCTACCTGTCAGAAGTATCCACATAAATATTAATGTTTAAATGGCACTGGTAATTTTTCAAGGAATGATTGATCAATGTACTTACCCCCTGAATAAATTTCTGTCCAAGACAGTTTAAAACCCTGACCACCAAGGGCTTTCTGTGAACTAATAAAACTGAAATATACAAATGTCATGTTATTACAATCTTCGCTTGATTTATATAATAATGTCAAAAATATGAACCACATCTCATACAATAATATACTAATTTTCTACACAATCAAAAATAAAACTGAAGTAAAATGTAAAGCACAAAATATGAAGGAAAGAACCATTTATATTGATTTACAAGGATAATAATTTAATTCTCTAAAATCATATCTTCAAAATGCTCAATATCAATATTCTAGAAGAAGAGAGTAATTATACTGACCTAATTTTAATGACATCTTTATGAGAAATATTTACAAAGTTAGAATCAGCACTTCCACACATTTCTATATGAGGTTGGAGAGAATTTTCTTCTAGATATATTCTAACAGCAGTGTTGGAACAACCATCAGCTGAAATATATTTTAGATATTGAAGCAACTCATCCCAGCCCTACCAAATTATGTGTCTGACAATAGAGAAGGGGCACAAATGAAATGGAGTTAGTGTGCCTGTTTGAGTTAAAGAAGACGGCTTTTTCCACTGTTATTGTTTATGTGTTAGTGTATGCATATGTATATCTTTTTTAGGACCTTGTCAAAATAGGTCCGCATAGTTATAAGTCAAAATTGACAGTCCACCACTTTGTAATTGATTACTGATGGTATAAGAAACCAAAATGGAAGGTTTACCTGATTTTTCTATGTTAAAATAAGCAGGTTGTATCATAATTCTATTATGTTTTTTACTAGCTCTAATCTCCCATTCACAGTACGTATTAGCTTTATATTTCCGAGGATAGTTTGGACTTTCGATAACTCCCCCTGTACCAGGACTCTGGATGATTTTTCCACATTCTGCAGAACAAAACACATGGAAACATTTTGAGTCATTTAAAAATCAACTTCCAGCTATTGTATCAGTGTGCCCTCAGGTAGAATGAAGGATTTAAACCATTTTTTACAAGGAAAACACCTTAGGTTCAAGAAAATCCTGTCTACCAGTAGAGTTCTTTTCAGCAGATAGCCTCTAAGTAAAGTTGATAGTAATGGTGGCATGCACTACTTAAACATTAAGATATTTCTCTAATGTCCCATTAAGAAATTAAAAAAAAAAACCTACTTGTATTCATATCTACACCTTTCACAAATTGAAACGTGGCTTTAAATCCCATGGTGTTTTCTTTTGAATCAGAATGGAATTTCATTTTAACAACTCGGTGAGATAGCAGAGGTCCAGGAAAATTATTGGCACAATATTTCCCTACCATTGTAAAATTATTACGAATATCTGTTTCTTCTGATATTTCTACAAAATCTGTATCTAGACATCTGGAAATGAAAAAAAAGTTACATTTTGATATATATGTGTATCATCTCATTTAGTGTGCAACAAGCTTATATTATAGCAGCGCCAAAATATGAGATGTTTTATTTGTTCTTAAGGTCTTTGGCATGCGTACTTAGTATTTTGTACAATTTGAATTCTTAGAACCTTTCACTTCCCATTCCTATATATATCTATTTTAACTGATGTACTCGTACAGGAAGATAGATTTCTTTTCCCTGCCAAATTAAAAGAGTTTTATCTCATAGAACGATGTTTTGGATTCTATGCTCATGAGTTATGTTAACTACAAGTTTCTTTTTCAGTAAAATGAGTGATGTCATGTGAATTATCTATGCTTTATAAAGCCTCCTTACTGTGTATTCGATAAATCTGTGGCTGGTAAACTGAAGACATCAAATGTTATTAAAACTTTCCAGTCATCTTCTGGTCGGAAAATATAAACACATTCCAAATCTTCTGGATAGTGTCCTGGATAACGTGGGGAGTTAAAACTACCAGCCTTCTGTTTACTACTGGTATATAAATAGCTACATTGTCCTTCTGCTATAGGCAACCCTGATATGGCATAATCTGAAACAACAATAATACATGATATCACAATGTCTATGATCTGGGAAACCACATTTTCAATGTGCTACACTTAAGGCCACAAAAAAAAGTGTCTTGGTTCCCGCTGCACCGGCAAAAACCTCCCACTTCAAACCATTTTATTTTTTAAGAAAAATAAAAATAAAAATACGTGGCCCGCCCGCATCATCTTTGCAATCAATAAAAAACTGCTTATTCCTGAACTGGGGCACATCTTGCCTATTTCGGTTGGGTATGATAGTATGAGAAGCTATATTTTTTAATTTCTCGTCTATATTTTTGTCTTCTTTTACGAACTTCATATTTCCGACCATATGCCATCATTGTGTATTTCCGGTGACTGCTTTACACTACTAGCCTCGATTATCCAAGTCGTTGTTACTATTTAGCGGGGAAATAATCGAAATTTAGTTGGAGTGATTCCCAGATGTATGTTAGTTTAATTTAAACAGAAATTAGTTGCCGATTTCGGGACGATCTGGCGCATTTTGTACGACCTGACGAGGTTGTGTGGTTATCTCCCTTATAATAAAGGGTTCAAGGTCGTTCGCCACAAGTGTGAAAAATATTCTAGATGACTTGAGATGATTTGAAATTTTCTGAATAATTCATGACAGCGTTGACATCAGTTTTGACAGAAAAGGGGGTTGCTACATGACCCTGGACAATTGTTTCAGCGGAAAAAACTTCTTAAGTAAATGTATTATTGAAAAAAACCACCGGAATCCGTGTGGAAACTAACTGAGCTCGGCGTCGTGCCCAAAGATGTGGAAGGGAAAATGGTGACACGATTAATACGGTTACGAAGTGAAGATGTTTACCGGCGAGACAAAGACTGTCCCTACCTTTCATCCATTTTCGTCTTAGTTTTATATAAAAAAAGAAATAAAAAAAGAAAAGCCGCCCGCTTTCAATAATGTCTAAATATTATGCTTTTTATTTTGATTGAGGGGAGGTAATTGGAGAAATAAAAAAAAAATCAAACCGCCCGCCCGCACCATTTTTTCCCCAGGTAATTGCCTGAGAACCAAGGTATTTTCTTTTCATGGCCTAAGTCAAAAAAGAAAATACACAAACTTGAAAATTTTGTCAGGACAGCAACATTGACATGGGATCTTAAACATATATGGTTTGTAGCATTTTGGGGCCTATGGTTTAGGTCTGCAAGAAGCTTTCCATATCACATATATAAGTCAGAAAGTTTACCTGTTACAAATTGGTATCTGGCAAAGAATCGCCCACCCCGTACAGCACCATGTGTATTTAATGTTAATACTAATCGTGGACCAGTAGAACTTAATGCTGGTGGTAATAATGATCCACAGAACTTCTCTTTTACTTCTCCCTTACCATATCTTCTATCATCATTCAATCCTACATACCCTATCATACAGCTGAAATTATATTACATAAACTGAACTACTATGTTATTCAGTACTCTTTTCACAAAAACGGTTCTAATTAATAGCATTTCTTAATTCAACATGAAAAGTTTAAACTTGCAATAAAGTTGAATTTTTGTGATAAAATGTTTAAATATTTTTAGAGTAATGCCATGTATTATTTTAATAGTACCAATATTGCTCATTAAAGAGTCCTGTAGGCCCAAGAATAATAATAAACAGAATACGTATGTATTGCATTATACAATACAATTACTCTTATCACTTAAATACGATGTTGTACAAGCCAGTTTTATAAAACTTGATATAAATTTATTGTTCGATTTTGCTGGACAGAAAAACCTTTCAAACAAACCACTTTTATACATACGCCATTCCATAAAATCTTACAGACTATGTAATAATTCAATCTAGTACTTACTAAGGCATGTTGCCAGGAATATTAAAATCAAAGAAAGAAATCCTGGCTTTTTCTAGATTCTGTCTGTCCATAAGACCATCTAAATAATACCGACAGGTGACATTCTGTGGAAAGGCTTCTGGGTAATTTGGTGATGATATTGTACCATTCGATTCTTTTCGACTTAATATTCGTTGATCACATTCTGAAGAGTAGAAAATCAATGTAGTGTACTTTCAAATAATAGATTTGTCTCCCTTTTACCATGCTTGAAAATCAACCAAATTGTAGCAAAAATGAATGTGAATATTGCAAAATACTTCCATAGATATTTATGAGCTTTTGAATTAAGTATAAACACACTGTTTTATTTGCAAGAAGCAATTGCTGCCTGTGTTTCCCACACACATAAAAACTTCTTTACATTTCTATTTTTCAACAAAGTTTTGTAGAATATGTGAAGATAAACCATGATCTAATAAAGTAGGGATGTACCTACCTGTACCTAATATATGCTCTGCATCTTTTTCTATAAAATCTACAATAAATAGTTTATAATAGTTTATAACCAGGTTAGAACTTCAGTGCAGTGGTAGGGTTTGCTAAATCAGATCTCTTTGTCAAATACTTTCAAAATCATCAATGATCCTAAACCATCTGAATTATTTTATCATATCAACCAAAAGCTGCTGATCTGTGTGAATAACAACCAAAGTTACCTATGATTGAGAACACTATTTGATATCTACAAGTTATTTGCAAATTAAACTACACCATACATACCTAAATTAACAAATTTATCACTAAATTCATATGTTATATTAAAACCTCTTCTATCAAAACTAAAGTCTGCCTCGGCTTCAAGTGGCGCTTTACCAAACTCTAGCCGACCTTGACTGGTCACAAATTCTAAATGTAACGCTTCACTAGTAGAATATAAAGTCGTTTTATTATATTTCCCACAAAAAGTTCCTATTTCTGGAGAATCACTAGTATATCCATCATAAATCTTTAAATAATCAAATGGACAACTGAAAATATAACATTGATATACTTTATAAACTTATATCATGTGTAAATTCAAAATACATTGCAGAATACCATTTTTAGGATTTAACATGCATAATTTGAAAGACAGCTTTTTTTTCATATGAAATATATGACACCCTTGCCATTATGCCTTCATTATTAGCTAACTAGTTTGCACAGAAAGCAGACAAAACCAAATTTTATTGCCCCAAAAGAACTATTCCACCAGGCATCAGACAGAGAAACTGGTTGGTCTTTATTCTAAGTCAAAGTTGTTTCAGAAACTTTGTTACTAAGCAACCAAATTTACTTACTATTCATCTCCATGGAATAAAGAAAAATCCACAAAAGTTAATTTTAACCTTTGACCAGGTTTTCCATGGAATTTGTAATAACAGAATAAGTTATCTGGATACATTCCAGGATAAGTTGGAGAAATGATGTATCCTTTAGTCCGAGATTCACTTCGCACTGTGTATCCACAAGACATTGGTGGTGCTAAGGTTCCTATATCATACACAGCTGAAATATAATATTCTTCTAATAAGTAAATACAAGCTGAAAATTATATTTATGATGATCCAGTATCAAATGATTTAGGTATATTAAAAAATAAATAATACATTTCTATTATAGTTGAAGATCTTAGCAAAATAAAACTTCTCTATGAACATTTTTTCCTTCAGGCATCGCCCTAGTTTCAAATCGGAAATTTCTATGATTCTTGAACTGTAAAATTTAGAATGAGACATGAAAACAACATAGTAAATAATATCATTTACATGGAGTGGTGGTGGCTGCCTCCTCTTAACTCTCTGCAATTAAATAATTCTCAGATTCTGAGCCAAGTAAACCTAAAGATCTCTACCTGAATTACAACCTCCTTCCTAACTTGAAGTCTTAGTACTAATTAGGTTAGTACTGATTAGGTTAGTACTAATTAGGACAACTTAAACTAGATCTAAATTGTAATTACAACTAATATCATGCAAAAGCATGCTCAGTTAATACTTTTTACAGGAAGCTCTAAATATTAAGTTATCTATTATATAATCATATTTCTTACATTTATTACTCTAATCTAGAAAGTATTCTACCATATTTTACAATGTTACAATGCAATAAGTCAGTCTAAGGTATATTATTATTTATTAGGCAACTTTTTTTCTATAAAATACATGCCAAGCATCACCTTCATAATTATATTTGTTAGTTCAATTCTAACTTACTATACAATAAACAGTTCAACTATCATGCTGGTTTAATCAAGTTAAAGAATGTAAAGTATTGTGAAATTGCACATAAAAATACTAATTTCTGTTGGTAAAACATCAAGTCTTGTATTAAAAAAACAAAGCTTTCTAGCTCTAATCATTAGTTTATGTATAGTGTAGGAAATCTTCAACAATTTACGTTCTTTCAAAAAAACTCATTTCACAAGTAACATCGTGAGTATATTGTCTGACAGGATGGAGCTATTTTTTTACAATTGTTTTTTATCCTTGGTGAATTGGTGTATATTGAATATAAACAAATTATTATAAAATAAAAGGTATATATATATATATATATACATGTTTATCATTCAAAAAAAAAAAAACAACTAATTACACTTAAAAAAAAAATTTTCAAAGTTAATAATGCCACAAAACTATACATAATAAAAACAAAATTCAAAAATAATAACACCTATAAATATAAAATATATTGGAGATAAATAAAATAAAAACTATATACACTGAGTTTCTGAAGGTTGGTTTAAGAATATACAGAACTTTTCTTAATATTCTTCATTAAATTTTAAAAACTGTAAAACACATCATTGAGTTCCTACAAATCTGAAAATTCACATGCAAGGCTAGAGAAATGTTTCCAATCTAGGATTATACAACCAACTAGCAAACAAATTCTAACTATAGCAATTAGCGCAAAAATTAATAATTTCAAATGACCCAAGGATAGATCAAACAGATTAAAGCTAGACTGTAGTTAGAACGAAAGGGAACAACAGATAGTCCAAGTTGAGGAAAGGGGACATAACTCAAAAAGTACCAAGACGGAAATTCTATACTTACACTCACTTACGCCAACATCTTAAAAATGATTGGATAGAAAAATAGATAGGAAATAGATATTTGCATAATTTAAAAAATTCAAAAAGAAATTTGAATAAAAAAAATTAAAATCTTTTCAGAAAACTGCAGATGCAAACAAACAATGCTTTTGAACGTCTAAAAATTAAAACAAAACTAGAAATTTGAAATTTTGCAAGAATTGCACAGAATATGTTTAAAAAACTCAAGCTTTGTGGCAAATTAAAAAAAATCTTGTACATGTATATCAGAATCTGACTTAAATATTCAAAACTTGCTTATATTGTATATATTACAACTTCAATATACTGAATACAAGGGTATTATATATTGGAGGTAAAAATGGTCACCAAAGCATAATATAGGTTACCAAGACCAAGAAGGGAGGGTAGGGCAGCTTAGTATTAGTACGCAGCCAATGTGTTGAATGTTCTTCTTCATCCAAAGAAATGATCAACTATTGAAGACTACAGCTTGCAATGTACAGAAGGATAATTTGCTGGGACAACAGCATGAGCCAATTCTTTTTTTATTTCTTATGTTAGTTTCTCCAGTCTTAGAGTAAGAAGTTTTTAAGTACCATTTCACCTGGGATGCTTGATTCAGACACTAGATCCCTATATAAGCATCTGCCAAGCTCTTATAATTGACCTGTAGTAGATCCCAATAAATATCAATGATTTTGTGTGAATAGTCTTTAGGATGATGAGAAGAACAGTCAATGTTACCCTGAGATTATAAAACGGACAGGTAAAACAAGTCTACAAGGATATTAGTTGATTATTATACATCAATATAATTATGATGCAGATTATAGAGGTTAAAGGTCATTAGAGGTGGTTTAACTGTTAAAATAAGGACTTAATATATAATGGCAAAATATTTTTCCAAGTCAAAATAAAATTCAAAGACAAAAAAAAAGTTTCGCTGTCTATCAACTGATTCTTTCAGACTTTGGGTAACCATTTACACCTAGTTAAAATAATCTAATAAGATTCTTAGTGCTATATCCATCACTTTTCATTAATTCTGTAGTCCTTTTTTCTCAAAAAATGTTCAAATTCAAACCTTGAAGTCCTTTATACCTGCTTTAAAAAGTATTAATAAGCTTCGCATTGAAAAATTTGAAAAAAGCAAAAAACAAAAAGACCAATCACCAATAAATTGTAATTCCCCATTCTTAATCACAAGTTAAAGCACCTCTAATGACACAAAACAAAACAAAACTTTAAAATTTCATACTTACATGCATCAAAGAATTCATAAGTTCCATTGAATCCTTTATAATTTTTACTAGAGTCAGAGAAAAATGATAACACTAACACATTATTCCGTGATACAATTAATTTGGGTAAACTGTCACTAAGTTCCCCACAGAAACGACCTGTTAATTCGGCCTCTAATAAATCTTCTGAATGAAATGTTAATTGTGAAAAGATATCTAAATAATCATGGTCACAACTGAAATGAAAAGAAACCAGTATTATTAACATTATTAAAATAAAACATATACAATGAAAAAAGATTCAAGAAAGTCAATAATTAGGAAACTAACTCTCTAATTGGCATAAAAAATCAGAGAAACTTGAGTAATATTCCCAAACCAATCTTAAAAACGATAAATTAATTTCCTTTCTTCTCTGTCCATCCATGATTAAAGAATCTGCTTTATAGTTTTTATGTCATTTTCAACTTCTTTCAAAAAACTGTAAGTTTTGTGGAGATTAAAGAGTTAATTATTTTTAGTTTCTAAATAAGGATCTGAACAGGTTTATGTCATGTTAACTTTCTGAGCTTCGAGTTAATTATCCTTTTATCCTTCATCAATTTTCTTATGTTTACTGAGGATAACATATTTGGCCTTAAGATAAAGATGCTTTCAAATTCAGGCCATTGATTATGCAGTTAATATTTTTTAACTATTGCAGCCTTTCACCATTGCAGTTTACTTTTTACAGACAAAGCACTAATAGTGTGAAGCCCTTATTTCTGTTAAATGCAATTGACAGGGCTCAGTTATTTAAGACAAATAATAAATAGATTAAGATTTCTTTTACGGGCCTTAAAATTACTACCCTTGCAATTTCTTTTCCCTTTTTTATCTGAATGGATTGGAATAATGTAGATCAACCAAAGAATCAAATTTTACTATGATCCACAATCAGGTCTCGCTGTGTCTAGTTTAAATCCAGCTCTACCTATTCACTGCTAAAATGGCTTGAATAATTAGTATAAAGAATATACTTACATGGGTGATCTCCCTTGAAGACTGAACTGTGAAAATTTGATACGAATTCTCTCATTCTCTCGCCCCACAAATTTATATGTACAATGAACACTGTT
Source organism: Nipponacmea schrenckii (assembly GCA_030562195.1). Taxonomy (NCBI): domain Eukaryota; kingdom Metazoa; phylum Mollusca; class Gastropoda; family Lottiidae; genus Nipponacmea; species Nipponacmea schrenckii. The sequence goes on along the minus strand of JAUJPP010000003.1, from coordinate 52,128,697 downwards.
GGGGTAATGATTAGGCCAGCCTGGTGACTGAAATGACCCATTCTTTGATGCATTTTTATATTCACTGGAAATGATATGTTCACAAACTGCAAACACAAAATAAAACTGAACATTAATATCGACTGTCAAGCATGAAATCCACCTTATTGTTTATAAAAAACCAAATTTCTCAATGAAATAACAACAATTTCAAGAAATATATTTTTAGAGATAAGTTGCTGGTAAATGTAAATGTAGACTTGTATAGTTTATATACTTATGATTGATATAATGAAAAGTTCATTAGCAACTGAAAATGTTTATTCAATTTGTTGTTTTGGATTTTGGGTTTCCCTGTGCGGTTTCAATCATTAGTCCTTGCAGTTTATAGAGAGTTTTTTTGTGCAAGCATGTTGAAGATGCCAAGTGATATGAGCATAAAACCAATTCAATAGCTGTGCTGTTAATTAAATTCTCTGTATGAAACCAATTTAAAACAATTAGGTGTGACACATTCCTTGAAATGTCAAAATATCAAATTGAAAAGTTCATAATTTGTCTTAAAAGTGTCAATTTTCTAAATTTAGGTAATTTGACCTTTCAGACAGGTTTAACCTTCAAAAAACATGTTATTCAAATTACATATCATTCAATTATATCACTTACTGAAAGTGAATCCTCCCAAAAAAATAGGTCACGATTCAAATGAAATTAGTTAGAATGAAGTCAACTACAAAGGGTGGTGCTCTGGTCTCATATATTTTTTGACAGGCACGGTAACATACACCTAGAGCAAAACTCAACTTGTACCAAACCAATCACACAAACAAAATAGAAGCAAGCAACCCAATGATCATTAACCTTCAAAATATATAAATACAAAAAACAATTGGTACCTTAGTCTTTACAACATAATAAATTCTTTTGCTGTTTGAAACAGTTCATCGACAGACATCAAATAGAAAGGGTGGTGGTTTCTATTAAACTCTTGAAATACAAAGTAACAAACTAGAAATGGTTCAGAGCTTACTATATACGATAACATAGGCCCACAGACATACCATAACACACTTAGGCTTTCAATATACTTTAAGTAAATGTCAACTTAAAAACTACTGGAAATGCTCATCCCAAATTTATTTTTAAGATAGGCTGATAGTCAAACCCAAACTTTGCTTTCTTTGATTAACTTGATACACACACAGTTAATAATAATCTATATATCTTCCTGTTTACAACATAGAAAGCATTTGAATGAATATACAGGTGTCGTAGAAAGTTTACAAGAGTTTGTTAGCAAGATGAATAACACAAAACAGCCTGCAAGTTTGTAAGTAAGAAGTTATTTAAACTTAAATCAATTTTGTTCTGAAAGTAGCAAAAAGTCATGTCATGTTGGTTTCAAATTTAAAAATATCTACACAATTATCTTTTATCTCACCAAAATTATTTTTCATTTAACGAATTCTTTGCAGTGCCAAAAATATCAACACAAATATTAACACGGCAGACAAAAATAAACACTAAATGTATTTAAAGCTTTTAAAAAAATAAATGTTTGTAAGATATTTGTTGAAATGCACCAAGTAGTTTCATTCTTTACCTACAGCAGTCTTGTAATCTGAACTCGAGGAATTGAAGAGATTGAAGAGAGCACTTCCAAACATATAAAGGATTTCCATCACAAACAATGGGTTGACTTTATTAAAAATAAAATGAAATGGGAGTTACTTCCTACTTTTCTGCATTTAATTCTGCTAATAAAGACCAGCAATGTCACGCTGTATGCAATGAGGAAGATTGTGTTAAGACAGCAGCCTGCTCTTTCATTTTTCAACAGTCAAGTACAATTAATTCATTTTCCTATCTTAACAACAATGGGGAAACTTGGAATTGACACATAAACTGATTTAGTAACACCTTTAACCAAAGACTCTGATCTGACCCCAAAACCACAATCTTCCCATGAAAACAAGAAGTTAGTGAAAGAAATATGCAGAGTTATCCCATTGTACACCTTACATTATGTACAATGAGAAAATATTAGCTTTAAACCTGGTAATGGTATTGTTCTGTACACTGGACAGTTTGATATTCTATAAATTCAGAATTACTCATGTAAGAGGACGGCTTATCTGATGATCCATTATCAAGCTCAACTTTTCTGGAATAGGAACAGCTCAAAATGGAGGAAGCAGTAGTTTCAGACTATAGTTTATAATTCATGCAGTGGAGGTACCAAGATATCTCTCATCTTATCAAGTTAACATCATGTACAAGATAAATATATATTTCATATCTGATAAAAACTATTTGTTTTGTCTTCAATGATAAAAATTGCTTTGATGTAATAGTTATCACTTGGCACTATGAACTACTGTAGTATATGAATTATGAAATAGTTATCAAGTTGGCACCATCATACATTACATATAAAAACATGTGCATGGTGAGTATTCATTACCTATACCATTCCTACGTGCATATTGAATTAACATGTATTGCAAATTTGGGAGGTATAGCTCTAATAAAAATTTAACTGACACTAAATATTGCAAACAGAGACATGGAACTAGAGTAAAAACCCATTGTTTTGCTGAATTGATTTTTAAAATGGGCAAAATTGGTAGATATTTTGACCATTTTTGTTATTGTTAAGTTGGAAACTACTGGTACTCTATAAAGTCTTCAGACAGTTCTAATAAAGACAATAAACTGTCTAGATTAACCAGATCACTTGGATATTTTATGACAGAAAATAAAAAGCCACGTTTTAATCCATTACCAGTTAAGGGAAATATTTAGTAGTGTGTAAAATGTCTGTCACTTCACACTAACCTATTAACCTGTCACAGTATCTTTATTTTCACAGGAGAAGGAATATAAACTATATCATAAACTGAACATAACTGACAAGATGTCGCTCTGAACAATGGTGTTTCGATGATCGTTAAATTCTATAAGGTTTTATTAGCTGTTTATTAATGCTTATTAAGATGTAGGTTTTGCAGAGTTTATGAGTGAAGCAAAAGACAGACCCACGAATTACACATTTTAAACCTTTTATTGGACTTGACAAGGTGGCATTTCACTGCTAATTGTCTGCTGCAAATTTTTATGTGGTGCAAGGCAAGACACAGAATGCAGAAGACTTGTTTTAAGAGGTATTAAAAGCAGTAGAATTGACCTATTAACTCCCATGCAAGCTGTCTGCTTCATCAGGTCTCTTTGTCTTGTCATATGATGAAACAGCATATATATCCCATAAGATTAACAAGATCAACATTCATTCCTTTCATGAAAAGAAAAATATGTGTTACAATGTAGAAGCAGGAAGACATAAAAGTGTGCAAAATGTCATGTATCGGAAGGAAGACATTTCCAAGATATTACAACAACTCCTTATACTAATGCTTGAATAATTTTTATATAATCAATTTGATTATTTGACTAGATATACACAGTAATGTTCATATACATTACCATGTGGATGTGAACCGTGTATATGATAATATATGAATTGCTCGTAATCTAAGATCTCCAGCTAAAACACTAAGTTTACCTCCTATTTATCTATAAACTTGATAAAATGACATTTATACTACAGCAATTTGGAAATAGAAAGCAGACATGGAGGTTTTCAGAGCCATAAATTGTATGTTTTTTCAAATTGAATATGCCAGAAGAAAGTTGTTATCTTTCTGAAAGGAAATTGAATGATATTTTATGTGATGTAAGACTATTTTAACACCAGATTAAATCTTTCATAAAGAATTGGTCTAAAAACAGATTTTTTTGTTACATGAAAAATTTATGTGGTTTCATTTAGTTCTTTCATCTTCTAAAGATTGTCTGGGTTAGAACAGTAAGACATGAGATAATCTGACATAAAGAATGAGGTCTTTGTAAGAATCTCTAGGATAGATATTCCCATGAAAACAGAGGATTTCAGTTTGACTTACAGATTTCTTCATCACATTGCAATTATTTAAACTTTTTCAAGATAGTAACTAGATATGAATTATTTAAGGACAATAATTTTAATTCTCCATATATTTGTCGCAAATTTTCTTCCCACTGGTTTCTTGAAAACACCCCTTGACATTAATCTTTTCCAGATCAAACCTAGATTAGTACCTGATCCCTCTGGTTGGACTCACAGATCAAATTTAGATTAGTACCTGATCCCTCTGGTTGGACTCGCAGATCAAACCCAGTTTAGTACCTGATCACTCTGGTTGGACTCGCAGATCAAACCCAGTTTAGTACCCGATCACTCTGGTTGGACTCGCAGATCAAACCCATATTAGTACCTGATCCCTCTGGTTGGACTCAAAGGACATTTATTTTAATATCCTTGTCAAATTACAACAACAGGAAGTCACAATCTATATCTAAAAGGTGGTACAGGATGCATAATAATAACTTGATCAATCAAATATTATTATGAATATCAATTCTCAGCATTCTACTGAAAAAATAGATATCTGTAGCTGAACATCAAGTGATATTATTATACCAGTTCCACCCATACATCTATTACCAGTATTATTTTTACCAGCAAAGTTCATACTGTCCCTCCCTTATATCATTAACTTATTTTCAAAAAACAAAACAAGTCTAACCTCCAGAGGTCAAAATGGTCCACCCTTCAGATATTCAATTCCTGGGAATGTTTATTCCTATTTCAATGTGAATACACCATGTTAAACTGGATCAGTTAACTTGGTGACTCAAGTATTTTTCTTGATAACAAGTCAATATGTTCTGTCAATATTCTCTTAAAGATTGTTTAAATATGGAGATTCCTAAGAATTGGTAATATGCAGGGATTTGGAATGACAAGAAAAAGGGAAAAAGCGACATTCTTAACATACACAATTTAGTATAGACAGAATCATGTCAGATAAAGTAAGCATATTTTGGAGGGGAATTGTGCCAGGACCACTACGATTATTGTAATAAAATAACACATTTTTATCTTGGAACTTGTACAGTTTAGCTGAATCACCGACATGAGAGAAATGAAATGAAAGGAATGGAGTCTGAGGGCCTAATATACTGCACCTTATGGGCTAATGAAGATGGACAATGCCATGCCATGAGGGAAATTTTGCCTACACTTGTTGCACTTTCCAACTTTCAAGGAATTTAGTGTCAGTCCATCTGACCTGCATCACTGACAAGGGGAAACCGAGCTGAAAATTCTGAAAGCTCATCTTGGTGTTACTGACTGAGCCACCATGGCTTCCTGAGAGAAATTGAGATAAACAACCATTTATATACAAGTCTTAACCATCATGCAATAATAAATAGTTAAGAGGTACAAGTCTACAGAGACAGATAAGAAATAAAGTGTGTTTTACTATAATTGTCGAGTGTTATAGACTAAAGGAATTTAAATCGATTTGTACTTTGTTATCCTGTATTAAAGTTTATTGAAATTCAATATTTTATAAATTAAAATGTGTTATTGTCAGAGTATACCATGTTCTTTGTTCTACAACTAAAACATTGATTACCATCAAATCTATCAGTATAAATTGTTCATTATATATAATATTAAACTCCTTAACATTTATACCTTTACAAAAACTCGGAATTTAAGGATTTAAACCAAAATGCCCAAACTTCTCTCTTCCATTTAACACACTCTAGATTGCCAAATAAATGGAGAAAAGCAGAATATCAAACTGTTACTACTTTTATTTCATTCTAAATAGGGATAGGATATTTAGGTGCTCTTTTTAGACAGAAGCCACTTAAAAAAAGATAGTAAAACAGAATTTAAAATTGAATATAGTGATTGACCATTCAGATGATTGGATGTCTGCAACTAGGGAAAAAAAATTAAATAGGACAGGACAACTTTAACTTGGCCTTCAAGTAAGTAATATAATCAGACAATCTATAATTTGTCTAAAATATGATTTTAAGTGATTTAAAGGTTACCATTGTCAAGTGATTATAGTTTTAACTGTTTTCTAGTTATCTTGATATACCTGTTGAACCATGGATAAAACACAGAGGAATTATAAAACTTATTTAGTGGAAGTGATCCTTTGAAGGTGATAGCTGAAAATTTGGTGATTTTTTGTTGACACCGGGACAGCATATAATATGTCTGTTGAAGCTTTCCAGTTCCAAAGTCATCCGACCACTGCTTATAACAACATGCTGTAAATTCCCTTTTGGAAGTTCATACCTAATATTGCTACTTTAAAAATCTGAACATTAATTCTGGTGTTCATGAAAAAAAAAAGCAGTTACTTTTGGCTCAATGGAAGCCCTAGAGTTTCAGACACTAAGAACGCAATTCAACCTTACTTCATAAATAATTCTACCACTTTCTACTTGACTACTTTGAACATTAAAATATTGACGGCTTTGCACCGCCGATATAAATTTGATCAGAAGATTAGCGAACTGACATGTTCTTAGAAGAAAAGAATCTTTAGATCCACGATGGAACCAGACTGGCTTGTGATCTAAGAAAAGAAAGTTTCAGTCTACTAGAAAATCTTTCAAAGATTACTGTGATAAATCACATACTCGCTCAGAATTTAGCTTCATATTTTAACAAAGTTATTGAACTTTTAAATGGAGTTTTACATTTACAGTAACAATGACTATAATGGGAGTTAACTGTTACAAGTTATTAAATGGAATTCAGGAGAGAGAGTGTTTAAAATTCTCCGGAAAAATAACAGTATTAATTCTTAAAATCAAAATTAGAGTATATATATCCAGCCAAATGGGGTGCATACTAAAGACAGTGCTAAATATATATCCATATATTTTATCTTTTACCCAAGGTTTCCTATTCAATAACCAATTCAACTGTAATTCAACTCGGATGTTAGAAAAGGCACTTCACTGATATTTTAAAAACAATGTCAATCAAATTGTTTCTGATGTGTGGCTATTTTGACAGGTAACATAAAAATACTTTTTTCATCAATCTGACCAACTTTAAAAGAGAACAACCAAATCACTAGAGAGAGTAGCAATATTATCTTCAATTTGTTGCTTGTCATGTTACTTTTCCCTTGATGAAAATTTTCACTGTCATTGTAATTTCCATTTTGCAGATGAATTGAGATACAAGTCAGTGAGATATGATCGTTTTTTGCTGGCATGTTTACTACTTTCATTTTGAATTAGCTATTTTTTTGGCACTTCAAAGTTAATTTGAACATGTTATCCAATCTACAAGCTGATAGAACATCATTACAAATTCATGTTTCATTACTATACTTCCATATAAATTTGAGTCACTAATATATAATAATATACAGCTCAAAATTTAAGTTTATTAATTAAAATTTTAAAAAATCTGCCAAGGATAAGAGATCCTCTAGAATTTGCCGTTCCGTGAGCCACTACCTACCCCTGATACACCATAAACACAATGTTCAACTAACAATTCAGACATAAAACATGAACAAAACATCATCATACAATTGTATGACAATGTTTGCGGGCAATGTTTGATCGTGTTGACAGCTTTTCCAACAACATTGAACATGGTCTGGTTGAAATGTTTCATCTTTTCAACAAATTGGCAACATTTACATTAGGTATCAACCTTTAAGAAATCAGCTGCTGTATAAAGGATATGAGACTAACTTTCCATGAGGCTTGGCCTGAAAATGATTACCAGCATAGAGAAAATGTGGAGAGTACAAGGATAACAATACTTTGAAAATGATTGGCCCTGATCTGTTAGCTGTAACTCACTCATTAAACTCCTGTTTGATGATGGTTGACAAGCTTGAACATACAAATGTATGATGATGTTCTGAACACACGTATGATAGTGTAGATGAGCCTTAAGAAATCAATAAGGATTATCAATACGTATTTATTTAGCATTTGTTCGTAAAGAAAATACATTCTAAAAACACATAGGAATGGCTAGAACAATAGAGATTTGTTTGGCCATTTGTCTTAGGAATCAATAGTGGAAATGTTTTATCATTAAGCAATCTATTAAACTAACATTATCCCAGTCTACTATTGATACCAAGTTTTTAATATCAGATTAAACACAGGCCTTTATTGATTACAGTAATTACACACAAGTGCTGTTAATTTGACTGTATTCACTGGCCATTTCTATTTCAGCTCTAATATCTAAAAGAATATATATGACTTCAAGCTTTAATAGATCTTGTAGAGTTAAAGCATCTACAAAATATAGCTAAATCTACAGGTAAAATTTAAAAGACCTATGAATTCACTCCATTCCTTACTTAGGAAGAATTAGCTTTAGGTGATTACTGAATAAACTTGACTCAACGAAGAATTTTTTTTTCAGTGGATCTAATCTTTCGAAAGAAGAATAAAATCATTGACCAATCCGATTTAGTGACATATACTGTCTAGTTGCATCGTAAGGTCAAACTAAACACCAGTTTATTATTAACTTATCTAATTTTACACAGTGTAAATGTTTGAAATAGATCTATGAATTCATGTTAAATAATACTTCTCACTGGACCTAGACATGTAGTAGTCTTGTTTAAATGTTTCCATCCATTAGCTCCAGACGCCCAGACACTCATCTCTTCAATAAACTCTTGTCTACTTATAGTCACAGATGACCAGAAGTTTTTATCTGATTATTCAGTGATAACAGTTAGCCAAAGTAACTTTCAGACTAATTTCACACTTGTTCCAGTATTTTGGCTTATTACTTAGACCAAATGGCAGCAAATATTTTAATATTCTGAATGCCAGGGGTTATTTCTAACAAATTTGGTGAGGTGACAATCACGATCAGAATCTTATGTTTTCAGGTTTTAGAACCATTTTGTTAAATACTTGTTTGGTAGTTTCTGTAATAAAATGACAGGATTTATTTCTTATAACTGCAGATTGAAGTGAATCATAAAAATCAAAAAGAGCTAGCCAAACTGAGGTGCCCATTATAGAAAGTGATCACAAGCAGTTTCTCAGGCAATATTAACTGTCCAACTCTTTGTATGACCTTAGCTGAATGTTTTAAATCATGATCTAGACAAACCTCGTGCTATATTGTCTAGCTATCTATAAACTAAGAAGTTGTGACAGATCAGCAGACAAGTGGACAGTGACAGGTGTCCAGTGGTAAGAATAGTAATTTGTTACCAGTCGACATGCTCTATCCTTTACCTTCCTCACAAGATAGATTGACCAGTCATATAATCAATGTTAGTTTAACTTCAATCAATGACCAGAGAGGAGAAAATTACTTGGTACACATACAATTGATATTTAGAATAGTTGTACATATTCCTAAATTATTGGACTGAATCTGTCACTAATGTCCTAGTGGAGTTCGTGACAAGTCAAATTCAACAGTTATTTACAGCAGGTCTCATGGCAGAAAGCTAGTAAGATCAATCAGATTTTATTTAGAAAATTCCTGCTTGAAAGCAATAGGGTTCATTTTTAAGCATGTGACAATAGTGGAAAATTACCTGGTGAGGTAACTTACTTTCTCACCTGTTTTAGCAAATGAGGACAGGCAGTGTTCAATACAGAAAAATTGGCTGGGACAGTTGGATGATCTTTCTCTTTGTCTATGTCCGACTGTTGAGGGATCAATAGTCTTAGATGGTGAAAATCTGGATGGCAGTTCAAAATGGAAATTATTGTCAAAATATTAAGGAGAAAAATTGAGATGCATTTTGACCTTATTTGACAACCACATACTTCTGAGGTTCAAATTATTATTGACTTGATTGTTAATATTCAAGTGCATTCACTTTGAATCAGCTGTTGTCAAAATACTTAGTTTCAAATATCATAGAAATGCTCCTTACATATTCAATTTTATGATTTTATTCCATCAATAATTCCAACCCTGTAACTTTGCTATAAGTATCAAAGTATATAAAACCTCTTATGCCTTTCTAAAATAAGTCACTGCAGTTACAACTTTCAATAAGAAATCAAGATACAAGTTTAAATAACATGCAAAAATGTAGAGAGCATTTACAGTCAATTATTTGAATTATATTAAAGAAATTCATAATCATATTTGAACAATGATTTTCTAACCATCTTCATCAAATAATATGAAGACCTCTTGGTAAGGATACATTAAATCTGTGGACTATTGAACTATTATCTATTTCTATCTTAGCTCCAGGTTATATCTAACTCCATTAGTCTTTCCAATAGAATTCTTCTATTAAATATAGAACAAATATAGAAGAAAATGGAGAGTAAACTAATAAAACATAAAGGATACATAGTTGAACATTAAAAATAAGTGTAAATGAAGCAGGTATGTTGCAATGACCCTCCTGAACTGAAATACAGACTGTTTTCAGATGTATTACACCAGATCAAAACTATAGCATAGTTGTCATCTAAATCAGGGATGAGTAGTCCACAAATAAGATGGTGGTTATGTCAAATTGGCATCTCTCTATCCCATATTGCTATTATTAGGTTTTTACTTTGTAAACTTATCATAAAAAAGTGGACTTCTTTTTATAAACTTTCATGTCTTCTACAGAGAATCTATTTGCAAGTCTATGTCTATAATCATGATTGTGAAATAAGTCAACATCAAAACTTCAGGGTTTTGTTAGCTGCTTCAGACTAGATACTATGAATCAGGTATGCTTGACATATACAGATAAAACAATCTTACCTCCATTTAATGGTGAATGAATAAATAAATAAAATCATTGTCAAACTTATGAATTTATTTAAATATTATGAGTCAGTTCCATCATTAAAAACTGCTGATAATATCTTTTTTTTCAAACATTAGTACAATCATGTTGTATTTTCAGTGTCATACTGAACAGTTTGTAACAAATTCTACCAAGTTGTTGAATACAAGTGAACTGTTTTATAATAAAGCTGAACAGTTGTTAAACTATTTATTTTTTCAGCTGTTTGAATGAATGGTCTCTTTTCTATTATTTCTTGATAAGTAATGAGTATTTTTCAAACCTTTTATTGAAAGGAATGAGTAATATTCTTGGCTATGTATCTAAACTGTTTCCAAACATTTTTTGTCCTTATCATGAGACTCACTGAACACTATTTATCTATTAGAAGTTAACCATTTCTTAATCTTTTCCCCTCCTGGAAGGAGAACTGCTGCAGATTGTAGCTCACCAGATATCAGTGTCATTTCAATGCCTAATTTGAGTTGTTAAGTTTTAAAATCTTTTGTTTGGCCCCAAATAATTAGTTAACATTAGTGAACTGCTGGTGATATCAGTAAAATACAACTTGAACAGTTTTCAGTTCTTTATGATTCAATCTCAGATTAATCAGATAACTACAGGTAATTCTAATGAATTGAAACTGTATTACATTTCTCAGGTATGCTCACTAATACCACCAAATGTTCTTCTCTTTTGATCATATTTCACACACTGGTTCAGAAGCTTGAAATTAGAAGACCTCTTACCATTAGGAATCAAAATTGCTGTGACTCAAACAAACTTTGACTACAAAAATGCCTTGGTTAAGTGTACGTACAACTTTAACCTTGATTATTTGTGCAATTTTATTGATAAGAGGAAAAACCAGTAACATAAACTGAAGCATATTGTACATAAAGTTTTCTAAAAAGGTAAGGATTTATTTACAATCTTGTTATACTTTTTAAATTCATCCTTAAGCTAATTTTCCGTTTGAGAAAAAAGAAGAAAGAATATGTTTTAAACCAATCAGATATTGGCAATATAATGTCTAATGTTGTCATTAAACTATCAACCAGAGGACGAGATAATAGAGTCTAACAGACTCTGACGACCAGTAAATCCCTTTAAGCCATTTTAAGAGTAGTCGAGACTAGGCTAATGACATAAGAGTCAGATTATCCAGACATGAATACATTGCTTCCACAACCCTAGAGTCTCGTTGCGTTCAAAAGGTAACAGACACATTTTCCATTTATTTATAAACAAATTATAAGTTCAGTTCAAAATGGAATTTGATAAAAAAAATTCGTGATTTTTGATCTAATAAATAAATATCATTGGTGACACCTAATTCCCAGATATAATTTCTATATGTGTGATAGTAATAATACTTCAAATTGAATATATAATGACAATACATCTATTTTTAATTTTAATACCACAGTATAGGTTGTTATTTTTTGTATCAAGGAGTATTTTCACTTGTTATGACTTTAATATTTTTTAAAATTTGAGGTCTTAAAATCTCTAAAATCATTGTTTAGTCTCTGTGTAGTGTCAGCTGTCCTTATGATAGTTTTGTCAATTTCAAATGGTTTAAGTACTGTACTTAGTGACCCTTTTATAACAATTTATGTAAATTTCCATAAACATGCATTATACATCTGAATACAAGTACTGGTAACAGATTGTTTTCAACTTACATAATTTCAAAAACCATACTTAATAATTAATTCAGTTACCATGACAAACAAATTTTAAGTTATACTGGTCACTAAATTATTGCTTTTAGAAATATCACAAAAACATTGATAACCAATTTTAAAATGTTGAAGTACTGGTACTTCCACTCTCTGAAATAACACAATAACTACACTTCAGTCAAGACATGTTTGTTTTGACTGACAATCAATATCCAACTGTATTTTTCAATATTTTGAAAGTAATATGATGTATATTATCAATAACTAATTTCGGCTCTATTATTACACCTGTTCAATTTTAGATTTAACATTATTCAGAGTGTAGATTTGATAAATTATAACAAAAGATTGGTATATTATTTAACCACTGAACATTTATCAAAATTCAAATTCAAGTTGTTTTTAGACATATATCAATGTCTATACCTCTTCTCAAGTCAAATAGATTTCTAGAACTGAGTATTTCTAGAGAAAATACTCGCATAAAGAAACATCGCATGTGATTTCTGTATTTAACTATAGTGCTTATTGTATAATAACACGTCAAATTAATTAATCAATGAAAGAGGTAAACTGATATATATTCAAAAGAAGATGCCAACCAATGCACAGCAAATATTTCCAGGACGTTTCCATACGCTTTTTTTATTTTTGACTTCCAACTGGCCGAGGATCTTTAATCTGCACAGCCTGTAACACACAAGTCTTATATGAAGACTGGACACTTGTCAGTCTAGCCCCCCTTGTGCATCAAAAATTGGAAAGTTATGCATGTGGGGTTGAACTCTAAATCGAGCTGGACGTAGCTAGCGACCTCATTTGATAAATGTAATTGTCAATGCAAATATAAATACTTAATATATGTATGCTTAATATAGATATTGATGCACACCAATGCACATATCAGATAATTAAATACATTAGACTAATTACAAATCAAAGTATTTAATAATATAATAAAATAATAAATACAGCCACGTTTTCATGCAATCTAGATATTAACTGATTCAATAACTATAAAACAACTTGGTGCATTTCATGATTAGCAGACAAACTGGAGCCATGTGAATAAAACTTTCATTGAGAAATAATATTTGAATTCATATACACTATTAAGTGTTGAATCATCTCTGTAAAAGCTTCATGTAAGAAAGATGATGCTAGGTAATATTATTCCTATTCAGTGAACCAGGCACCATGCCCACTTCTTAACCACCATAATTGTACTTAAAGGGATTGTTAAGAGGCTTTTCTAAATTTGTTATGTGTACTTGGGACAATGATAGCATCAATTTCCAGATGTCATTGGTTCCTTTTATTCAACTAAAAGTAGATGTCTGCATAATATGCAATTAGTGGCGTATTCAAACTTCTTTTTTTATTGGAATTGCAAGAACAACAGATGAATGGGAGTTGGAATGATACGAAATAATGCGTTCAGTGTCTTTGCAAGCTTTTCAAGATAATTTAACTTACTTGACCAAATGCTGTGAAATGATTGAAATTCTATTGCACTAAAAAAAGTTTTAGAAATTGATCAAGGGCAATGATGCAGAGCATAATGATCACAGAAAACTTGGTCTACTTTAAATTTTGGACATTCTGAGGATAGAAAACTGCAGTTGAAGTGAACCATCATCTGGAACAAAATTCATTTTGAACGAAAAAAAAAAAAAATGACATTGAACAGAGAAAATAGTATCTTGTAGCTATGAGCTACATGTTTAATGTTTGGGGATCTGTGTTGGTACTTTCTTGTTTGGAATTTTTCATCCTGAATGTCTAAAACAAGTATCTTTCCACTCCATACACCATTTATCAAATTATTATTCATTTTCATGTTGAAAAGTAAGATTTAAGAGAGTTACAGCTTACTGATGGTTTTTAAATTAGACAGTCTAGACGGGAATTACTAAAATATAAATCTCTAAAAGATAAGAACAGTTCGATAAATATCCTTTTAGCATATGGGGGATATGTAATATATCACATAGGTGACACTTTATACATATTATATTAAAATTGATGAGAATACATCACAGTTTGTTTGGCAACTCATAACACTGATTTCTGTAAAAGGGGGTTCATTCTACTAACCACACATAGCACTTACCATTTGTAAAATTTATTAGAAAATCAAATTGCAAAGTTAGGTTAGATAAGCTTCAGTTTTCTGATCACCAATTGTGATCCTTATTATTAAAAGAGATTAAATTTTACCAGGAATCAGGCTCCAGCATTCATTACAGAATTGTTTCAACAATAATAGTTGGGATTGCTAGGTTTATAAATATTTTTAAAAAAATAATTTTTTACAGTCTCAATATATATTGATGTATTAAAATATTATTTGTATAGGTATTGATCTCTTGGCGCCATCTGGTAGAATGATTGATTACTCCCAACATATCACTAAGAAAAGATTTAGGCCCAACTGCCTTTGATGTTATTTTACCCCATTTTACATATTTATTCCATTTTAATAACAGGAGTTCAAAGTGAGCAATTTTTCATGCATTTTTTCTGATTCAAACAAAATGATGAATGCATTATGAAGAAAAATATGCTTTAATCTTCTCTTAGTGCTATCAGTAAGCAATTGATTTTTAGATCATGTGTATGAATTGCTTTCCTAAACATACATTCTGTGCAACCTACAGTCCCAAAACATTTCTTTACAAATTTGCAAGCTAGAGAAAGACACTATTAGTACCGTATTTTGAAGATAAAAGAAAGACTATATTTTACAAAGATAACAACTTAGGTTCACAAGTCTGCTTTGACAGGGATCCTTTCTACCAGCTGGTCCTTGGCCAATCTCTTGTCATTGATCTTCTCCTGATTATCTGTACCCTTTTACAGCTGGGTGGACTGGAATTATGAGTGAAGATGACTTAGTCAAGGTCATCAGACTTTCACACTCTGGTCAAGATTAGAACTCATGTCCGACATTTTTAATGTATCCATGACATAAAGAACCAATGCTCTAACAGCTGTGCTATAGATTGTGTCTACATGCTGGAAACATCTTGGCAATGATCTTCGCAGGTTTTTTTAAACTTCAAC
Source organism: Nipponacmea schrenckii (assembly GCA_030562195.1). NCBI lineage: Eukaryota > Metazoa > Mollusca > Gastropoda > Lottiidae > Nipponacmea > Nipponacmea schrenckii. Next base: position 52,113,291 of record JAUJPP010000003.1, on the reverse strand, counting down.
AATGAGGATATATATATCTGCTCCGTCACACAAATTATGTTGATCAAGAGAAATCACTTTTGACTCAACTACAATGTTAATTTTGATTTGTAAATTTGAACACAATCTTGTCTCCTTAGTAATGTATATTGGTCCATATTAGAAGGAAACCAGTGTAGCAGATGTTTGGTCTAGTTTTATCTATGTTTAGAATCGATACTGTAAGGATTTATTCAGATTGAAGATTTGTTTGTGTCTGGTGATAGGAATAGAGTCAACTGTTTGATTAATATTTTGATATTGAAACAAGTCTTCATTCTGATAATTATACAAATATTGCTGAGCTTTGGCCATCATAATACATATTTACAAATCAAAATTTGTAATATAGACTTTTTACAAAGAGTTTTTATTTTAAAGGGACATATACTTGTAGTGGTTTGAAACAATCTGAACATGGACACAGTCTGTAGAGAATGTATTGAGACAATCATGTGAACAAATTAATTCCAGAATGTTTAGTTATTCTTGAAATGCTCCTTAGTTGATTGACAAGACCAAACTCTTAAGGTTGGTTTTTACCCAGGGTACACTTTGTACATAGGGGTACATTTCCCTATATCAAACTAATGGTTCCTGCTCAAGAACAACCCTAGTAAAGTAATAGACTAGTCAAAGAGATCTGACAAAGTCTTGGCGAGATCGTTATAGTTCGATCTTCAATCGTCTGGCTTCAAATATCAAATTATTATCTAATACATTCTTACTTAAATTGCGAGAAAATTGGTAGTAAAAATAGCCAAAGACATCCTGAAAATAGTCCTCAGATCAATTTTGAAAGAAAATGATTGAGAATCAGGGGTAGTTTATTGGCTATTATTGAGAAATAAGGACTAATTGAATTGTCTATATCGATATTTCTTTGTGAAATATGGCAAGATGGTGAATACTGATTGTTCCTCTAAATTGAAGATTACCAAGAAAATAAAAGAATTTCTTTGTGGCTGACATTTAGAAGGTAATTTTTGTTTCCACTGTGGTTCAGTAAATCAACAGAGAATTGATTGTTTTTAGTACTCTAACCATAACCAAGTGGTATAACTTTGTCAGTAACCCATAAAAAAATATTAATTATTTCCCCCAAAACCAAGAAAAACAGAACTCTTGTCCTTGGTTTTAGGAAGTCTTTCTGAGTATTTATTCAAAGATGTATCCTTGTGTTGCTGTACAATCCTGCCAGCACTTATACAGCACCAAGAGTTTGCTTTCCTCCAGAAAATAAGGAAAATTCTACGTAATATACCCAAATTAAAATTGTAAATAAATGTCCATTTAGGAATGAAATATAGTCGACAGACAAGTGTAGCTGTGACTGTTTGACCAATGTTATTAAATCTTACAATGATATTATCACATCTTCGATTGTATTGTCAAGATTAACAAATAGACAGCCATAGGAGGTTGCCACGGTAATCAATATCTACCACAGTAACGTGACATGTCTACTCTTCAATCCCATGATACATTGTTATTATCTAACCCAATCAAATTTGATCTGTTTGATTATTTGACGCGTTGGCGTGTCTCCAATGCTCAAGATAAGTTGATTGTTCTGCTGCTTGTTACACTCAATAAACACATCTTCCAACAGATTCATTCTCAGGTTCCTCCTTGGATTCCAAGTCTTGAAGTCCAGACTTCCCTTAATAATTATGATTTCTGCAGATTCTTGCTCAGTCATTCTTCTCTTTTGTAAACTTTTGAAAGTTCAAATCCCCAAACAGAGGTATATATTCTAAGACAACTATGTTAATTTCAATACATAGATTTTGGCTTGTTTTGTTTTATTTAATCTATATTTAATCTTCTGTATTCGATTACCAGACCATTTTCATGGTTCTTTTATATCTCTCATTCATTTCCTAATCCTTTTGCTTTGCTAACAAATAAAGCGGTGGTTAAGGTCTTAAAGACATGTTGTCCTTGAGAGAAACTGTATATACTATCTAATGTTTTAATTACCAAAATGATGTTCAAAGGGTTAAAGTGCAACAGAATTCTCAGTTGCTTAGCAGCTAATATGTTGACTATTGACAATTCTTTAACTGGTAAAACCTAAACCCCAATGGGTTAGAATTAATTCTGTCTATATTACATCCGAGTTTGATCTATTTGCAATTGAATTTCATTGTCTGTAAACTACACCTGATGCTGCAGATAGCCAATAACTCAGGAAATGGAAGAATTTGTGTTCTAGTGTTCTGTATGTCAATAATATATAGCACATTAACACTAACTGTAAGATTTTTGTTTGGTTGGAAATAAGGCACCCTGGGTTCGAGTCTAATTGTAATTCATGACATCTTATGCTGCAGAAAGTGAATAAATCAGAAAATGATGTAGAGTTATGTTATGAATTCAGTGTGAACATTTTACAGACAGACTTTCAATTTTTATCATGTCTAATCTTATTTGATAGGCATTTTTATCATGCTTAACTGTCATTTGAGTTGCATGAATCTTCCCTGGAGGATTTCAACTTCCAATCACATAAAGTATATTATATCACTTTAGATTAACCCCTCAACGCTGGTAAATCCTTTCTTTAATTTCAATAACTTCAGCTTTTCTTGACAAAGTCATTTTCCTTTCTTCTATTTCATGAAAAAGCAGTGAACTTCCATCTAAATCTATCAGGATTTCGATAAAATTAATGACTTTTTTATGTAAAAAAAGGATTTTGTTGTGTTCATATTTCCAAGATTCACTGGAGCCAATGGTCTCAATATTTCACAATATCTCTTCAATTTTTTTTATTTATCAAAAGCCATTTCCATTCCAATATCAAAACTGTTTTAGTACAAATATAAAATTTATCTTTTAAACAGCATAATGTATTTCAAATCAATTTAAACTGAAATATTACAGCAATTATAACCATGAGTTCAGAAAAATAACTTTGGAATGTGATAGATCATTTATTTCATTTTCTTGACTTGGGGTAGAAACAACAGAGTACTGTGTGTTATCTTAGTATTCTGACATTGTGGGTAATCATGCAGTTTTTGTCCTATGATTCGAGATAAATGTACACTTTGACTTACCTCCTTTCTTACTCAATGCTTTTAAGGCAAGATTTCAGCTTCAAAAATACTGTCAACTTACAAGTGAACACTTATCTATTCAGTCAGATTTCTGTCTTTCTAACATTCAACTGAGATAATTCAAAGAAGAACATCTTAAGCTGCATAACAATCCACAATTGGTACTTAATCATTGTCTTCTATGATGAGAATGTGACCACCAGCAAATAAATCAGCATATATGGACAAAACCTTAGTCAAGTGGCAGGCCTGTTGACCAGCCCAGTACCATTGATACATTTTTTGTGTAAACATACAACTAATACAGAATAAACGTGTACCAGATTAACAGTTCTGGTACACAGACACATCAGCTGCAAAGAGACTAGAAAGCAACAAATAATCATTATAGTCTGTAACTTGAAACTACAAACTAAGCTTATTTGACTAATCTTTTATCAAAGATATAATTTACACGATTAACTTACCAATGGAAGCTTTAAAGGCAACTTGATATCTGTACTTATCAGACAATAAACATTAACTGGTTTGTGACATGAGCCGGTGCCACTACAACAGGATAACAATCCATAATTACACCTGACATGAAGTCCACAGAATGCAACAACTATCTGTATTCCAGATATACATGGAATCAAAGAACCATTCAAGGTGGAAAATTAAATTACCATGACCTATTTTATCAGAAACACCGGCTTACAAGAACACAACTGCAGCTCCAAACCTGTTTCTCCATCATATAAGGCTTAAGATAAAGTTGAGGACTAAGTGGTGCCTCATAATTCTGTACCAGTCAGCTCCACATCTTGTAATTAAGGTACTAACAAAGCTTATTTGACTCATCTCTCTTATTAATTAGTACTATTTTATCATAACCATATATAACATTATAACTGGTTAGGGATCATAGTGTTAATACTTTCTATTGGATTTGATCTGTTATCAAAACATGATCCTGGAAGCTTATTGGTCTAATCTCTTGATACGAAAATAATTAAACGTACTAGAAATACAAGCTACTTATATGTAGGTGTTTTTTGTTTGTTACCATTATGAGGATCATTATCAATATATAGAAGTTGTTTACTTTACTCAAAAGGCTTTGAAGGAGGTGGTGAAATTTAATCAATCAAAACAGCATTTGTCATACAAGAGAGGTAGCCTGTACTTTTGGGCGTTCTGACATTTCATTGAGTTAAAGATTATGTATCTATGAAGATATCTCATATGAAACTGTCACAGAAAGCTGCTATTCGGATAATGTCTAGCCAATTACTGGTTGATTACTGATTCAGACTAATATCTAAAATATTTCATTGTCACAGACAATACTGCCATTGTACTGGTCCAGTATGTGTAGCCTGATCCGTCGTTCACTATTAGTAACTATTAATGTTTGGTGCAGTCAGCCAAATTTGGACATGAGAGGTGAGTGGTGTTGGCCAGATAGATAGATATAAGTATAGTACTGGTCAGAGTTAGGGAGATTGGAGTTAACGGCTGTTCTGACCAGACATGCCGACATGAAGCAGTGGATAATAGTGGAAATATAATTCTGAAGTAGTATTAGAAGTTCCTAATGTTTAAATAGATCTATAGCCTGTGTTGTATTTTCAAAACCCTGTCTATCAACCCATACCAACAAGAAAAGTTACAATAAAACAACAAACGTTACAATGCACTAGAAACGTTACAGATTGACTTCAATAATTAAAATGCAAAGAACCTGAATGTGTCTTTTTCTCCAGTATATTTTATGTAGTTACGTAGTTTGGATACATGCCCAATTAGTTGTAATAGTACAGAGTAATGTTTCTGAACTTGAAGCTTTGAATTTAATAAATCATGTTATTGAATCAGAACTTAAATAATGAGAATTAAAAACTGAGCTAGATTGATCAAAATGTCATAATAACTGGTGAAAATCACAACAATCTGATAGTAAAATCAATTAATTTCTAAAAATTAATCAAAATATTGTAGAATTCAACACTAGCTTAAATCTTATGGGAATTCAGACCAATTCACCAGCATGAAATTAAAGTTTTGTAATGTTATAAAATATTAGTCAACATAGATTTTATCACTAGTGCTATATTAAAGGGATATTAGGTCTTAGGATGATTATAAAATTTAAGCTCTCAAGAACGATCAATATAAGTATTTATTCATCTGTGAACTTACCTGGTGTCATAAAGTAACAGAATCTCTTAAAACCTTGAAAACTCGCAAATCTAATTCATTTAAGAAAGATAGCTTGCCAGGCAAGGTAACATACGCCCACTGGCAGCCTTGAATTTGAATAATAAATTGAGCAATAACTCAAAAAACATTCACTGAATTGTTATGGAAGTCAAGGGCAAAAACTCAAAAACTGTTCATGGAAAATCGTCAAATTCAAACTTGACCACCATCTTATCTATTTCAATACTCATACCAAGTTTCATCAAATCTTTTAAAAAATTGTAGCTTATTTTGCACCTTATTGTAGCTTCTATAATGTCTACAACAAATGTTGACGGACAGACAGGGGTGACGACAATATACCTCCACATATTCATGTGGGCGTATAAAAATGCTTCAATTTATTAAGTGTTTTTCAATAATCAAATATATCTTTATGGATAATTACTTAGTTTTTTGCATGTTAATTTTTTTTTTTATTATTTATGGCAGCAGGTATATTTTCTGATGAATAGAGCTCTTACTGGCCAAATTTAAAATTTTCAAATTTTATGTTCATTCTTACAAACCCTATTGCAAAGGTGCATCAGGAGATCTATAAGGATAATCATGTTATTGATGTATAGGTAATGAAGTTGTTGATATTGGTCTTGCACATGTTGCATAAGTTCTTACTTTTTGATCATTGTGTTTCAGTGCCTGTCTGTTTTAGATATATTAATTTTAAACTTCTATTAATGTAGTAAATGGAGGTAAATTTCATCACCTGATGTAGCAGTATAATACAAGTTAAATTTGTTAAGGCCTACAATGTTAGATATATTTGAAACTAAAATTCCAGCTTTTCAAACTGGATCCTAAAATCACATTGATTTGCGGTTTCCAGTCTCTCTTGTTTTGAAATAATTTGAATTCCCATTAGGTGTTTGGATGACTTCAAATGAAATAGCTCCTCTTATTTGCAATTAATCATTTTAAAAAAGAACCGTGCATTACTATCTGCAATTTAGACTTCCTTTACACACCCATTTTTTAAATTGAAGTGTGTCTGATATTTGTTAACATGTTCAGTCTAGTTATCAATTAAAACAGATTTATTCATATTTCATAGTGTAAAATCACTCCTACTGTGATATTATAATTTGTTAATGGAATGAAAAATAACTACATTACAGCATACAGATATCTTCTATATAAAATCATTCAATATTGTTTATTTGAAAAAGATGTGTATTATGACAAGCAGACAACCTTTCTGTGGTCATGTCACATTGAAGAATTTTTTTTAATATAATATTTACCTTATTGTAACATTTGATTCCAATGTGTTATATGTCTAAGTGTCATATTGAAATGATTATAGAATTTTCTTTCCTTAATATAACAAATTGTTTTTATAAAATTTCAATCAGGTATTTCAGTATGTAAAATATAAATTTTGTTTTTATATTAATCTTGATGAAATTTTTTTTTTTTTTTTTTTAGAAAAAAGCGTTTTGAAGATCAAAATTGGAACATCTCTAATAATTCTTTGAGAAATTACTCTAATCTCCTACATGCATACATTTCATAATATCTGGTTTGGAATATTACTTATATTTCTCTGAGCTCCACATATTTTCACTCCATCTTCATTAGTCCATTAGGTGTAGAAGAGTATAAAACTCCCTTCATTTCATGTGCACAATTCATTTGCTAGAAACATACACCACTAAGAGTTACTATTGTTGTTTTATTTGTATCAAATAATAGGGAATTTCCTAATTACCTCAGAATAAAATTTTGATTTTGGTTCAAATGTTCTAAGTTTGATAAGTTTTTATAGATTGCAATGTGAAGAAATGTTCCATCAATTTCTAGAAACACAAGACTCAATCTGACCTCTGACGAAACCTAGGTCAGAATTCGCCAACAAGTTATTATCAATAATTTATATTAAACATGTGAATTATATTTCTAGAAATAAACTGGGTATCTCTGTGCTGATATAATTTCATTAATATCTAGTGAAATTGGTGGGAAGTTTCTGTGTAACTTGATAAGGTGGTAATTTTGATTCAGTGAATCGTGGCTTTGATTTTGTCTATCAAATTATATTGTTGTTAGATTGGACCATTATGATGTCTTATTATAAGAAATCATATAATAAGTTATATTACTCTCTGTCTTGGTGGGAATAATGAAAACAAATAAGATTTCTAATTACAGAATTATTGTCAGGTTTGAATCTTATCTGTCTGTTTGTTCCACATTTACTTCAAGTCCACACAGATTCTTCAACTTAACTATAGAGCAGTAAAGTTGAAGTTTAATACCAACATTAAACTGAAGTAAAAACTTTGTGAATCATTTTCTCCTTTTCTGTAAGTTAGCTTACTTGCTAATCTAAAGGTCCAAGGATCATAGGTGTGGAGAACCTCTTGTGTTACCTCAATAATTACAAATCAACAAATGTAGGACAATGCCCCTGTCCTGGCAATATTTTTTTTCATTGCCTGGAATTACCTGTCTTCATTAGCTCAATAAAACAATCTTTAACAGCACAGGAATTAAAAACCCTTTTCCTTAACCTCGGCACATAACCTCATTGAATAATCTACTTGGTTGCTGCACCATATACAATGGTAGCATGTATACTACATAGAACACAATGTAAATTGGAATAATTGCAGACTTCTATCAAATCTTCCATTCCTTGTAATTTCCTTAAACAATAATAATGGCTATCATATTATACATGGAAATAGAGATAGACCATATTTTACAAGATATATTGCACGCCATCAAGTAATGTATTATTGGAAAATAAAAACTGATTATTCTGCAGAAAACTAGTCTTATTTTAAATGATTAAAATAAAATGTATTTCTATGGATGTCAAATAGGAAATTTAAGATATTTGAAGTTTGGTTCATCATATGACAAAAATGACATTCCAACATCAAAATCCGACTTCTGTTATCATCAAAATAGGATGTTCAAAAATAAATTCAGAGAAATGATTTTTAATTATATCTATTTTACTCCAGATCTACAACTTACAGCTCTATAATAACGGTATTTACTTTTTTCATAGAAGAAATTGATACATTTCATAAAAAGGCAGGATTCTTTGATTCAGAGAACACTTAACAAAGTGTTCAGAATAATCTTTCTTAACATTTCTTTAACTCACATGTAAAAACTATAAAGAAATCTCAAAAACATGACCAAAAAACATTTTGTGAAGTCATTGATATCATTTTATCAGTTTAAATAGCTTTAAAATGAAGAAACTAAAACATTTTCTACCAGACAATAACATTTATTCTGACAATGCACACTACTGCAGGTTAATTCGATAAAAATCTTAAAATATGTTTAGAATTGTGAGAAGTTAACAGAATTTAAATGTCTGAGAAATCAAAGTGGAAATGCTAAAATAAACCAGAAATATGTCTGGGAAGAAACATGGAAGTTTGTTATCAGATGATAAAGTTTTAACTCTATTGTAAGTTGCAGACATGTATGTTCTATTTCTGCTGACGGCCGAAAGCTGCAGTTGATATCAGATGGTGGAGAGATTTAGAAACTGACATAAAAGCCATGGCATCAGAATGTTTTTTGGCATATGTGGGATTCAAAACCTACAGCAATAATTCACTTTGTTTCCATGATATATTATTTCAAAATAATTCATGCTGCTTTTATAACCATCAATAAACAAATTTTCATTTTTACTATCACAAAGAGATCTTATAATGTTCTTCAAAAAGTCTAAATGGGCAAGTTAACATAGCTGCTTTCAGTTAACAAAATGATGTGTAGTAAAAGCAGTTTTTGTCCTCAAAATGATTCATTCTGTATTTATGTAGCAAATCATGTCAATCAATAAATTACTACAGAATATTTAAAAACATTTCATCAGTTCATTTTCAAATCACTACTTTATTTGAAAACTACCTGAGGCGGTCAATAAATATGTTTATTTAACAACTCTTTCAAAGGTGACCTGCTATGATATGCTTTTAAAATTCACATGAATAATGATGGAAATCATTTCCTTTATTGTAGACTGCAGTCTTAAATATTTCAACACGATATTTTTATCTCTAAATAATCCTACTGTTATGTGATTTGTTAAAAGCTATGTGTTAAAGAATGTCAGAAGGAATGCAGTTTATTGGCTGCATAATTTTTTTTCTACTGTCCTAAATGAACAGCTTGCTGAGAATGCATTAAGATAGTTCATTTAAATTTTCAGTAGTTCTAAAAGATATTTTTTAACCTGAACACAATCTTTCTTATTACAAATCTGAACGTAGTAAATTTCATGCTACATTATCTAAGTTGACTGATTGATACCTTGTATGACATATGACTAAAACTATTTCATGAGAAAATGCAAAAACCTGTTTGTAAGCTTAAAATCTTATATAATCTTAATTTGGTATTTTCAGATCTATTCTCTCAAGCTGACTGAATAATAATACTGCTAAATCTAAAAATCAAATTGACCAATCAGATGACTGAATCAGTACAATTATTTGAATTTGAGTAAGACTGTGATCAGAAATCATCAGTTCTTCTTCATAAATCTTAAATTTAAAAAAAAATAAAACATTTGCAAAATTATCAGAAAACCTTTTTTGTATGGTGTACAAGTTAAAATTCAGTTTAAGTTACAATTCAGTAGAAAAGGACATAATTCTATTGAATAATGACTTTTTCACTCCTCTGATAAATATACATCATTTGGTGGTGTGACTTCAAGGTTTCAAAAGTGAGCCACCCATGTGACTTTTCTAGCATATAATTTATCATAAAACGCATTAAGAAAAACAAACAGTGATAACTATCATATATTTCTAGAAATAATGCTCTAGAAAAAAGACAAGTGTCAATTTTGACAACAATAAATCAAAAATAAACGTTTGCTCAGAAATATTGCACGAGAGTTGTCAAAAAAAGATAGCTTATCAATGCCCAAATGATTTAAGCTATTTTATGGGTCTTTATTTTCAGCTTCCAACAAATTTTACGAGACAAAAACGAGCACCATTATAAAAGATAAACTAACTATTAATGTTTATTTCAGGTATGTGTTTGCATGTTGAAAATAAATTATGCAACTGCAAGCAAAAGACTAGACAAGATATTTTCTGAAACATGCCACTTTTTTTTAATGTGTTAGTCTAAATTGTTGTATCAATCATTTGTAGCCCCTGGATATCTTGGTAATAACTTATTACATTTCCACCATTAAGTTACATTTCGATTATAATGTCTAAGTCACAAGGACTGCTCATTCAGAAAGGCAAATATAAGAGTCATTTTGTTGCCTGTTATGAAATTTATATTGTTTATTCTGCATACTTTCAAGGCATAGTTTAAAATATGGATTTAGCTATGTTTCACTGCTCTAGAACAACCCTTCCAGTGATAATCAATTGAATAATGATGAAGTTGAATGGGTACTTCATTAATTACAATCCAATTGGAGATTAAACATCTGAATCCCAGACGAGGCAGATATCAATAGTAAGCTGAGAAAATTTTCTTCAATGTGAAGCTTTTTTCATTTCTTAAAGTTCAGACTGGAGAAGTAGGATGCAATACTTAAAACTTCAATTTCATTAGCAGTTTCATGCACACAAATTAAAAGTACACTTAGGTTTGCACCAAGGTAGCTTGTATATTTTGTTAATCTTGGTGAATACCTATATCATAGCAGCCAACAGGTTCTAGACGATGTTTTAAAAAACTAACATGTAGAGAGATAGTTTGGCAGGGCCCCAATGTCACTGTAAACCAGGGTAATTCTGTTTCTGTTTTTTTTTTTTGAAGTTATTCAGTATGATGTTGATCAGAATGTTTAATGGTTATTACATGATACCGATGAAACTGGAGTAATGTAAAAGTTTTTACAGAAGATACATCTCTAATGTTGTGTTGATAACCACAGTGTAGGCGTCTGTTACTAAAGCCTTATTCTCAAAACTTTTCAAATGATCTAATCCTATGATCACTAACAATCAATTTGAAATTTATTTCTATAATTTGATAATACTGTTTTTCTTTTAAATATGTAGACATATATTATCTTAGTTAAAGTTTTTGAGAATAATACTTTGATGGACAAATTCTGAAGTTTATTTATTTGTGTTTGCTGGATAAAAACTACAGACAGTTCTGTGAAGGGTCACAATTACAATAAAGAAGAACACAACTTGACATTATGAAGATATTTTCCAATGATCAGAATGTCATTTGTAATTTTATATAGTGTTTGTAGAAAGCTGAATAAAACATGTTTTATCAGAATGTTTGGATGAAATGTGTATTAGAACTAATGTTTAATCACTTATTTAACAATGGTTTTGTGTAGATATACAATTAAGATAATTAAAATAATACTTACGGCTATGTTGTGTGTATAGTCCTTTAGAGAAACACAATATAAACAATACTCCTATAAATATTATATTATTGCCATTCCATAACTCACACATTTTCTGGAACATATAGAAAAAGGAAAATATATTAAACATGATTTGCAAGCTGCAAACTATGAATACTAAGACCTACCCTTACTGTGGGCAATAAAAAAACAAACACTTAAGCCAAGAATGTAACTAGGTTCCAACTAAAATATATAAATACATACATGAAAAAAAGATTGAAAGTTCTGGAACACAAAAATTCTGAGTTTCTTTGCAGGTTTTAATGTGATTCAGTTTTGACAAAACTAATCTTCAAGAATAAACTGAAATATCAAGAGGTTCAAACTAAAGAAAGAAAGAAAGTTCTGAATTGCAATATAATTAGTTTTCAAGAACACAAAATAACTTTGCTACAATCATACAGTGGTTTCCAAGAATAATAGGTAGAGATTTGCATGTTTATTGTAGAATATTTTGAAAGATTTAATAATAAACAGACAGTGAAACTATATCTTATCTGATCAGCAAGATACTGACATTGATCAACTGAGTTGTAGTAACTTGCCTTCATTTCACATTAACTTTTTAGATTTTCAGATAATTTTTTTTCTAATTTTGTAACATTTTTAATGATGGAATCACATAAGACCTGAATCACCTGTTACATTAATTCCCTTCCTCTTTAAATTTCAATAGAATGATTTACTCCCTGATGGAGTTTTCACTGATTGTAACGAGAAGATAATGAGAAGTTTTTTTCACCTGTTGGTACTCTTCTCTTACTATTCCTTTGATGTTTTGTAATTAGTTACCTTTCCTCAATGGAGACTTTAAATCATTTTGTTAGAAAATAATCAAGGTTTTGTTTCAACTAAAAGATTTGGTAAATGTTTAAAGTTTTGTTATAGTAATTGAATAAGAATGTATGAAGAAATGATTTAATTTTCTGAGAGTTCTGGGTCCTTCATTTACCCCAAGATGATTTTTGTGTTCCAGTCAGTTGATGGGCAGTCATTCAAATATATATTTCCTATAATCAAATTTAATAGAGATGAGATAAATTTGCTTAAAATGTTCATTGTACAGGAAAATGTACCACAAACACAAACTGAGATTCTATGGCTAATTTACTTCTATTCTGTGTTAAATAAGTTTAAGTTGTTATGAATGTCACAGAAATTGATCATTTGGCCAAGTCATTCCGTCATCATTTTCTGTATGACTTCTTTCAAGTTTTTTAGATTGCTCAAGGTTAGCACAAATGTCTGAATATCACTTATTGAAATTTCTCCATTTACAAAATCATGTGATTTACAATAAACCCAGACAGAAAACAAATTAAATACCATAATTCTGACAGAGGGATGCAAATCTGCTGTGGCTAAATTGATTACACATCAAACAAAAGTGGCCCTGAGAGTTTTGTAATTCAATTGTCGTTTGTAAACCTTTTTGATGAAAAGAGTTGATTTAATGCTAGCCATTTTGATGATGGTACATCAGACTATAAAGGAAGTGGAGCTGTCTGGTGAGACGTAACAGGATTAGGTTTGAAGGCTAGTTGACAGTAGAATTAATTTGATTGCGTTACCATGGGACATATCATTTCAACCCAATTGATCGTTTTACACATTGTCTATTTATTGAGCCTGACATTTTACTCAGTTCCGCTACGTTACTGGATCCTGCTTGTTGAGACTATCAATTGTTAATCAAACTGTGTTATCCGGCACAAAAACTAACAAAAAACATGCTAACTGGGAGCTTAGATTCCACAGCCTGAATGATATTGACTCGTAACCCTTCACCATATATACCAGTTATACACCATATAGGTGATAATAAGAATTAAATTGCTGGGATATGGATATATTCCACAATAGAATAAAACATTTCAGATGGAGCTCAAGTAACATTGGTTTCAAATCAGTTTAAATACAACTTTGTGGACATGAACCTTCTAATTAACCATGCAGAATGGTTTACTGTCTTATTGGCAGTTATTGATGGCCTACACTATGTCTAGGATGTAAACGTTTGATGGACTATATTCAATCACTATGTTACTATTACCTAGTTATATGAACAATGTAAATAAACTCATCACAGAATACACAACAAACTCAACCATTCAATACCTAATCAGATGTACAGAAAATGTCAGGAAATAACAAACAACCATAGACCTACAGTATCTGAAAACCTGAACTAATTTCAAGCTGAAGCTAGATACTTTTTCTTGTTCAAGCTGAAGCTAGATACTTTTTTTGTTCAAGCTGAAGCTAGATACTTTTTCTTGTTCAAGCTTGTAATTAGAAAAATGCTGCCCTTGCTTTGAGTTACAGAAGTGTTTTTGTTACGTTTTTATCTAAATTCAAAGATAACTCTTCCTTGTTCTAACAAATAGGATCAATAACATGACAGTGTTCATAGCTAATGGCCAGGCAAGGAAGCACTAGATTGACAAACAAAAACTTAACCTGTTCAGTCAAGCAGAAGTCAAGCTTTAAAACACTAACGAGCAATAATAATTGAAAAATTCTGTTACATTACTCACAAAGCTAGACACTCTGAAAAAACATGGTAATAAATCGTTTCAATCCTGCCAAACGATAATTTTTCAAAATGGTTCTGTCTGAAATGGTCATAGAAATGGCTCTTTTTAGATGGGATAAATGGATGGAAACTATTAAAATGTGAGTGAACCCTAAAGGGTATAATTATTGATTTAGTATAGAAAGAAATTGTTAGACAAACACTAGTCTCATTAACATTGTCTGATCCCAAATAAATAAGGTAGGGATTATAACTCTCTATTGTGCTTTACCCTTTCATATTCTCAATGTTACCACAGTGGCATAGTTCAGATTGTAGCAAGTGGTTTGTTTGCAGTTAGTCCATTAGTTGCAGTAGCTCATATCCTCATCAACTTAAGGGCAATTCTTATGTTAAAGGCTTGTGCTTTCGAGTGTAGACTTTGTGTAAGATGAGGTATTTAACAGGATAAAGTTGTATTGGATAAAAATAAAGACATTTATATATTCTGGATTAGACAAAACAGAAATTATGTTTGTGATTAATTGCATATTAAATATATAATTTAACTTGAACACGGGTAGAGGTTATATAAACAGGTGTAAAGTAATTAGAAATTAAGAAAGGATGTGTCGTTTAAAATTACCTTTTTACCTATTCCTACTTCCGTTTATTTCTCAATCTTTTGATGTTTTATTATCAACCATCTGGTTGTATTTGTTATTTTTGGAAATTCTTTATCAAGAATTCTCGGTTTCTTGTTTTGGTCCGGTAACTTTGCCCCTATTACATAAACTTGATATCTCAATTCTGATGAATCTAAGAGTTCTGATGATTACTTGATTGGTTAGATCCACAATTTATGATGATAAGATTCACAAATTTATGATGATTAGATTTACAAATTTATGATGATGTAACAAACAAACAATGTTTCGGATAAAATGATTGAATTCCCACGGCTTGCTTGAATGCAAACAGTTCAAATTCCTATTTGACCAAAATTGTCTTGTGAATCTAATGGTATCCAAGACATTCATATTAGTTTGGATCCCCTTACCCTTCCTTTTTAAGAAAAAAATAATTATGAATTATAGACCTTTACAGTTGTTCTAGTTTGTTCTCATTCTAGTTCATCAAGCAACTTCTAAATAGCTTAATCAACCTAACTAATTTTGTGACCTATTATTAAATTCCTGATTTCATTCCCAGATTCAGTGAAGCTGCAGTAATCCATCTATTGATGTGGAAGTCAACATTAGAATATTCCTTATTGACAGGCTTTCTGGGCTAACTAATTCAATGATGGGCCAAAACCATTGTTTAGCTGTCATGCTTAGATGATCCTTGAACAATGGTTGCTATTCAATGAACATCATATAATAGAAATTACCAAGAATTGACCTAGAAATCTTTTTCCATCTACAGATCCTATCAGCTAGTTCAGTAACTCAATTTCTAACAAGATACAGCTCTAATTGTCCTATCTGTAAGCAGTCTAGAATATGAATGTGTCTTATTGAAAAATTACAAAGTCAATCAAGGTTTTGCAAGTGTTGAAACTTCCACTTGCCCACTTAACAATTTAGATGCTTTTTCACAACAAGGCCGCTAGAAATGTCAGATGTAGACCTAGTTGAGAAACATGTTACAACCTTGCTCAGCCATTTTGAGCTCTGTGAAGTTAATTTGTCATTTGGCTTACAAGAGTATGGACAGTCTCAAGTTTGTTAATAGATTAGTGAGTTCCTATGATTGCCTTTTCTTAAACAAGACTGGTAATAAGGGACTAAATTAATCCAAACTCAGTGTCTTGTCAATCATCATTTACCTCCCTTGGCAAATTAGACTCAGGATTCAGATACAAAATTTTGTTAAACTGAGGGTCAATTCAATTAAGAGTCCTATAAAGGACTATTATACAAAAACAAAAGCCACAAATTCATAGTAATTAAATAATTCTATATAGGCCAGTAGTAAATAGGAATACTTTATTGTTCTGTACTATCTTCTCCTGCAACTGTGAAACCCCCAAAGAAACAATCATCCCCTATATACAGGCATGAAACCGCCTCTGCCCATCTTACTTCCCAGGAAAAACCTTACTGCATCACCTAAACATAGTCTTCAATCTTCTAAGATTGCTCAAAAGACTTTCCATTTCAACATGAGGATATGTAGTTTGTCTCATTGTTACAACCATTCATTTAACAAACAATTTTAAAACACATAACAATCAATTAGCTGAAACAAGTCCTGAAAAGAACAATTTTAACAATAGCAGCTTTTCATTTAATGCAAGTACAATGTAGCAAGCAGTGTGGACTCTCTAGGGTACATTTTAAACTTTGTGAAAAAAAATTTCTTTTCACTTAAACATTTTTTTCCTAAGGGACAAGCTTAATGTAGACCCATAAAAACTTCAATTAAAAAAGAATTTAAATTTTTTACATTATATTGGCAGTATTAATGATAATTGATCATTTCATTGATAATGGGATTATAGGGGCCTACTAATAATCATCAGAAAGCACTGGTATGGACAGTGATAACGTTAGATCAGTCTGATTCTATATAAAGTCAATAGAATGTAATAGAATAATTTGTGTAGATCAATTATTAAGGGGGTTGACAACCTTATCGTTCGAGGTGTATTTCAATCAAGAAACGTATTAAGTTGATATCCATTCTATTTGGCATTAAAAGAAACTCATCTAGTAAAAATTTTAGCTCAATCGCTTCAGTAGATAATCTATTTATAGAACAAAATGGGGTAATCCTCTATGTAGACGTACAAATTACGTTGTCAGTTGACATTTTTGAGTACTACGTCATCAGCTAAATAAACCTTTCTACGTCCGATGACATTGCGTTTGTCGATCAGATTTGCATTGGGGGAATCCAGAAGACACGTGATTTTCCATAAATCTTTATGTCACATGTAAACAGAGAAATTTTATGATTGGTGGGTAGGGGTGTTTTAACATGTGCTAAACCATGGTTTTAGCACTCCAATTGTGTGGTTATTGGTTCATATCGATGCCTAAAAGGTGCTTAAAGATTTATACAGCATGAAAGACAATCTTTTATCAACATGATCGTTAATTACGTAAGATTTACATGTGTTTGCAAAATGTTGAAAAAACCTGCCATTATTCCAAAATTCCGATTTCTTTGGCTTCAACTAAAGCTTACGATGTCCTCTATAACTTAACGTTTTTTTTGTAAAATGAATAGCTTTTTAAAAATTCAATTTTTCGTAAATGCACTCACAAAATTTTGATTTCTATCAATATCTTCAAAACAAACAAAAATTTTCCAAAAAGCCAACATATAAAGTTGTAGAGAAACATGTAGACTTGCGTTGTGCAAAAGTTCAACCTTCTATATTAAATAGTCTAGTACATGTAGATATGCTAATTTTAAGGGAATAATTGACGTTTTTTTCGTTCATCTTTCATACCCTATTTCTCAAAGTTGAAATGTCATAAAGAAATAAATTTTATATTTTTGGATAGCTGAAAGTCCCCTCTTTCCATTGATATTTAAATATTTCAGATAGGTGGAAAAGAAGTGGTTGAAATCGTCTATTTTTTGTACATAGGTTTAGGGTTGTCAACCCCCTTAAGATCCCAACAGTAGACAAATTGGTTAAAAGTCATGTTAAATAGTCTTGCCCAAATTTTTTTAAATTTTTAACTGTTTTATCCTGAGAACAGCACCATTTTAAGGGGTCAACAACTGGCAGCATATAGGAGAATTTGATTATTAAAGAAACATTGAGTTTTTTAAGAAGTTTAAAATCACTGGTATTATCATTTGTGTATTTGTATATGTTGATGACAAATCAAATGAGATGCTATAAACAAAGCAACTTTATACATTTAGTATGTACACATCTGGCTACAATCCTGTGATATACATCTTACAATAGTGAAAAAACCTTTGTTTTTTTCTTGAGCAAACAAGAAAAGAAATAAAAGAGAACCTTAAAAATTACAAACTGCCAAGCATGACAAATTATGCACATTATGTTTGTTAAGTTTTTCAGTTCTTTAAAGAAGATTATGAAACTTTAATAGAATAAATAGTATATCTTCAACCAAGCATAGACTTCACTCCCTCTTTATCTAAATAATTACTTAGCTTAGTGTATCTTATTTTATCTTTCAAGTTGTATAATTGTAAAAATATAGTTGCTTCTGAAGGTTTTCTACTGACAAAAGTGAGCTTTTTTCTTATGCTAGTGCAACTTTAAGTATTTGCATGTGATTATTAGTTATTAGGACTTTCAGAAGAGATGCCAAGCTGACAAGCCCAGTAGTTTTAATCATTACATTCACTGCCAAGCTCTATAGAATTAAAAATCGCTACTACCACCATTTACCTCTGAAGACTTACTAGTTATTACCTCCACTGTCTTCCTCTGTAGATTTACTAAAGCTACCTCCACTGTCTATCTTTGTAGTCTTTCTAATTGTTACCTCCACTGTTTTCCTCTGTAGATTTACTAAAGCTACCTCCACTGTTTTCCTCTGTAGATTTACTAAAGCTACCTCTACTGTCTACCTCTGTAGTCCTACTAATTGTTACCTCTACTGTCTACCTCTGTAGACTTGCTATGCACTACCTCTACTGTCTACCTCTGTAGTCTTTCTAATTGTTACCTCCACTGTCTTCCTCTGTAGACTTATAAAGCACTACCTCTACTGTCTACCTCTGTAGTCTTTCTAATTGTTACCTCCACTGTCTTTCTCTGTAGACTTACAAAGCACTACCTCTACTGTCTACCTCTGTAGTCTTACTCATTGTTACCTCCACTGTCTTCCTCTGTAGACTTACTGTTGTTCGCTACCTGTATTGTGTACCTATTTAGTCTTTCTGATCATTACCTCCACTGTCTTCGTCTGTAAACTTACTGTTGTTCGCTACCTGTACTGTCTACCTCTGTAGTCTTTCTAATTGTTACCTCCACTGTCTTCCTCTTTAGTCTTTCTAATTGTTACCTCCACTTCTACCTCCATGGTATAAATGAGAATATCAGACAAAAACCACGGCTGCTATTTTCAGACGGACTGATAACTTAAAACAAAATAACAGCTTAGTCTGAATGTCCAATAAATATATCTAAAGACAATAACAAGGTTAATGTGTCATTAATTTCCGAGAGAAAATTAATATTTCTATATTTTCACCATTAAAAAATCACTTTGTCTGTAGACAGACAATATTATTTTAGTACACTACAAGTTAATACACACATTTTATCAACATCAGTGAAACAAATCTAGCATGGCTACTAGTACATGATCTTTTACAGGCTTTTCATAAGGGAGGCCGCACTTTCAACAATCCTGATTGTAAACCAGTGACCATATCCTGCAGTTTTAGGGGGGAAATGAAATGAAATGAATGGAGTTTTACGACCTACTCTTCTGCACCTTATGGGCTAATGAAGACGGGAAACGCCAAGTAGTGTGCAATGAGGGAAATTTTGCCAGGACAGCGCCATTAGCCTACTCTTTTTGCGATTTCCAACTGTCGAGGGATCTTTAACGTGCACAGCCTGTAGCACACGGGGCCTCGGTTTATTGTCCCATCCGAACGACTAAACGCTTTGTCCATATCAGTCCCTCTGACCTGCATCACTGACAAGGGGAAACCGGGTTGAAAAATCCGAAAGTTCATCTCGACCTTTGCCGGGATTGAACCCTGGACCTTCAGGTTTGGGAGCAAGCGTCTAACCCACTGAGCCACCGCAGCTCCCGCCGTTTTAGGGGGGAATCGCACCTAAAGTATAAATGCTCTAAAACTGACAATGATTCTTAGTTATTTTTTTTATGTAGATAATATTAGAATAAGGAACTTGACTTTCTCAATCTGCTAACATTTATTGGCTTTCAGAGATAAAAAAATCATTTAACCAATGTGAAAATAAGTTCGGAAGAAAGAAAAAACAATCAAACAAAAATAGGGTTCATGTTAATCAGATTTTCTTCTGTTAATGGATATTTTACAACATCAATATTGATTGAGGGATGTCGGTTCCTTACCACAAATATTGATTCTAATACAAATTAATAATATTCTTTTTCTTCCTAGTGAATCTGATCGAAATGTCTGATTTGGAAAAACGCTTTCAGTTGTATTCTGTTTTTTGTTTTCTTACTATCGCAATTTGTTCATATTGATCCCAAAGGTCCTGAAAACATCTTGTCTTTTATATATTGTATCTGTAAGATAAGTGTATATCAGTGAGGGTGTAATATTATCCTGATCAAAAAGTACAGCTACCACACATTTTTTCATTGTTATGTTGGAAATTTTATTTCAACTCTCCTTGAATCCCCAGTCTCACATGCCTGGATTTTACCCTATAATCTGGGTAAAATTTCCAAAATAGTTTTGCAGTCACATATACCGACACAATACACAAGTAAGCCAAGGAGTAAACCCTGCTGTTGGTCATTCTCAATCCCATAATTAGCCCATAGAATATTTTTTACTTTGTTATTGCCCTTTGCCAAATTAACCTATGAAATGTTGACAATAGCCATATCATTTTTCACTCAATTTAATACCAGTGTTTCTGTAATTAGATTGGATGAAGATTGCATCATTTAACCCTTATTCATCTGAAATTATCTAGGAGAATATTCTGCTCCAGACTGACAGGTTCTACAATAAACCTAGTAAATATTGAATAAACTTCAATTACTTCCAGATCAGCTTCTCTATAAACTTCATTAGTAACTTGCTTATTTAATGATTATATTATATTGATTATATTTTAATACTTTAGATCTCTATCCTATATATATACAAAGGGTGTGTTTGCTCTATATAAGTGTGTGCCAAAAAAACCAAGTACAGTGACACAACTATCTTTATTACCATTTGATTTTTCTGATTTTCAAAAGAGCTTATCCTTAAATGATAAACACATATACCAAGTTTTGTCCAAATATGTCCAGCAATGGACCAAAGGACATTAGTGCAAAGATTTTAGATTTCAGACACCATCAGTTCAACATTTTTTTGTTATCAAAAAAAAATCCTTTATTATGTTTCAATAATTTAAATCTGTAATCAAAAAGTGCATAGGAGTCTGCTTTCTGGTGCAATTTTTCAATCAGTCCAAAGAACTTTGACAGATTGCTCTTTATTTAGGATGTAGGTCAGTAGACCAGGTTGTCAAGTAAATGAAAAAGTCTAGATTAATTCCTATATTTATTCAGAATTGCGCAAAATAAATTGGTCATTCTTATTAGATAAGCTTAACTTAATCTCCCATTATTTTGAGCAAACAGAGTGCTACTGACACATGGAGATGTTGGTTGGTTACAAAGAAACAGATATTGATTTTCTATCAAATCAAACTTATAACAAAATGATATATAGATGTATATTTCAGATCTATATTTATCGGACTTGCAGCAAATAGCTAAATCTAGACACCCTTACTTTCAGTTAGTGCGAATATGACAATGTTATAAAGACACATGCAAGTTTAACAATAACATACATACAATTGTCCTTGCAGCAAAATGGCTAAATCTGGATAGTCCTACTTCAGTTAGTGCAAATAAGGCATTGTTATAAAGATACATCAAAGTTTATCTAATAATAAAATATATCCATTTGTCCTAGCAGCAAATGCTAGATCTAAATAACTGTATGTTCAGTCAGTGCAAATGAGACAATCTTTCAAAACACACACACAAGGATGTATTTCTATTAATACTATAATTTTTTTCTTTTCTATTTATCCTTGCAGCTACAGTTATTATTATTTCAGAAAGCATATATAAGACAATGTTATACTCAGAAGACATACATGTAGTTATGTGTAGGAAAGTTATATCTCCACTTTCTAACAACAATGTAGAATATGGTCCACATTTGAAAATACCAATAACATTAGTACTTTGTTAACTAATGAAATAAAATAGACTTCTCATTTCAACAATCTGAATAAAAATTCTCTCATGACAATTCAAGAATGAATGTTCCAAAATTCCATAAGTATGAAAAGTGGTTGAAATGGAAACACCATCTAGACTGGATCATGATATATAATCTTCAATTTCGAAACACAGAAGACAATGCAGGACAAACTTGGCCCATAAATGGTTTCTTAAGAAACTGCATAACACCATCAATTTTTGATTTTTTCAGTTAAAGTATCCAGTGTGGACCTAAATTACCTCAAAGGGCAATATCTACAATCTTCAAAAGAATCTGAATTGATACTTAAGGGGAAAAGACATACTTTAAAATCAAGAGATGTGCTAGAGTGCATTATCTAATAAAAAAGAAAGAGCCTGCTAACAGAGGACTTGAACCATTGGAACCAATTTCAATTTCAGCACAAGCAATCTTAAAATCATTGCATGGAAATGAAATGAAGTTGCAGTAAAAGAAGTGAAGTAATTAAATAGAGCGAAAGACTTCTGACTACCCTTCTCCCCAATTGATGAGTTTTAAATCCTAACATAATGAACCATCTCATTCTATGTCATGACGTGAAAAAACTTCTTCAGAAATCCTTGAAAATTAACCTTTTCTTCAGCGATCAAATAGAGTGAACTGATTCCATTTTCCATTTGATCAAATCTTGCCGATTTCTTTAAAAAAGAAAGTCTTATTGGAGGAGGCTAGAACACGAATTTCCCATTTTTCAAATGAAAGAGTTTTATTGCATGATTCTAAAAGTTTTATTGAAGGCCAATTTACCCTGATCTCCCTCGAGTTTTATGAGGTTTTGACTCCAATGAGTAGGTTGCTTGGTTTATGAGATGTTAGTTTTAGTTTTCTAACAAATCTGATCTGGTAAAGTACAGTAGGTGTAGCTAATAATGGTCCTAATGGCAATACACAGTGTAATTTCCCTTTGTTCTACCCACAGGGCCCTCAAATACAATTTCTTGTAGCCCATTAAAATGGTGAGGGGCCAAGATACAAAATTCAAAACGAAATAATAGATAAGCATGGCTGAGTATGACGTTAGACTATCCAGTTTCCAATAACAATTGTGAAAGTGAAAAGACTGGTAAAATGGTGTTAATATATTTTTTTGTAATAAAAGCATGGCTACAATTTCGAAAAAAAAGTGAAAGTAGTTAACGAAAGAAAGATTACCACCTTGACCAGAATTTAAGTAGCCCAATGGATGTTTTGGTCTCTTATAGCTACTGGGCTAGTGGTAATTTAAACCCCCGAAATCTGAAAAAGTCATTGGGTACATCTTAACTCAATCTGCTGTTGGATGTTTGAGATTAAACTCAAGCTCGTTGTCTTCATTATACACAGATAATAGAATTAAATCAACTAATAACATTATTATGATCTAATTATATTTTTCTAGTTGCTTAAAGCCGTCAGTAATATTTTATGTCATAATTGTATCCCAGAGTTAACCATCTACAGAATGTGAGACAAGAACTATACAACTGTTATTAAATCAGTTGAAAAAAAAAACTGCCTGTTTGTTCCTGGCAAATTGAAGTATAAGAGGAAATGTCTGCAATCATATGATTTTTTGTAATGTTAGTTTCATCAAACCTTTACAAAAGACGTCACGAAAGATCAACAGAACAAGTTTAACTCAGTTGCCTATATTGAAAGAAATATTACTAATAAAAACTCTAAAGAAGTTTTTCCAAGTAAACATAATGTAAAGACTATTGTCTATATACTGTTCACAAATAATATACACCATAAGTAACATCTTCTTAAGGGGGTTGACAACCCTAAACCTATGTACAAAAAATAGACGATTTCAACCACTTTTTTTCCACCGATCTGAAATATTTAAATATCAATGGAAAGAGGGGACTTTCAGCTATCCAAAAATATAAAATTTATTTCTTTATGACATTTCAACTTTGAGGAATAGGGCATGAAAGATGAACAAAAAAACGTCAATTATTCCTTAAAATTAGCATATCTACTAGACTATTTAATATAGAAGGTTGAAATTTTGCACAACACAAGTCTACATGTATCTCTACAACATCACGTTGGCTTTTTTAAAAATAGCGATGGCCCATCGTAATACGCCCACCAAATTCCATCAGAACCCGGCTCCCTATCGTGTTTACAAGGAATTTAGGACAAGGGCAATAACTCATAGTAAATATTTTTCGATTGGTTTCATTTTCGATAGGCTTCATCCTTGGATCATTACAAAGACTCATTCCAAGCTTCATTAAAATCCATCAAGAAATGTGGTCTCTATCGTGTTCACAACAATTGTGGACAGGCGGACAGACAGACAGACAGACAGAAGGCTTCATCCTTGGATGATTACAAACACACACCGAAATTGGTCAAAATCCATCCAGAAACCATCTCTCTATCATGTCCACAACACATTTTTGAACGCAAAATGAATGTGTTTTCAAGAACAAGGGCAATAACTCATCAATTTATTTTTCGATTTGTCTGATTTTCAATAGGCTTTCATCCTTAAGTAATAACAAGCAATCACAACAAATTTCATCAAAATTGTAAGCGAGATATGCTTTTGGAAAAATGGCAGTTTTTTTCAACATTTTGCAAACACATGTAAACCTTACGTAATTAACGATCATGTTGTTAAAAGATTGTCTTTCATGCTGTAGAAATCTTTAAGCACCTTTTAGACATCGATATGCACCGATAACCACATAATTGGAGTGCTAAAACAATGGAATAGCACATGTCAAAACACCCCTACCCACCAATCATAAAATTTCTCTGTTTACATGTGACGTAATGATTTATGGGACATCACATGACTTCTGGATTTCCCCCAATACAAATCTGAAGACAAACGTAGAAAAGGTTTGTTAAGCTGATGACATAGTACTCAAAAATGTCAACTGACAACGTAATTTGTACGTCTATAGGAATACCCCATTGTGTTCTATAAATAGATTATCTTTACGGGCCGATTTCTGACAAACTACTGTAGCGATTGAGCTAGAATTTTTACAAGATGAGTTTTTTTTAATGCCAAATAGAATGGATATAAACTTAATACGTTTCTTGATTGAAATACACCTCGAACGATAAGTTGTCAACCCCCTTAATTATCACAGATGAAAGATTAACATGGTTTGGAATAAGAGAAGATAAAGGGATTGATCATGATTTGTGACTTGCCTTTCAGATCACTTACTGATGATCAGGTTTGAAGGTTATAATGAATAGTTTCTCCTTATTTGGTATTCTAACATTGATTCAGATTAGATAGATGTTATATATATATTGGTTAAATTGAAATACAATAGGTCTAATGAAAGATGGATTAAGGTTTTATTTTCAGACGGTAAAACAACATTTATTACGTATTTCGACTTTGGCGAAAACGTATTGTAATCGTTCGGATTATTTTATTTTTTTTTTTTTTTTTTTGTAATTCTTGGATGAGTTTGCAGACAAACTGGTAAAAGGTGCAGAAATTCTAAATCTACAGTTGATCTTAGAATGATTTCTATTATCAAATAAAACAAAACCGGAAGTTCTATCTCTGACAGGAAGTGAGAACCGGAAGTTCAGATTTTTTTGCTTTAGCAAGTTTATTTTCAGTTCGATTTTGACCGGATTTTCAGATTTGAAAACTTCAATGTATTTGTCAACTAACAATTATAGGTTTTATGCAATTAGGTTAAATATTTTATCCACGATTTGCAATTCAATATTCAAGGGTCATCGGCAAAAATTTCAGACCGTGATTTCTCCTTTAATATAAATGGTAAAATTTTGAAACTTTACCAGTTGATAGGCGATATGATTATAATTTTTGAAAAAATGTGAAAAAAAAAATTCCACTTCCGGTTTAGCCTCAAATGACGTAATTACGTAACTTCCGGTCTATAACTGCTAGGTGAAAAGTGAAAACTGTTTTATAAATAACTTGTCAATAGTAATTGATTTGACCTAAATAATTAGGTCAAGCTGCCATATCGGCCGCCATTTTGAATTTTCGTTACAATTCTTAAATCCGAAATTCAGACACTACTGATAGACCGATTTTGATGAAATTTAGCACATAGATACAATGGATCATTATCTACCTTTTCTTGGAGACCGATTTTCAAATTTCGTATTTTCTTTCGAATTATTTAAATTTCGATTTTTTCAAAATTAGGTCACTTTAACGGGTACGGAAGGTGTGACCCACTTAATCTATGACCTTGAAAATTAGGTCAAATAATATTCAATATATTGTCTACGAGTAGATATTTTTTAATTTGGCTTACTTAAAAAATTCATAGAGATAAGTGTACTTAAATACAGCAAAAATTGATAATTTTCATATTTTCGCCATCATTAACCGTTACGGAAGGTGTGACCTAATTATTTTATGACTTTGAAAACTAGGTCAAATGATATTCAATATATTGTCTAGATGTAGGTAATTGCAAATTTAGCCTACATAATATTTTAAGGCTCTCGAAATACGTTCATAATTGTAAGCAATTCTAGTTTTTATTATTTAATCATTTGTAGACACATTTATCTTTTTATCATCAAGACATATTTTTTTACAATTTTTGAAACAATACCAAGCTTAACATATCTTGGATGAAAAGAGGGTTTAAATTTGGAAATCACTAAAATTCAAGTTCAATTAATAAAATCTTTAGAGCATAATAAGTATAAGATATAGACCGATACGAGGTTAATATTAAAAAAAAAATGTCGAGGGTTTGCCCAAGACATTTTTTTTTCGAATGTTAATGGAGGAGTTTGAGGTCTATATCTAACCTACAATCCAAGGAAAACTATGTTTCATTTTACTATTAACCCCCTTTTTCCAATAGTTTCCTCCACAGGTTAATATATAAAATAATCGTCGTCGACATCAAAGTTAAATAATACTGTGGATTGTAAGCATATATACAAATCATTTATTTTGTTCAAAAGAAAACTAAATGAAACATTACTTATTTTTGAACACTCAGCATTTTATTTTATAGAGTTCTCAGTAAAATGTCCACTCAGCAAGTCCTGAACCAGAATCTCTGGATTCAACTTTAAGGATGGAGCATACCAGACGACCAGTTCATAGACAATAAATTATGGTACATGTAGTATATCATTTCATAGTTTCATGTATATAATACTATTAGACCTTCCTATATCAAACTGACCACAGAACTTGAAGAATATCAGGATTTCATAATTTCATGTTATTCCAAATGATTTAAGTAGAAATTCTAGAATTTCTACCTTTGATACAGTTAAAGGTAGTTTTAGGTAATAATGGTGATTTGTTGATTTTGAAGGTTTTAGGAAATGAGCTCATGAAATTCGGTTCCAGAACAAGTCAACTCCAATAGTTATACTGTCACTTCATCAGAAAAATATAATCAGAATGATCATTATTGTGAATACTCCATAACAGATGGTCGAAGAGAATAAGCCTTGCACAAAATCCTTAGTGCATTGAATCCATGCCATGGATGTCTTATTAGTGCCACCAATTTTAACATTGCATTCTACATTTTACAATAAAACTTATGTACAGATAAACTTATATGGCATAAAATCTTCCTTTTAGAGCAGTCTCTGCTAATTTCAAATAATTTACAGAGTAACAGAATTCTCAAATATGAGGAAAGTTTACCAATATCAGGAACTGAAACAACTAGCACCATCATTAACTTGTCTTAAAGTGGAATATTTTAGTAGCAGAAGTGGGATTAATAAACTGAAGGATATTGACTTCTGGTAGAGTTGGTTAATTCCTACAATCTATTGACTGGATGTCGGAGATGAAGGGGTATTGATGATCGACCAGACGCGTGTCTAAAACAAACATGACCTTCCGTCCCTGTGTTGATTGGTAGTAATATCTTTGTCAGGAACATTTATTACAAGATTATTGAGTTAATAGAATTTTTGACAGAGACTAGATTCTTACTCAGTCAATATTTGATTGTCATAAATATGGGCAGCTTCGGAATTTTGGTTCAGATTGTCAATGGAGCAACTGGGTGATATACCCTTTAGAATATTATAGCAAAAAAAGTTTAGGTTACTTTGTTAGATGAAATTGCTGAACGATTGGTTATCCAATCAAAAAATTTTAGTTATAAATATTTAGAAGCTTTTTTTCATTGGCAAAAGTTTCTTTATATATTAAAAGCAAAATGAATTACAAGCCAAAGATAAATATAAAAAAAGAACCAAATTTGTTCATGCTCTTTTTGCACATGAGTTACTTTTTCTACAAACTGAGAAATTTTGAGAAGAAAATACATCAGGCATCATGCAGAAGCAGAACTAATAGCTTCTAGAATGCCTCTCAAGTTTTTACTCAGAACAAATTTAATAAAACCTTCGTTATTATGAAAATACACACAATGTAGGAACAAACAGGAACCAATATTGTAGCAAGGAAACTAGGTCACATCGGAAAGAAATGACCTGAAATCACCAGAAGATACGTTAATTGGAAATTTCTTGACGACCATGATTAACAAAGAAAATCCACGCTGAAACAAATTTCTCTCAGAGCCAATAAACAGATCTAGAAATATTGGTAAAACAAGCCAGAAGGCAGGATCCTGCGAAACTCATACATCACAAATAATCCTTTTATCAATTTCCATATAAGGATAATGGTTTTCAATTACACCGTTTTATTATGTTTAGTGAGAATATTTATGTTCATTGTGAACTGGAAGTCAATGTTAAATGTGATCTGTATTGGATGAAGTTGAAATTGAACAAATATTATAAACTAATATGGAATAGATCTTAAGCATGATTCTGGTCAAAATGTTTCTTAGTAAATGTTGCCAACCAAATTCCTGTTGCAAAAGAACTACTTAAGTAATAATAATAAACTAATTAATTTACATGGGTCAGAATTTGGTCCAATACACAAGGACATGGTCCTGTCTAACATACAGCCCATTGGGGCAATACAGTGTATTAGATGGACAGATCCTGCGATCAAGTACATTGCCGCAAAAGAAATACACATACACACCAGCACCTGTGTGAAATGAACAGACATCAAACTACATACACATTTAAATGGAATAAAATAACAAAAAAGGTCAGTGTAAGTGCTGCGAGTGAATTAATTCATCAAGTTTGACTGTACTTTCTATTCTGATTAAAGTCTGCTTTTCAATAGGATAAAAGTTGTAAGCTAACATAACATTAAGAATTTTTCTCTGTACAGAGTTTTTAACTAAAGACTACATTATTAGTTAAAGTTGTAATTATTTTTCTATTTTAGAAAGGAAGAGTTTCTTCAAGATTTTCTATTGTGACTACAAAGAGTGCCAGAATTGCGTTCTACAGCTCTAAAGGTTTGAAAACTTAATAGAACATATTATAAGTGAATCCAAAAAAGCACCAATATATACCACCCTTGAGATGTTATCAGTAGTTATCTATTTTGATTACTTAACGATAAACATTTTAATTAACAAAACTAAAATAGCTTTAATAATCTCTAATCAAACCAACATGATAGCAATTTTTAACAATATCTTAATATATCTTGATTCATTAAGACAGTGCTTCTAGACCTTTTTATGAGATTCCCCCCTTGGCGAATTGTGTCGTTACCGGTTGAGAAGCACTACATTAAGAAGTCTTCAAGAGGTAATTTGGTTTACAAGCATTCCATTTATTATTTCATAATTGAGTAAAGGATTTAAAAAAAGTTTTCTCTTATTCTTAAACTATGGTTAGTATTATTCATAACATTTTAATAATCATTTGTGTGTTATTTTAGCTGAATAAGAAACCCAGGAGGAAGTATTCATAAGCAAATAACTCCATTATACAGTTAAATAAGCATTTGCTTTGAAGGCTTATAGAGCTTAATCTAAGCTATCAGTGTCAATAAACATTATTGCAGATAACTACTTTTGTGGCGCTGAGTGGCCAGTGGTGATTTCTGGAATGACACACCACATGACATTCCAGAAGTTCAGTCAGCTGTACACTTACATCTCTCCATACTTTTGAAAATTGGTTTGTTGTATTCTTGGAATCTTACTAAATTTCCCTTTCTTTTGGCTGTATATGGTGTCAAGTTTATTTTTCCGCTTCTTGAGTTTTTTGCTTTGTGTTTATAATGTGTTTTGGGTTGGGGTTGTGGGTGAATAAATAGATATATAGGTTAAATATTTGCATAATACTGAACAAACTGTATTAGCCATGAGGACTCTCTGAATTAGAAAATTCAATTTAATATTTGTTTCTATTTAAAATACTCTCATGGTAATTATTTAATTGACTTCTTCTACTAATAAAGCCACTCCTGTTAATTTTCTTAGTTGTACTTAAAAATTGATCTAACAATTATCTATTATTACTATCAATCTAACATTAACACAATCCACAATAAACTTAAAGCAGCATTTTTTCCCACAGAACTCTTCTTTTTTGATGCTGGCCATAGGTTTTAATTCTATGAAGAAAGAAAAAACACATAAGCAACTAATGAAAACTGGAAGCAACTGGCTTCTGCTCAGGTCAATCTCGAAATTGATGGGATTTTAGCAGTGGATGTAAATCTAGTTTGTTTCGGAGATAGCCATTAGTAAGGTTGATCCTCTTCCCTCTATATACCTCTCTGTAATTATAAATCTAAACTGAACAGTGTTTGTTAACCTTAGATGCCACTGTCATGAAAAAAAAAATTATCTCAAAAGCATCTTCCATATTCACCAGGCTTAGTGCAACATGGTAGGATGTAAAACTCCCTTTAATTTCATTTCTTCTAAACCAGACACCAAAATTATTTCTTACTTTCTAAAATAAAACTAAACTTTAAATAATAAAAAAAAAACTTAAAATCTTTGGACTAATTGAACCATTACCAAACATCACAGCTTGTTTTAAATAATGTCTAAATTCTGTTACTGGAGTCTAATTAACGATATCTGCCAACAGTTTTACATACAGGTAATTTCCTTTCTATCTTGATAAACATGTTCACCATTGACGTCAACTATCTACCATTATTGTTTTTTACAAAACTAAAAATTTCCAGCAGGCTATGAAACATGCACAAAAACTGATACTATGAATCAAAGTGATTCTTTTAAAATGATAAGATATTGTAAATTAGAGGCATTTGGAGATTTAAAAAGAAAATTAGTTCTTGTATCTTTGACTTAGATAAAACACCATGGTGAACTAACATTACCAATCTATATTGTGTAATATATACAATTCCATTTGGAACATGGCAGATAGGCTATCTGTACATAATGGTTATACATTATGCTTTAACAAAACTTCAAGTTTGTACCACACAAAATCTTTAGATCTTTGATATTACCATATTAAAAATAATAATTGAACTGATAATTAAGGACTCAAATCTATTTTTTTATACTTGTCAAATGTAAGATTACCAGCAACCAGATACACTTGAAACACTTGCCATGGTCAAGGCTTTACATAAAATGAAAAAAAATACACAAAGTATCATCTACTGAACATATTATTGTAATATTAGTCAATGTAACAAAAGTCAGGACTCGTAACTAATTATTCCAAAAGCTAGTTCAGGAAGATGCAAAGGTTTTTCAGAAATTTCTGCAATGTAACTCATCAAATATTTTTAGCATATCTTCCTTCAAGATCTTCCATACCATTACCCATTTCGTATTACCGGTCCTTTTCATTAATACTTGATTCATTATGAGATGTTCACATAGTATTCAACCATTTACTAAATATTTTACCTTAATTTACAATAATTTAATGAACAAGGGAGTTAATTTGTCAAGAAGATTAGAACCTGTTTGAAAATCATGGACTAAAGAATGTTAAATAACCATTCATTAAGATGTTTGTGTTGAACATTCGAAGTCCATTAGCCCAGAAAGTAAATGGTCAAAGTGCTTACTATCATTCTTCCAGTTGATTTTTCTCAGATAACCACCACTTCCTAAATTACTGTATTTTTCTAGTTCATTAGGTCAAATTTGTTAACATTTTTCACATGAATACATTTTTAAGAGATAAGTTACTGTCCTTTTTTGTAAACCTATTTTTTTTTTAACAGAAATGAAATGATTGAAAAAGCCCTTGAAAACAGTTCCATGTATCTTTATATTTCCAAAAAAAAGGATAAAAGATCATCTAAAAAGCAATTGCTGTTATACGTCTCTAGTACTTGAGACCAGGTGTAGATTGGAAAATCTTTTTTGGACTTGCAGGTTTTACTATAACAATTAAAAACAGCCAAAGTTGAATGACATATTGTGTTCCAGATAGAGTATATCATTTTCAGCAAAGCACAACTTCAATTGATCATCTTAACTCTTGAAGCAGGTAGCATTGGTAGTCCAAATTTGGATGTTGAGTAACCTGACCTATCTCTGAAAATCAGCAAAAGAAACCAGCCTCCTTCACCTCATTATTTCTCATCAAAACATTCATTAATATCTCAATCAGCCAGCTTTCTTCTGTTCACTTTCTTTCTATCAGGTTTCAAAATAAAATACCTTCCTCAACTTGTACCACTACTGTACTGCAGGGTAGTTTATTTAACTGTATTTGCCAGTCATACACTATCATCTGCTCAAGTTCAAATTCCTTTCAAATTTCAATATTTTTATTCAATAATCAAACACCATATAGTTGGAAAGGACATATTGCTATTATTTGACTTTAATTTTGCCGTATTTTAAAGGGGGCAATCACCAGATGCGTATAGCTGCCAAGAAGAATAGCAGTCATATGGTTCGAACTCAACTCTCATGAAAATGAGTTGTAAATTGCATTCAGTACTTATTACCACTTTAATAATTCACACCACACCTGAAGATCACTATGGTGTGAGGATACCTTTCCCTTTTGGATAAAAGACTTCAACAAAAACGAACACTAAAGATTACAAATTTGTAACTTTTCCAGTTTTGACAAGTGTGAAAATATAATAGAATTATTGTGTTTAATGGTACAAATGTCATTGACATTTCAATTTTTTCCATTCTTCAAGTATGTACTTTTGACTAAAATAAATCAATAGTACCACTCTTTAATTTTTGTTGATATATATTTTTAAAAGAATATATATTTCTTCAACTCAAACATTGACTGGAAATTATAACCTATGGCAAAGGGTTGTATGTGCATTCAAATATTCAGACATGTCTTTCTCAGTCTGGTAAAAAATTCTTCATTTCTTTTATCTAAAAACAATTCCTTCAATAGTTCAAATTCTATTTAAATTATTCAAAATTTTCAAAAAAGTATTGATTCAGATATTATTTCTGTCAGCTGAGCCATTTGATTTGATACTTTTAGGAAAACTTTTTGAGTGAAAAATGTCTTGATCCAAGGTAACTAATTCAAGCAAGATTCTCAAAAACAGTTTCTACTTCAAGGCAGGTTATTTTCACTGTTGGATTCGTTCTATTTCTATTTCACATTCCAGTCAGTAGTTTACTAGTAGTACTAATGATCAACTTACATCTAACATGATAGATAATTTCATGGTGTACTTGGCACAATAAAAATATCCACAGTACTTGTGTTTAATCTTTACTAACATCATAAACTATCACAAACTTCCTCAATGTTCACTATAAATCTTTATATGAGTTCTCAAATACATGCGAGCAGGAGATTAATTCAGTTGGATTTACTGGTTATGTCTGAATCAAAGTCCAAAATGAATGATTGTGTACAATCATAAACCATCACCAATTTCATCCATATTTTAGTTATAAATCTTTATAATAGTTTTCGAAGTATATGATAGCAAGGTTTTACTTTTGTTATATTTGCTGGTCAACCTCCTTTATATAAATCTATATATTACCATTAAAATACATTCAAGCATATGTTCAGTTTGGTTTGTTTTGGTTTTAAATTGGTTATGGCACAATCAAGAAATTGAGTTTGGTCATTTCCAACATCAAATATTATATTTTTTTGGGATATAATTTCAGGAAATTCAATTTAATTTTCAGCTTTGATAAATGCTTCACAAATACACTCAGAGGCAATAATTCTTTAAATAGGCCTTTATAAATAACAATATTTTATACATGTGATATAATATAATCATAATTATAGTATATATGAATATTTTATATTAGTTATGATTAATTACCTTTATGTGGAGAGAGCAATGTGATTTTATAATAAATATGATTAATTATCTTGCATAACCACCATGATTTATTAATATACTTCTTGTTAATACTGATATCTGAATTCAGATTTATTGTGTAGGCCCACTCTTGTAATGATCAATACATAACTAAGTTGATTGAAAACTGATTTATTTATAGAGATTTTGATATAACCTTAAAGACTAATTTCAGACTTTTAGTGTCTCTTATTCAGGACTACATAACTTCATATACAGATTCAAGAATTGACAAAATTTGTTGCTGTTTGGACTTTTTCATTAAGATCGTTCCTCAAATAAAAATTAAGATAAGAATTTGTCAGAAGCGTGAAATACAACATTGATCTTCAGGTTTTTTATGAAACAGTGCCCAGAGCTTGTATTAAAAAGTAAAAGAAATAGTACTTAAATGTTTTTTGTGAAGCAGGCAAATACTCCCTCATTAATATTCAGTGAAATCATGAACAGTCTTACCATTTTGAAAGCAGTAATTTTATTCTCAAGTTTCAATGTGTCATAATCTACTTATTTTATAGCCTTATCTCTAATATCTTCACCTCATCTACCTTTTTATTATAACACAATCATTAAATAGTAAAAGGTGTAAAGATTTCTACAGAATCTATTAGTTGGTTAATTACCATGGACCAATCTAAATTACCCTCGACCAATTTGAATTATTTTTTATATTCTGATGATGTGTGTCAGTAATGGGTTTTCTCAACATGATACTTGGCCTTAAAGAACTTTAAACACCTTTAGATTGAGGTGTTGATAGCCTATTTAAATATATAATTGAAACTTTAGAAGGTTGCTAATGTTTATTTTGTATTGCAAGAATATGTGGAAAGCTATCTGATGCCCTAAAGATTGATGATTATGCTGCCACATATATATATAATAGTGTGAAAGTGATACAGCATCTTAAAATGGGCATAAAATATTAGTATTTTAGTGTTTTTTAATAATTTATTGCATTTTTATGGTTAATTACTAATTTTTATTTTGGATTTATTGAACTCTGTTATGTCATTCAGGGCAGTAGGTATATCTACTAATGAATATATGCTCTTACTGGCAAAGTTTAAAATTTTATGTATTCCTTTAATAAAATCTTGTACCGGCACAAAATTTTAAAGCCATCAGAGATACCATGGATCTCTAATTTTCTTCTGTTATGATATTTCCCATCTTAGATCTTAATGTACATAGCTAAAAGCATAATTCTCTGCCCTCCTTTCATAAATATCTATGTTCTAGTCATTGTCATACATGTCTGGCTAAAACAACTGTATTAACATTCTTTTCTCCACTAATAATTCATGAAAAACATTATGTAGGTTGTGAGACAAATTGCCACAAGAACATTTTAAAAATACAGACATGAAAACATCTGATAACAATTTAATGATTTCAAATTCACTGAGATAATTTCGATTCGCTAGAAATATCAAAGTGAGTGAACATTTAAATACAAAAATAATCAATGCAGTAACAGAAATCTCTTGGGTCTACTAAGAGAGGTTTAGAATAAATATAACTTACCGATTCTAACACAGCCTGGCAATCCAACTTCCAGAATAACACAAAATAATTCCACAGAACATATAACCTAATCCAAAATACACACCAAAGTTTATTCACTCAGTCACAGAACATTATCCTGTAGAATTTACACCACAATAAATTTCACAGAAAATATTCTATGAATCCTAACAAAATTAAACCTTTACTTTTAAAAATTCCCAAAAATCCATTAGAAGACCACAGTTTTACAGCATTATTCTCCTTTTATTCATCCACACTGAAACCCAAAGAGTTCAGTCACACGACAGACCGGCAAGTATTCTTAAAACACTCCATTCACTTGAACATTCCACGCGACAAGTAGCTTGTAGAGTATATTGGCATTTTAGGCTAATACACTATTGGTGTGTATGTAATGTATTGGCCTATTGTATGTATACATTCACAGCATCAGGTTTGTAAATTACATTAATATTGTACACATTCATAGGGGTAGGTTCTAGTTCTATTACTATTATTGCACGTGAAATGCATACATTGAAATAATTCTGAGCAATTCTTTTTCTTTTATATGTTTATCTCAAAAAAACTTACTGTTCATATGTAAAAATAACATTTTTATTCACATAAAATATACATTCTTATCATTAATCCTGATCTATTGTATTTCTTTTATAGTGAAAATATTTTATTGTTTATATATCTTAATTTGAACTACTGATCAATTTTCTAAAGAACACAAGGTCTGTTGATCCGATTAGTATAGAAACTGTATTATGAAATGCACAAATGCTTTAATATTATTCTTTTCACATTTTCAGTAGAGCCAAGTAACACAAAATCAAAAACGGCATGAGTTTAAAATATATTTTCCATACAATAACAAATCCCAGTTTTAATGCACTTTCCTGCTTCTTCACATGTTAAACACTCAGGTTCATTTCATACACATGTTTTTACTGTTTATTTCAACTTGAATACACATGAAAAGCAATTTTTTTCACCTTCAGATTGTTTTTGAATCAAAAGATACAAGCTCTTTCATCTGGTTTAATAATTAGTTTTTACTTTTCTTTAATAAATTTTGAAAGGTGTTCGAAATTTCAGATTTATCCATGAAACTGCTGCGATCGTCTAGGCTTCAAACAATCTCCGATAGAGTAACAACATTATTCAACATTGCTTCTGTAGGCAATAGGCAATATAATAATCAAAAAGTTATACTATAATAACATCATCCTTTTTACCATGAATAACATGCAAGGCGATTCTAATGAGATCCTTCAAACTTTCACATTATCTGGATGACAAGAAAACAATTATCAAGTCACATTCTGCACTTATCTACACCTAAGCATATTTCATCTAAATTATAAGCTACACAGGTCCAATATTTTAACAGTTGCTTGGAGGTAGATTAAGTAATTACATTATTTAATATTCAAACATTTCATCCAAAATTACTCTCTGCTAAAATTCTTTGCAATTTTACACCCACAAGGCAAAATGTTTTGATATTCCAGTAGCACACTTAAATTTTCCAATTTAAGTTATTTTATAGCTTCACAGTTAATTAACACCATTTCCTTTCAAAAAGAATCTTGTAAAGTCACTGTACATCATAGAAAACATCAATGTTACAAATAACGATTTCGCAAGAGCAATTTAAAGCTACATTTTTAAGCTCGAGTGAGCATCAATTAACACATTTGTCATAATATCCTTTCACGTTTCACACATTCTAGGAAAAGTTGTTAAAATTTAACTACAGCTAATGATGTGCTAATTTAGTGCTGTATCAAACTGAATCTTCATTAAAGTTCAAAACAAGCACGTGACTTAGAAATCTCTTCTAATTAATGATTGAGCCTCTAATAAAGTCCTCTTTTCTGCATTCCTAAAATTGAAGTATGATTGGATGTAATTAATGGTAACATGTGTGATAATGGCTTACCAACAGGAATGTAAGTATTAAATTCTGCTGATCACCACCCTTCATTAACTTAACTTTGAACTTATTTCATTTCATAATCATTGAAAATGTTTATGAAATTTCTGAATGCTTGCTTGCTTGCTTGTCTTCATTAATTCTTTTCAGAAAATTATTGACGTCCTTGCAGTTGTCAACAAAAAATACCAACAAAACAATGTAAATTTTAACAGTTTAATAGTTTAAGGATCTGTCATTTTTCAAATTTAACATGAGTTTTATGAAGGCATTAAACCCTACAAAAGATCAAGCCAGTGATATCACATTCTGAAAATTGATATATGAATATGAAATAATGAATGCATAGCTAATGTCAAGAAAATACATAGACAAAAAGATGTTTTTGAAATAAACAAAACAAAATCCTTTAAACATTATTTCATTATAGAATAATCAATATAAGCTGCTTACTTAAATCCTTACCACCCACTTGAGAACCTAAATAACATCTTGTTTTCAAAGTTTCTTTTGTTTAAGTCACATTATTGATTTTAAACAACAGTAAATCAAACTTAAATTCTTCAATAAATATAGAACACCTTTCAGAAATTTGTTTTCAATAGTGTTGACAACTTCCTTTCAAGGAACATCTTTTTTTCTGCATTTCAAGTAACCTGCTTGAAAACATGTCAATGGGTTTAATAACTCAGTTTTTTTTTTCAATAAAATTATAGTTAAATTTAATCTCTCTCACCTTAATATTCAACCTTTCAAATTCTGTTTTCTCAGCAATATTTATGCACAGACAAAAGAACAACAATTATTCGTTTCTCTGCCGTCTTTGCCATTTGACTTTCTGTTGGCATTAAATGTACTTGACATAGTTCTTTTTTTCTAGTTAACACATTCTTCACTAAAAAATCAATATCCAGAGCTACAAATTAACCACCATGTGCTGGCTCAATCTTGTTGAAGAAATCAAGTGCAGAAGATGCAAAAAACATTTAATTTTCCAACGACACGATAAATTAAATTTCTGCAAGAAATATCTTACAGAACTCACTGTTATCTAGCAATGTCTACATGAAATTGAATAATTGTTAGTTTTCTATTTCTTTTAGAAAATAAAATGTACGTTTTTGAACTTTGAATAAAAGTACAAGTCTGCAAATCATCAAGTTTCTTGTGAATTGTTTCGACTGTTTCTCTGGTGAGTTATTGCTGAATGTTCTCACTCAATTCTTTGATTACTTCTTACTTTCATCAAAGTTTCAACATTCAAATGGCTAATTTCATTCAAACTTGTTTGAACCTGAAAAGATAAAGAATTTTATTTTCATTTTAAAGGACATAAATCAAAATGGGTAAAGTGAGTATAATTTATAAAGTCAATCTTAGCATGTAGAGTGTTTTGCGTAAAAACACATTCTCTAGCTAAAGACGCCACCCCTACCTCCAGCTTCCCAAAGGTAACTTTTTTTTTTATTTTCAAAGGAGTCTTGACAGACATAGATTACAGTGGCTCAAATAAGACAATGATTTTTTTTCTATTTTGAATTAAAACTTTATTTTCCA
This sequence comes from Nipponacmea schrenckii, assembly GCA_030562195.1. Taxonomy (NCBI): domain Eukaryota; kingdom Metazoa; phylum Mollusca; class Gastropoda; family Lottiidae; genus Nipponacmea; species Nipponacmea schrenckii. The sequence goes on along the minus strand of JAUJPP010000003.1, from coordinate 52,073,919 downwards.
CCATTGTGAAAAGTATTTATACCTTGGTGGAAAATAAAGTTTTTAAATAAAAACTACTAGACTTATCACCCACTTTTTCCTAGGTGAAAACACTTTATCTCAAACTTTGCTGGGATTGAACCCTGGACCCTCAGGTTAGCCCAGCATTTAACTCACTGAGCTGAAACTTTAGAGGACAGTGATAAAAGAAAATCTTTTCAGATGATGTGTTAATGTCATATGAAAGTAAAATTCAATCAACAAGCCTAAGTCACAAAGATAGAAATTTATTTTTATAATAGTAGAGGCAGGATTCTTGATAAAAAAACAAATATATAAAGTATTAAATATCTTTATCATTTCCAGCTTGAATCAAGCCCAAGAATTCCAGATATCAATACATTTGAGTTATTTTCAAAAATAATCTTACAGGAAGGAAGCTTCATTCACAATATTTTGATGAAAAAAACTTTCTATCATAGCTAGTAATCCTTGATATCGTTAGTAAATTTTTGTCTCTAGTTCATGTTATGAAGCTGATTCACTCACAGATTTCAAGATTGAAATTGATATTGTTATTAATCTACAGTATGGTTTTCATGCTTTGTATCAAAATCAGTCATTTACCCATCAACTTTTTCTCCAATATCTTCCGTTTTAATGAAATACAACAAGAACATTAAACTTTTGCTTAAAATTTGAAATATGTAAATCAATATATGTCAATCAGGTGAGAACTGAAGCAAATAGAAACGACTTTAGAAACGACTTATAATTTTTTAACCAATTTCATTACAAATAACCAAATATAGCCTGACTTGCTAATAAATCTTACTCTAAATACTCCAAGTTTATAGTTGTATTACAATTATTATATCTTACAGATTTCACATCAAATATCAATCTTCATTACCACAATGTTTAATCAAGAGCCTTTTAATTCTAAAGATGCAGAAGAGTAGGATGTAAAACTAAAAATATTGTGATTTTTTATTCTCAAAAAATTCTAAGCCAATTATTCTTAATGTTAAAAAAAACCTCAAAAACCATATCATTATGATGCATTTTACACAAGGAATGATATGCATAGAATATACCACCTTCCTCAACACAACCAAACCTCTAATAGGAGACTCGAGTAAGAATCATTTATAATGATCAAAGTACCCAGGAAACACAAAACCTTTTTTTTATGAACATGAACGTTGAAAATGTCAGACGAGAGTTCTAATCTTGATCTGGATGTGAATGTTTGATGACCTTGAAATAAGTAATCTTCACTCATAATCCCAGTCCACCTAGCTGAATATGAGAACGGATAATCCGGGAAAGATCAATGCCAAGAGGTTTGGCCAAAGACCAGCTAGTAAAAGGATCCCTGTCACATCCAACTTGTGAACCTAAGTTTTAATCCTTGTAAAATATAGTTACTTCTTTTCTTAAAAGCACCAGAGGCAAACGCTCTTGTAAGAAAGGGGTTTGATTTGAACAACAATGCCAAGTTCATTGTATATTACTTGATTAAATTGCACAGGAATTTAATTTTGATAGATATAAAACAAATTCCAAAAAGGGAAAGAAAGGTTAATTCATCGCATGAATATAATAAAACATATATATACCTTCTAGCATGATATGAAATAATATTGATGTATTGCAACATATAAAGCAAGCAATGACACATGGAAATTTAATCAGAACAGAAAAGTGAACAGTTTAGTAGCCTTCATAAATTAATAGAATCTTATGGTGTAAGTAACTGATTATGCACTTCATATTTGCATTTAGATAGAAATGTCTGATTTTTCACAAAGACAATCTTGATAATTGCATCAATGTCAGAGAATTTGAAATCTCCTACCAAAGGTTACTGTTGTGTAATTCCAATGAGACCAAAAACCAATAAATACCAATTGCTATAAACCTATTTCCTGTGAAAAGGAATGGATACAGCTTCTTGGTTCTGTTCATAGCATTAAATATGCAACCATATCTTAATATCTTGCCAAATAGATACTTGTGTTTGCCATTGTGGGCACTTATGGTGGGGTAGCGAGTTGTAGCCTAACCTTCATATTGAAGTTACATGGAAAGAGTCAATTGGTTATTACACTACACCTTGCTAAAAATCTTAAAAATGATCATCTCACTAATCTTCAAAATGAAAATGATAAGACAACCAAAACAAACAGGCAATTACACTTCTGAATGTGTTCCTGTATAATGACATTCAAGTTTTTCTTTTGAAGGTGTAAATTGTTGTTTCTGAATTCAGCAATAAAACTTCATAATAAAGATGCAATAAAACAGTCTTTATACAAAACACAGAAATACAATTAAATAATTAAAGATATGATCATTTCAAGTCACTTGGGATAAAAATTTAGAACACTTCTTAACAGATAAATAGATCAAAGTAACAGACTAACATTGACAATGATATCTTCAAAGTATTTATACTACAGTTTCAAAAGATATACAAGTCAGTTAAATCAATATCAGAGTGCAAATTAACCAAACAGTAGAAATAAGAGGAAGCTTATACATAAGATGTAGGTCCAGACTATATGCTAAATGGTTGGCTTCATGTGGTAACCCAACACAATACAATGTACCAGACATAATATCTCATCTATTTGCACCTTACAATGGACTATCAAACCTCAGGGGTACAAGCAAATTTGATAGCTTAATCAATATGCCACTTGCATTAATTTAGTGTTCTATCCAGTTTATCTCTTTGATTCTAGAGATATTAATTCATATTTGAGCTTGTGTCTTTCTCACAGGCACAACCACTTGAAATCTAGTGATTTTACAATAAACCTGGTTTAAGAACAAAACTTGCATAACAAAGTATGAATTTGGATTTGTAATTTTTAAAGGAGACCATATTGCTGCTATATCAGTTACCAGTTAAGGTAATGAAATCTATATCAGTATCGAAGGACTTGTCCAAAACTAAATGGTCCATAAACAAGTATAATCCAATCACTCGGATTTGTTTTTACATTTCTTATATTTGTTCAATCTCAGAACAAACTACAGTTTCTAATAATACTTATTGAAACATGTGACTAGCAGTTATTCCCCTTACTCAACTCTTCAGTATTAGCGGTTAATAAAGTGGATTTGAACCTAAGTCAATATACTCATGGGTAACTAATATTCAAGACAAACCGACTACTTGATGAAACAACCTTTCTTAAGAATTCATCATTCTAAAACTGAATAAATCTTCCATACCCAGACCATTTGGCCTCTTATCTTTGAATTAATGTTCAAGTTATCAAGACTAAATCCCAAAGCACCTTGAAAGGGGTAGGCCTATATACCCACACATGTAGGTTGACAAAACCTTACTAATGTAAGAATATTAGCTTGAGTGTAAATGAACTTCCTATGATAGAAAACAAAGCCCCGAATGATTAAGTCTTCATGACTAGTAGACAAGATTATCCTGATTGACAGGAGATTTATGCAACTTTTCTGTTATGAGATTTTGATTACATGCTTAATACTTGATGATGAATGAGAACTTCATGATATGCCATGCATAAGTACTAGAAAATGAAATGAATTGAATGGAGTTTTATGTCCTACTCTTCTGCACCTTATGGACTAATGAAGATGTGCAACTTAAAGCAATGTGCATGCATAAGTTATCTGGAATGTTTAATTAATGAAGAGATATGAAAAAAGTATTTCAGCAGATTTGATGTTCATCAAATGAACTCATGTGAGTCACAAGATTTGAACTGGGATTAAGAATATTGATTAGTTGGTCTAATGGACTGGATTAGGACCTAATGACCAAAGTAAATGTTTACCAAATCTCATACTTAATAAGGCCAATACAGAGGTCCAACTTGTTCTAGAAAATCAAGACTTTATTCTCTTAATCTCTTAAACTTCCACTGCCACATTTGACTCCTCTTAATAATGCTTTAGGTATTTTCTGATTTTTGGTTCAGGTTAACAAAGGATCCTTTATACAAGCTGGTCTTTGGATAAAGCTATCAACATTGATCACTCTTCGATTATCTGTAACTGTAAACAGCTGAGTCGAGATGAACTTACAATTTTTCAGCCCAGTTTACCTTAGTCAGTTATGCAGGGTAAAGATAGGACATGAAAAAAACAGCTTCTGTGGCAATAAAATAAGGTCCATGCGCTACAGGCTGTGCGCATAAAAATCTCTCTTGACAGTTGGAAATCTCAAAGAGAGTGCACCGCTGTCCTGTCAAAATTTGCCTTATTGCACACTGCATGGGTTACCCGTTTTCATGAGCCCATCAGTTGCAAAAGAGGAGGACATGAAATGTAAAATGTAATGTTTTTTGTGTAACAAATTTATTATGTAAAGGTTTATTGTCCCTTGAACAAGGACCAAAGGTCTGAGTACTACAGTCATTATTAGACTAATTGACAAACTTTCGACCAATTAACTAATCAAAACTTTTGCACCCTTCACTATTTCATGGTACATTGTCATAAGTGTATTTGGAAAAAATCTGTTTTTTGAATTTACATATTAAAAAAACTTAAAATTGATTGTAGAAGTTGTAAACGATGGCCTTCTGAAAATGATACAATATGTCATTGAAGGCATCTCAAGAGGTTGACAAGCTAACAATGTTGATATTTTGGCTGACAGTTATGAAGAACAGATTAAGGCAATGTGAAAAATCTAAAGTTCTCTGAATTAAGTATGAGTATATTTAATGCGAGTAGTTGTCATTCTAATCCCAATTTAAAAGACTAATGTTATAGACCACAAGCTAAAAGTCCAATATTTAGAGTCCATTATTGAGCTTAATAGGACACTCATGGCCATTTGTCAGTACGGTTATGTTGGATATTGGTCCCCAAAGATCAAAGAGTGACGTCACATCTTGTTTTAAGATTCAATAAATTCAATCTTTAAAATCTTGTAGACTAAAGGCTTGAAAATGTCAACCTAAATTTCTCATTCAGGTCAGAAGACAAAAAAATTTACTTGGAATTTAATTTTCACGTGGCAGATAATCTGTTACTTGTCACAGATTAATCTCACGAGAAAATAGAAATCTCCGTTGAGAAAATTAGAAATTGACCGAAGTTGGAAGATAAGCTTCACTGCAAATATTTGTTGAGGGAAAAACTAACAGTTATTGGGACAGAAAGAAGCAATCAGGGAAATAGTAGATATTTTCAGAGGACTAGTAATGTTTGTTTTATAAAAACTAGTTTCTGATAAAAAGAAAGCTTAATAGATATTTTTTTGTCAGACTTAAAGAATAAAAAAATCATTAGATTCTCATTTAAAGTTTTGTTTTTTTAAAATTTATTGGCAAATATGGATTAGTCCACACCAATAAAAAAAATAACATGCCTGGACTAAATATTGGAAAAGAAATCCTTGGTAAGACCTAGAGAACAAAGTATCCTTTCTACAAGCTGGTCTTTGGACAAAGCTACCACTTGATACTGGACTGGAGAATACTTCTATACAAAGCTGCAATCCAGGGTTATATTTCTGGTCTATCTATAGGAGACAGGAGAGATAATAGAATATTTGAATATCTACCTTCATTTTGGTTCAGCAAATGACTCAGCGGAACAATATTTAAGCTTGCTTTAGTGAAAAGGGCTAAAATTCTGTGAATAAAGATAAATAGACTAGGTTTCATTGACCATTACCTGGAATTTTATGCTGATGAGCTCCAGATGGTAGACACAATATCAGCTGAGCACATGGCATTATTTATCACACCCACCCATATCATACACACTTCTTACCACTGTCAGGAATTTATTTTAACTATAAATAGTAACAAATCTCATCAATGAATTCCAGAAAGATAACAAACTTATCTTAAAGCTGCTGTGGGTACATAACAGAACTTTTATATGGATAATGATACTTGCTAATGATGATAATCAACAGAAGAAAGAATCCTACCAAATATAGTTTCTCTATAAAAAAAATATAAGTTTTTTTTTTTTTTTTAAATAATGGCGTCAGAAGGTGCCTTCAAAGCATCAGCACAACAATTTTCCTGAAGAAGAAATCATTGAAAGAATGATATTAAACATCAACAGTATTCAGAAAGTGTGAAATTCCAAGAATGATGGCATTATTTATTCAATAAATACTAGTGTTGTTTTCTTATAGTAAATCTATTTAGAATATAAATATTAGAGTTGATAAAAGCAGAAAAGTATAATCTTATCTTATCTTCTTGCCCAACAACATATTTTAGACTGATCAAAATTTTAAACACTTTGTCCTTAAAAATCTTGTAAATAATTGTATTTCAAATATATTATAACTTGGTAAATGTGCCATCCCAATCTAATTTACAATTTCCCATTTTTTCTAGTATTTTTCTGGTATTTAAGTCTACATTGTAATCTGAATAGTTTTCTACCAAAGGCTCATCCTGATAATATTATTTTTAACCAATCAAAGTGTGTCATGTAAAATCTGTTTTTTAATAAATAAGTTCCAAATCCAGCTGTTTTTAACTGCGTTTCCACTTAGAATTGTGAAGTAAATCTAGCTTTAAAGCCTGCTCTATTGCCGAACACGCTGCGTTTTCACTAAGTTCATCTGATTCCCAACCACTTTAGTCTCGATCAAAAAAGTGGCACATTATTGACAGGTCGCGATGTACAAGACTACCGACTACCGACATTGCGTGTGGGAGACAGTAAAACTAGTACTTTAGTACTTCTCTATTGCCGAACGAGAATAAGCCGCCTTTTTTTGCATTTCCACTTGTTTAAAAAGCCGGCTTTTAAGCTGGCTTTCATTTGGCCCCCAATTAATTGAGGTTTTTCGGTTACCGAACGGTAATGGTTCAGCAATTTAACAAGTGGAAACACAGAAAAACTAGCTTTAAGCCGGCTTTTTGTCCAAGAGGAAACACGATTATTATCTCATCCTTGTTGGTCAAAAAGACTAGTTTTAGAGAGACATGCTGATAGAAAACATGTTAGATTACCATTGAAATGAAACATATCCGAGGCCCACTCTTCACAACCAACTTTCGAAAGATATCTTTGTACTTCATAAATACTTAAATTCTGCAATTATACCTCTATAACATTCTCAATACATTTCAATGAGAATTAAGCCATTACCAATATACACAATACATTACCTTTGGAATTTGAACAGATAAAGTGGTTTCATCTTATGCAGGTATAATGATATAGTTGACTGAATATGAAAGTATATCAATACAACAGCTCTGTGTGGTAACAAATATGGTAACTAAGAGGCAGCAGGTGTTTTGTTCACCTTCATCATTTAACAAGGAATTTATAGAACATATTTTATACTCTTATTCTTTAACTGTTTTACAGCCATATTGGAATAACCTCAACAATTGAACAACTGTTTTAGGTTCTGTTTCAATATTTCTACCAATTGTTTCATGAATTCAATCTTGGTAATTCTTCTGGCGTAAACCAAAAATCAACTTTATCAACTTCGTAATTCTGGATTAAACAACTTGTAGCTATTGTTTACATACTACTTCCAATGCTTGCCTGGATCATTGATCATAGTTTAAATCCTGTTTAAGAATAACAGTTGTCTTTAACCCTCATATATTCATCCATAAACACACAAAGTTAATTTAATTAAAGTTTATCTTGATGAGCTAAATTCTCCAAAGACAACCTCAGCGTAAAAGTAAGCATCTTACATCAGATAATTAAACTATTTTCTCTGACCAACCTGATAATATGTGTATATTCTGTGCATTAACTGCAATGATTGATTGATGTGTATAGCTAATGAAGATTGAAGACCTAAATGTTCACATTCTGTCTTTTTAACAATTAAAGAGGAAATGCAACAGGAAACATTCTGACAATTTCTAGCATTAATTAATGATATTATTGAGGAAGCTAAATATAGTGAATAATTAATCATCATCATCAATATCATTATCATGTCTTCATTATCATGGACTACATGATGGAAATTATTGATGAGAATTATTCAGTGTGTACTGATATGGGTTAAGCCGTTTTTAATCTTTGTCATCTGATTGCAATAAAAGTGGGCAGTAAATATTATTTCTACATCTGATTGGTTAATGAAGAAATGCAATGCTATACAGTGATCAATCGAGTGAATTTTGCCAAGAAAGCAATATTAACTTGCTATATTTAACTTCAGGCTGTTTAGGGATCTATAGCCCCAATGACCTGCATCACTGAAGAGTGACACAAGAAATATGGTTGCAAAATCTGAACGGATTGTCTCCAAATATGCTTGGATCTAACCTGGGTCATGACAGCGTGTTACTCACTAAGACATCATTGCTACCTTGCTTCAGTCCAAACATCAAGCTGGATAAAAGCAATACAAGCAATGGATGAAAACTAAAAGTATAATATAAAAAAAAATCAACTGGGAATTATTAGTAATAGTACTCTCAACAAATCATCTACTACTTAACAATTCATAAATAAAAAGCAACAAACTCCCCCAGGACCTATAAATACAAATATCATTGTTGTTGATCAAGCAGTATTTGTGGCTTGTGAGTTTTAAATTCATATTTTGTTAGTTATAAAAAATTCATAATATTGCAGAGATTGTGTTAATCCCATTTAAATACTGAATACTGAAAGTACTAGCAATCAGTAAGCATGTTGGCAACAGGTATTCAAATGAATCAGAAGTTGTTCAATGATAACAGTAAAAATACAAGTAATATCACCACCTTCCGTATATATTAACCAACCTAATATGTATTCACTATGCCAATATGACTAACTTATTCTTATTTCTATGTGAAACCATTACCCGGGTAATTAAAATTTTACTGCCAAATTATATCCTTTCCTCATCCAAGTAACTTAACAAATTTTACTGTCTTTCCCCGTGCAATGACTTGATCATTTTTCAATGTATCTGAATAAAAGTTATGAAAACAATGAAAGACTGGTAGTAATAGTATTATGGTAGCAGATGTGTCTATAGTCTGATCTCTAGTAACTATTATATTAATATTCTAATATTTTCACAAGTATCCAAGTAATTAGTTACTAGCTATTCTACTTACATCAAAGTCATATTTTACAGATTCAGGAATATTCATTCAACAATGACACAAAAAATATAAACCATCATGACACTTATTCCTCAAATAAACACTAATCAGTATATCGGCCTGTACCAGTAAGAGAAAAAACCACAAATAAAAATCATGAAAACCTACATAGGCCAAGATCATAGAAAAATAAATCTATACTGCATGAATAATGGGATTAAGTTATTTTGACTGAAAACAATCCATGTACTCCCATGATTATATATATAGATATCATTGTTCAGCTTTCTTAATACTATGTTTTCATATAGAAGGTAATATACAGCTGCACAATCGGGCTACATATATAGATCTTATTCAATATTCTCCATAACAACCTTCTTTTAATCAATTTTAAAGTTATATCATCTATAAGCTGCTAAACCAGATTCTGAGATTGTCTATAAAGATGCGATTGCTATCAATCCTCTCTGGAAAAAATAGTTTCATTGTTAAGTCAGTGTCTATATAATGTGAAACCAAAAAGGTACATGTGCAGTGTTGATAATGATGATGACTTCAAGCAGCAACAATGAAACAAATAGGATTTCTTTTGCCTTGACCTCTTTATAGTCCCCATATTAACCCTGCTGTGTCTGTGATATGGCAATATCAGTGCTGTTTAAAAAATAAATCCTGTATTACAAGGATTAACCTGGTCAGAACATGGCCTTGAATTATTAACAATAGGATTATATATTGAATACCCAGAATAATCACCACAATATAGTCATATCCCTATAGTCCTTGCATATATTGACTTGTAATGGGGAAAAGAAATCCACATATCATTAAGATAAATTTTTATAATACCAATATACTACAGTACTTGATCAGCCTTTTTATATAGATACTTCCTGGCTTATCGTTACCCATTTACATTTTAGGCTGCATGGATCAGTAAAATAAATATATTTGTGTAGTCATCAGATTCTGATTTATTTGGATTTTAGAAGTAGCACACCAGAATTAAAATTGATTTCCTAGCATTTTTATTTCCCTTCAAACAAATCATGTGGGCAACTTACAGTATGTAATACTTAGCAGTGTATCAAGAGGTCAATTAAATAGGCTTAAAGTAAATTACTGGACTGTGTATTATGAGACTAATAATTACTACCTACTCATGAATAAACACCGGTAACTAGTGAATTAATATGGGAAGTAATATACATATATCAATAATAGTTCTTTTATTGCTATTTTGTTGGCCTTTACTTTATAGTAACTTTGATAGTTCCCTGCCTGCTAACATGCAAATAATATTAATATGCTTCATAAAAATATATGAAGCTACTATTGTGTGCATGGAGCCCACCTATCTGATGTCATAATGACATGCTCAAAATGGGTTGCAGGTGACTTACAACCATTTAGAACCTTAACGCTGTGTGTGAAATCCCCTTTTTTAGTCTCAAGAGTCTCAGACACAAAAAACAGACTCTTTGAAAGGAATGGCTAGACAAATGAGATTCTTTGAAAGTGATAACTGAACAAACAAAAAGTCTAACAGCAAACAGAAAAAAGTACAGTGAAAAGCATCGTTATTTAAAACACGCTACTTATAAAAGTCTTATTAATGATTATAGAGCTATACCTGGCTAAAGTTAATCCTGATATTTCATTACATTATTGAACTCAAAACATTTATAATACCATCTGACCATGTAATATTCACATCGTTACAGAATCCTTATTAAAACGGGTAACATAGAAAATTGTTCTTCTCCTTCCTTCTTATCCTATAAAACAACAGCCTGTATGACAAATAGCTTCTTATACACCTCTATAATATTCCAGATGTGTCCTTAACTAACACAATATATTTATCCTGTCTATATCTACAGCTCCTATAACTGACTCTGACAACCCATATGAGCTGTGAATGAGCAAGTGTACAGCTGGTACTAGCTGATCAATAACAGTCACAGAAAGTCACAGCTTTACAGTCAAAGAAACTTCTTTATATTTTCATGTACACATGAATTGAACAACAGGATCAAATGAGCATTAACAATGGAAACATAAAAACAATAGAGAACATGTAAAAACAACAAAATATATGATACATATTATCAACTAAACAGACTAACAACATGGTTTATGATACAAGCAACCATTCAGCCTATCTAAACAATCATACTCTTGTTCAAAATATCAAATTGCATATAAGAGTGTGACTGTGTGTCCAGTTAATCATTTGATGTAGCTCTGCAAGAAATCATTAGAAATGCATACAAATGATTTCTTTGAGCTGACCAAGCCTTTACTCAGATTAGAATTAAAAGCCAAATTTAACCCCGCAAATTCTGGTCTTTTTACAGAATATATATATTTTTGTATCTTTGACATACTGCACCATATCTATAGAATGAGAAGAGTTAAATCAATAATACTATTCAAATTGTGTCAATATTCATCCAATAAAATCAACAAATGTTTTTGCTACAGATATAGAGATAGGTCAATATCAACTTGTACAGCTGATAAAAGCAATAAATCTTATTTCTTTACTTCAAGATTTAGAAGTGGAAATGATCCTCTGTTTTAAGTAAAAGTTTAGAAAAGAAGACTTTAAGATTTAATATGGAAAGAGATCCTATTATAATTATTAGACCAAGTCCACCAGTTGGCTCAACTGTTTTATTTTTAATATGGAGATCTTCATTTATTATGGAGGAGATCTGGCATCATTATATTGCAGAAGTAGATATGAATTGCAGGTCCATCATGGACATGGACTGTCTATGTATAAGTGATAAACGTTAGTCTTTGAAAATAAAAGACTTAAAAAAAACCTAATCTATTCTATTTGATTTATAATATAAAAGACTCTACATGCATGACTACACTGAAAAATGGTATTTGATTGTTTTGCCTCCCGGGGACAATACTATAATGTAAACAAAATAAATGGATTCTATTTCAATTTCCTACATTAAAGGCTAAAAAATACAGAAAGTAACAGATGAGCAAGTAATGAGAAAAAAAATCTCTTTAATGCAAATTTTTCTTTTGGTTATTAGGACATGCTGGGCCATCATAAACCATCATGTTGAGTTTGTGCTTGAAAAACACCAACAGAAGTTAATATGCTACATCAACTAATGTTCATAACGCTTACATCAAATTATGAACTGTAAACTTGAATTGAAAAACACTGGGCCAAAAGAACAGATTTAAGTTTTAACTCTTGTTAAATTGCCAACCGTTTCGGTTCAGGAACTGCAAAAATTTTTCAAATTTGGCGATTGAGGCTTACAAGTTTTACAGTTGTCTTGTATTCAGTGTAAACACAGTGTGTTTGGCAGTAAAGCAGGCTTTAAAGCTAGCTTTACTTCAAAATTCTCAGTAGAAATGTGGTTATTATGTTCTGACCATTTTTTTATTATTTTAACTCAATCTTCATTCGTCAATAAGGTGCAGGAGAGAAGGATGTAAAACTCATTTCATTTTAATTTTGTTTACTATTTCATAAGCTTAATAATTATAATAATGGAACAGAATTTTATGGTAAACTTCTCCAGAGTTTTATAGTACACAACATTTCAACAATAAAGTTTACCACATAATTATTTTCTACTATTTACTGTGATCTCTCAAAATCAAATTATGTACTGCTAATTGGTTTCATTATTTTTCTTTTGTCAAGAAACTATAGAAATATTTCCCTTCATCCTATAACTCTTCACTTGATCCTGCCACTCTCAGTAGGTTAATGTTCCTCAGTACGAATGGAACCACCCTTGTGTTATCTCTTTATTTGGATGTTTTTTACCACTGTAACATGATTATAATATAGTGCATTTAGAACTATTTGGAGATAATTCAGAATGTCGCCTATGCATTCAAGGCTATTTTCTGATATCTGTTAATTATGGATTTAATTATAATATTCAATAAGTTTTTGTTTTTATTCAGGTTTATGTTCTTAGTGCCCATAACTGCATATTTAATATGTATTGTTGCTGAGTTTTAGTGAAGCTTTTCTCGTGAACGGTTTGATTTTGTACCTGAACTGTATTTAATAATCAATAGTTAACATGTTGTATGTTATGCCTTTTATTCTATATATCCTTATATATTAGTGTATTCCATATATCCTTATATAACAATATTCTTTATATCCTTATATTACTTTATAACTTGCAATTCAAGTGTCACACAGCTTGTAACTTAGTTTTTCGATATTTTTATCTCTCCAGAGCTAAAATGTATAAAATTGTGCAGTACTACTGATGAAACTGTCTAATAATTACATTGCCTTCCATGTCATCAGACACGTGATCAATATTCCAATTGACAGAAATGACAAGGGGATAAAAAATGATGTCTGAGGGCCTCTTATATTGATGGAGGCAGAAGTAGTTCATAAAAACATGAAGTTGTAAATTATGGAGGGAAATAATTGCCTAAAGTATTCACAATGTCAAACTTGACTTAACAATGTCATAATTCCACTTGACACATTTACAAACTACATCTTTCTACAATAAAAAAAAATGGAAATAACGAATATCACCTATTATACTTAAAAACAACTCTTTCCAGCTGTGCCGTCATCCTTATTCCGTATAGACTTATAGACTTATAGAATTATACCTATGCTACATATTACATATGGGTTGACTGAAGACAAAGTGTTTCTTTATGGTTTCCTGTGAATTATGTAAATGATGGACGTCATCTTCCTGAATACAAAAGTTGACCTTGCAAGTTCTTAGAATGCAGTAGTTGAATTTATCAAGAACGTAAAGTCAACAAATAATGCAAAATTCAGAAGTCATTTTAACTTTTAGATGGTTATGAAAGAACTATAAATTTCAGAGCATCATGATAAGAAGGCTGCCTTTTTGATGTAAGAAATATGTTTTTTGTTCAAGTGGAAATATATTTCTGTAAAGTTGAAACCTAGTTTTCAAGTTTGAATTTGTGAATATTTTAGGCTATGATTCCCCTCCATAGTAAATTAGAGAAATATAACAGGCTATTTTTTTTTATTTGTTCTTGATGGCTGGTATATGACAGATTCCAAATACACAAGACATATTGATAAGAGCTTGATTAAATTTTTTACAGTACTATTTTTAATATAGTTATTTTGCCTTAAGACTTAAATGGTTTGGTTATGAGTGTATATATAACACAATAAATCCTAGCTGTTCTACAGAAGGCATATTTACAGAATACAAGATAAAATCTATTCCATTCTGTATATGATACAAATTGTTAAAATCAACCTCATCTGGTTAAGGAAATATTTAGACAATGGTGATCTGCATTGTAAATGTCTAAAATATAGATCAGATATATCTGACGTGAAAAACTTCCCATATGATACAATTAGATACGTTCCTAAAGATAGTTTGTTAAAACACTTAGCTACATCAAAGTATGGATCATTAGATTGCACACAATTTCTGATAATCCTGCAACCTTTTCTTGTTTCTCAGACTGAAATAAGAACAAATACACTTTTCTAACATGTCTCTTTACTTTATGTCTGTATCTTACAGCATCAATTTCCAGTTTCTTTATATGCCAATTGTTTGTTTTATGTCTTTGAAGAAAACTACACAGAATCTCAAGTAAAAAAAGAAGATGTTGAACAACTATTATCAATATATCACAGTAATCTGAAACTTGCTTATTTTTCCATTTTAACTCCAGAAGTTTGAAGGAAACACAGGTGATTATAAGGAATATGTATCTGGGGAATGGGTTCTGAATTCTTCATTTTTTAAGAGTACATACACATTTATCAAATTGGCAGTAAATTAACTTTAACAAATCAATTACTTCAAATTTAGTATGAATTTTCAGAACCATCCTTCAACCGAAATATAAAAATTACTCAAACAAAAAATAAGACGTAGAAAGTTTTTAAGCCCAGTTACAGAAAAAAAAAATTCTTTTTCTTAATCTTAAAAATAGAGCATGTGCTTGTAGGTCCTACTTGACTTAAAATAGACTAACAACTACCAACTATTCAACAGCTAATGGGAAAAATCTTGAGACTGCCAGAATGTCATTATTTTGATTGACCAGTGACAATGGCATCCTGTCTATGACAAATAATAAATGTCGATTTTCCAACTCTTTTCTTCCAACTAATATCAAACTTGAATTTGGATGTGGAGCTTCCTTGTGCAACCACATAAAATACTGGATAATCATCCTACACATCAAAGAGAGATAACTGATTAAAAAAAGTTAATCATTGAAAATAAGGAAACTCTTAGAAGAACTTCAAGTTCTTTTGTCCTCTAAAACCATCTTGAGGATTGGTATTTTAATGAAATAAGACAGAAAAATCTATAATGCCATTCTGTTTGTAGCAACACCCAGCAGGAATATTGGAATATCATAAATATAATCTTTAGGAAAGCTCTTCATAGAGTGCTAATATGATTTAAGATATGAAAAGAAAATAAGGTTTGGTATCCTACTTTTTTGCTTCTAATTGGTTCAATGCAACAAAAGAATCAGTTTTCAGATTGTTAAGATATCTTTCATAGGTGCAGTTTGTATAACTGGCATGGGTATAATATGCAAAAAAATCCCAAAACGCTTTTTCCATATCAGCAAGTGTAATCCATTCTTCACAAATTAAAATAAGAAAAAAATGGTTTTCAAGAATATTTTGACAGCAAGAGATGAATAAATAAAATAATTGCACTAAAAATAAAAAAAAAACAAGAAAGCTTATTATATAATAACCTGTAGCCCTCTATAGACCTTTTAATATTATTCTATAAAATAGAAGGAAGTATGATGGAGAAAACATTGAAGAGAAAAGATTTATAATGATATTAAAAAATAATCAAAACAGTAACATAATGATTTATAAGTTGAAGTTATGGGCCTGTTTTTTTGTAATTGCCACTGTTACAATAAAGGTTAGATTAACAGAAGGATTTACATTTTTGAATTTTTCACATAAGTCTGGCACAGACACACGCCATCACTTAGGCAGAATTCATTTGTGTGCTTCTACTGATTATGATAGATTCTGTGTGCGGATAAATTTTGGTGGCAGAAAGTTCAAAAACAAATATAAACTATTTTTGTCCACAAATGAACAAATGCTTGTGTAAAACTACGCTATCTTTTCAGAGAAAAATGTATCTTTGCATTCTTTACATGTGAATATTTAAAATGACTGCTCCCTATGTTTGTTAATTTAATGTTCAAAATATAATCTTGTTGGCAACTGTCTTTAGACAGAAGATCTCCTCTGTCATCCATACCAACAACAAACATAACAGTGATGCACAAATGTTAAAATGGAACAAGTAACATTACATTGGTAACTGTCACAAATGCTGCAATCAATGAAATAGCTCCCAGAGATCCCGTCTGTCATCCATACCATCCATGCGCCTTGAGCAATTCCAAGAGGATTGAATTGTTGCGCAATATAAATATCATTATTATTATTATTATACCAACAGTATATCAACAACAAACGTAACAGTGATGCACAAACGTTAAAATGAAACTAGTAGCATTACAATGGTAACTTGAATCCTCAATTTAATACAATAATACACAACGTTTCAATGGAAACTGTCACAAAGGTTCCAGAGAGAAGAGAGGCTGCAATCATTGAAATAGCTGAAAAGACATTTTTTACCTTGACTGTTTAGTCGGAAGGAGATAAAAGATTGCCAACAAAACATTTCCTCATAGAATGATGAAGGCCTATCAAAAATCTCAAGAGAAAAAAGAACTTGAGAACAATTTAACTGCTAATTGACCCAATCAAGTCAATATTTAATGAACCAATGCAATATATATCAGTAATTGTCTATCTTGTCTTGATTTTCACATTCATTCCTTTATATACCTTCTATCTAATTAAAATTTCATTAGCTTTTTTCACTTAAAAACAAATTAAATCTCTACCATATTTTTTTTATTATGCCATTGGTGTGAAAGGATTTGTAGATATACATTTCATGCAAGGAACTGAAGAAAAACACATTTTTTGTATGTAAAAAACTGATTTTTAAATTTATACAAATTCTGCAATATTTTTTTGAAAAATTTTTGCTCAGACCTTTCAAATGTACTTTGTTCAAGAAAAGAGTAACTTATATGAGCAATAAGCAAAAATTCAAAATTTCAATATAAGGAAATACCAAAAATAGCAAATTTCTCATTGAAACTTTATAATTTTTCTTTAATTAAACGGGTGCGTCGACGATGGTACTTTTCTGTATTGGGGGGAAATCCTTTAAAGTCTTAATCCTATTGTTTAGGGTGTTAAATTTGCAGGGGTCGTCTCATTCACTTGTTACTCTTGAATTTCGCTCACGTCACTAATTAACTGATTCTGAATTTCGCTCACTCCTTTCCTCACATGTCACTAATTAAGTGATTCTGAACATTCGTTACTACTTTTTGGATAAAATATATACAAATTGGTGATTTCCAAAAAAAGAATTATTCACCATTTAAAATGGCTAACATACAACTTGATTTTCAATTCATCCCTACTTATAGAGGAGGCAGATATTTATGTTGCGAAGGAAATATATATAGGATGCATAAGGTTAACAAAAATGGTTCCATTAGATGGAAGTGCTGAGAAACAAACTGTGCCGCTTCTTTGACTACAGAAGAAGATACACCAACTCATATTCCAAATAACCATAACCATGAAGATGTCAGTGTTGACATTAAGGTACTAATATTATTTCATTAAATATTATTAATAACATTTTTTTTTATTAATAATAATATTTTTTTTTTATTAATAATAATATTTTGTATTATTACTTGTATTATAATATATTTTTGTCATTTCTATAGGTTTTGGAAACACTTCAGTCCTTAAAAGACCAAGCAGAGTGCACCATTACACCCATTCCTTCCCTTTACCAAAAGGAGCTTAAGAACCTTCGAGCGGGTCCATGGTCAATAGAGAATCGAGAACTGGTGTCTTCAATGCCAACGTATCATTCTGTAAAAGACTCGCTGTATTGAAAAAGAAAGAAAACGCTTCCTCTTTTACCTAATTCCAGAGACGATTTGCTTGTGCCAGAAACATTCAAAAATACCCACGCTGGCGACAACTTCCTGATCATTGATGAAGGTGAGAGATAGAAGATTTTAGCCTTTTCTACCGTTGAAAATCTTCAACTTCTATCTGAAGCTGACAAATGGTATGTTTATGGGACTTTCCATGTGGTTCCCAGACTTTTTTACCAACTGTACACAATACATGCACAGATACAGGAACACGTTCCCACTTGTTTATTTCCTTCTTCCAAACAAGAAAAGAGAAACTTATGTAAAGCCGTTTACCCTAACCTATAACCTTTCAGATGGATTTTGAGACTGCTGCTAAAAGTGCTTGTAATAATGTATTTCCCTTGACGGAATGGAAAGGGTGTTTCTTTCATTTCACAGTGTATTTGGCGCAAAATTCAAAATAATGGTTTTCAGACCAGTTATAAAGATGATGAAGAAGTCAATAAGTTCGTTAGAAGGTGTGCCGCGTTACCACTATGTTCAATGGATAAAGTAGAAAATGTTTGATTAGAAACTCTGGCCGAAATGCCAAATGCCTGCATACCATTGGCAGATTACGTAACCACACAATGGATCGAAGGGGATTTTCTCTTGAAACAGTGGAACCACCACCATACTAATGGACCAAGAACCAACAACAATTTAGAGGGATGGCACTCACGCATAAAGAAAGTGATAGCAAAAGCCCATCCCAATATCTTTGAATTTCTCAATTTTTTAATGAAATTCAATGAAATTAAAATCTGTCGATATCAAGCAGGAGGATGACTTCCTCCAAAACGACGACGCTGTATGGATTAAGACTTTAAATTAGAAGATCTCAAAATGAATTTGAACACTGGAGTCATCGATGTTTTACAGTTTGTAGATAGGGTTTCGTTTAATGTTAACTTGAAATAAATATATATATATACTGTTATATAAATTGTTGTCAAATACCATTCTATTAAATTATACAAAGTAGTTTTTTATGAGAAAGTCCCTCTTTCACACCTTTTGCTGATTAGTGTTATAGCTATAATCGCCGATTGTTTCCACTAATCCAACTGAGTACCGTCGTGCGACTAAACCAATCAAACATTCTTTTAATTTTAGCAGACATAAGATTGAAGTAAGGGAAGTAATTTCCATCTGACCACAAGGTCCATTAACTAGTAGCCTTCTTGACATCCTGTTAGAATAGAAATATAACTTGAAGATGGTGACTTGATTGACATATCATAGATATTGATGGATATCTGAGGGTTGGTTTAATTAGATACTATTCACTTCATGATTAATCAAGGTCATGTGGTATACATGAGTATATATATCAAGTCTGTACAGGAAATATTTTGTTTAAAATTGTACTCGATATATATATATTGACTTGGTATAGAAAACTGGCAAAAAGGCCTTTATAAAATCAGGCATTCAGATTTTTTCCAGGAAATATCTAGTTATTGAAGATAAAATAAAAGAGAACATTTAATTAACTACAAAATACCATCTAAAACTACCATAACAAGTTTGAACAAAACAAATTCTATTTCAAAGAATTAAGCCAAAATTTTTGAATCGATAAGTCATTTTCTCCCTAAATCCCTGTATCCTGGCAATCTCAATCTAGAAGCTTCCATTATCGACATCTTAGATTTTCAATTTCATCCCGTATGCAATCTTATTGGTCGATATTCTATTGTCCACGGATATTAACCAATCAAAAATATGATGATGAAATTTAAATGAAATTTGACAAGTAATTGAATGAGCTATTATGGTAAATGTCGTTATGAGTCCACGCTAATCACTTTGAAGAAAGAAATGTAATAGAAAAGATGATGGGAAACCTGTCGATGGTTCCACCATAATAACACCATAAACTTGTGAAAATTCCTCTTTGTCTTTAAAATCCTCTCAAAAGTCTGGACAATTATTCTTCAAGTGTTTGATTATCCAGAAACTTTTCATTAAATAATCTTGAGAATGGTATTAATTGGAAAATTCGGTGTTAAAAAGTTTGCAGATAATGTCCGTGGAACTCGAACAAAATGAGAATTTAAATACTTCAGACAACTAAGTCACTCATTTTCCAATTTGAAGTGTTGAATAATAATGAATCAATAACAGTCTGAATTGAATCCGCCTAGAATTGACACAGACTTACGCAAGAATTGATATTTTCTGCTGTACTAGTTATTTTGGGAACAATGCAATAAAAGAAATGGAAATGTTTGAAGTTTATTAGAACAAATTTCTTTAAAACACTGTCATTTCAAATAAATAATTTAGTGGACGGACGGAAACAATTGAGATTTTAAGAGAAGCCAATTACTGCTTGATGACAGATATAATTAAATGCCCCAAATCGTGACCCGTTGTTCAAGTTATGTCTTGGTGTGTACAGTTAACTTAAGATAAGGCAGATTGAATATCAAATGTTCTTCTAATCCTTTGATTTTAATTCATCTGGTTAATGCAACAAGTTAAACTTAATCTACCTTACCTTATACTACTTTGGAGGTGGCTTAAACTTGGCTTGAATAGTTAAGTCAGCTTAGTTAGGCCATCTAAACGCTAATAGATAACACAATTTGGGATATGTCAGCTGAGTGTGCGAATTTCACTTAACAAATTCCAGCAATTTTTATTTGTCATAATGCATAATGGTAAAGTAATAACCTATTAGTATTATAATCCATAAAAACATGCTAATTTCTACCTTTTCACTATTTATCAAGCCTGTTATTTATGACCTGTTTCAAATAAAATACATACTGCACATGCTATGAATTATATTAAATCAATATATCTTATTGTAAAGAGGTAATGTTTTATAGCATTACCTGTATTACTTGCACCTTAAATAGTATAGTGTTATTGATTATTGATGAAATATAATGTAAGATTAAAATAAATCTCCTTCTCAAGCTTCTTAAAGGGATTGTAAAGAGGTTTTCTAAAAAAAAAATGTGTATTGGGAACACTAATAGCATCAACCAATGCAATCCATTTTAATCAGACGTCTGTGGTTCCTGCCATTCCATTAAAACTATGATGTCCCTAATCGCAAAATATGCTTGTATCACCAATTTACATTTCATAATCAGTCTGTATGGTTTTACTATAACAGAGTACTACATGTATAATACATGCAGATTCAACAATTTACATTGTCATCATCAGTATGTATGGTCAATTAATCTTGACTTACTGTGCATGCTGAAAAAATCAGGAATTTTTCCATAATTGTGTTCTGCTATTTGCAGGTTGTTTAAGTTACAACTCATGTTAAGGTATTGCCAAAGATTATGGTTCAGTGATCTCCCTCAGGCTACTCTCTATGAATGACCATTATTAGTTCTAGCTCGGCAATACCAGTCATTATTGGATTTCTCCTGATGAGCTTTCCTTGGAGTTGTCATGATTAACGATATGATAATTTAGTTTTGTCATAAAATTCCCAGACAAAAGAGTGATGAGGGGCCATTATGAATAAACAAAAGGCTAAATTCTGATAGTTGTAACCAATATGATGAAAACCTGTCTATTGTTGTTAATTCTGATCTGTGGGAAAGATCAGACTGAGGCATATTAAGCAGGCTTCACTTATGGCAAGTTTGTTGAGATTTATTCTTCAATAGAAATAGTTAAAATATTACTTTCCAGGTCATCTGTAGCTCCAGTTTATTTACACACAATAGCCCTTATCAACAATTCATTCAATTCGAGCTATCTGTAACAATCATTAGTAATTAAACATTTCATTCTCAAATATTCTAATTCAAATTAATATAAAACAAGTAAAACCTGAAATACTTACATGACACGATTCAGTTTTCCTGTAAGCTATGCTCCCTACAATATACTATATGGTTTCAATTCAGGTTTGAGATCATTTTCAGTAACAGCACCAGCATAGGTCACAATTTTCTTTAAGGCTTATGGACTTAAAGGTATGGCTTCTTGAGTGCATCTTCCCATAATATTAAACTGTTTTTTTACACAGAGTTAATGGTTTGTGCTATAGGGATTCAAAAACAATTTGACTTGAATATTGTTAATAGTGGTGTCATAATCTAGTCCAGCTTTTCTGTCAATATTAACAAAGGTGCCCTGAATACACCAATAATGGTTAGAAAACTCTTTTTGATTAACTTCAAATACATAAATATCAAAATAATTTATTCAAAAAGAAACCTGATATGAGTGTTATGTAGGAATGTAATTGTCATCAAGGGATTTAAAAAAAATAACTTGGTAGATATCTGTGTATTCATCATTCCCCTAACCTCCTACACACATTTAGTCTGTCATTAACCTGAAACATCTAATATTTCAAAATTCTGAATAAAATAAATTTCTTTAGCCTTTTTATAATCTGACCACAAATTCCTGTTTGAAAACAATTTCCTGTTTTTCCTCGAATTATCTTTGATCAGTTCTGAGCTGATCTGTGATTTGTAAAAGGAATGTATAAGCTCCTGCAATCTCAAAATGTGTACACTTTGTTCTTTTCTTTTTAGAATTTTTCCCATATTTTTATCTCTAGATTTTATTCAGAAGCAGAGAACTGAACTTTTAAACCTTGAATTCAATCATGTGAAAATGGAACACATGCAGTTCAAATATAACAGAATCCATAACATTATTATTAAACACATGTAATTCTCACTTCAGTATGAACATAAATCATAATTCAATTGATTTTCTGTCAAATTCTGATGTTTTTTATATCTGTTATCATGGTTGAATAAGACTATATATGACACTTATATAGTCAAATATAACACAGTCATATATCATTTCTACTTGAAACTTAGTTATCAATGCACTTAACATTCACAGTACAACTAAATGTGGATCACAATAATTTAGTTTTAGACAGAACAAATAATGAAATGGCCTTTTATGTTCTGCTTTTTGTAACTTGGAAACCAGGAAATAATGCCAGGACAGCAGCAAAATCTCTTCTTTTTTTCTTTCAATTGTCAATGAATCATAAAAGTACACAGCTTGTAACATTTAGGACCTCTGTTGATTGTCTTACCCCATTGTCAAGACACTTTTATCTGTTCCTCCAACCTGTTTTAAAACAGGGCATAACTATATAGATATATCTTTACCATTCCCGGAAACTTTAAAACCTTCATTATTCACCTATTTTTATGTCTTAATTTAACAAATTAGCCAAACAATCTCATGAAATGTAGATGTTTTGTTCCATGATTCTCAAAAGTTACTAAGAAATTGAGTAGGCATATACAAAATTATTTTATAGGACTATTTCAGTAAATCATAATATTATTAAAATACCGTCAAAAGATAGCTTGCTAGGCAAAACAATATATGCCCACTGGCAATATTGAATTTGAACAAAAACTTGGGTGATAATAAACCATTTCATACAGTTTTGTCAAAATCTGTAAATAATTGTGCCTTGAAGAGAGTTAAAAGGCCAAAAATCAAACGCGTTATTAAGAATAAGGGCGATAATCCATAATAAATATATTGCAAATTTTTTTATTTTCATACTTGGGTGATATCAAACAATCTCTCAGCAAGTTTGAACATTTTTAAAAACAAGGGCAATAACTAATACTATATTTTTCAATTTCACTGATTTTCAATAGGGTTCATCCTTGGCTGATTACAAATACTCACATAAAGTTACGTTGAAATCCGTCTAGAATTGTGCCTTCCAGAGTGTTTACGAGCAATTGTGGATGGAGTGATTACCGGGTGAAGGCATTATATGGGTGTATAAAAAGAACTTATTCATATTCTCCTGAACCAGCCTGCAGCTAAATTGCTTGCACATCCATTAATCTTGTAACATTATGATATTAGTTAAAGTATTGTTGGTCCACTGCCAGGATTACAGCTATTTATAGAGCTCTGTATGTCCCTTGAGGTTCCTGGAAATTAACATTTTACTATAAATTGATGATCAGACCTTTAGATATGCATATAAATTACTCATCCTTTTCTTAACTGAAGTATTTCATCTTTCGAAAAATTTTGTTTACTGGCCCACCAATACATTCTTGTGGTAATTCACAGGATGTTACTAAATTTGCACTAACTGATTTACCAGCATTATTATCTTAATCATGTTAATCTGTTGATCATGTTCACTTTTGTCCTTATACATTCCTTATTAATTCAGCAACACCAAACAGAGACACATCTAATTTTTGTGTTTAATTAATCAAATATAACAAGATAAATATGGAGATATGGTAAACTTAATGAGAAGCAAACTAAGTTGTTAAAACCAGTCAGTATTTATGATTGCTAACCCTTTAAGAAAGATGATTTGCTTCAGTTCCGTAATATTGCCATTTTCAATCATCAAATAAAGTGTTAAAAATAAGACTCTATAAAAGACTGGTAAAAATTGTACTTTCTGGAGAATGTCCTACAGACAAAAGTTTATCAATAGCCCTGAGTTGTAAATATTTGAATTCTGATAAAGAACATTGATTGTTTTCTACGCTGCTGTGGTTAGGAGACTAATATTCATCAGGAACAGTTCCATTAATCATTTCAGCTTGCACAGAATTGTGTCTTGAGACATTTTTATGCTCTTGTTTATTGCAGACTGGATAGAAATGTGGTTCCGTTCTGCCTACAGCTGAGATATCTACTGTAGATTAATAAATGAATATCGGGGTTAGTTGAATTATAATAGAAACTCCAGACAGTTTGATATCTCTGTTTACTATTCAGCTAATTTACCTTTTGACTCTCACTTAACTTCTTTTCATCGAAATATTGGAGACTATAAATAAATTTTCAGAAATTTCACCTAAGCCTTTATCCTCTTCAAACTAGAACATTCTCCTTAGCGTATATGTTGATTTGCAAATGCCTGTTATTAATGAAATATAGGCATATTACTTAAGGCTTCACTTAATTCAGCAATGGAAAACAGCTTCATTCATAACTCATTTGAAGATTCGTCCTATCAGGTTTACTTCAGTTTCAAATGTGTGAAAGACATCTGATTGGCCAATAATGCGGTACAGACCTTAAACAGGAGAAATGTTAAGTGTTGGGTTTGTAAATAGAATCAAAGTAGTTTCTCTTTTTGTTAATATTTAAGGGCAGAAAAACTATATAATAATTTGAGCAGTATAGAAACCAAAGCCCCAATGTATATACATAGACTTTGAAATTAACAGTAACCAGTTTGGAAGCAAAAAAAAAGGTATTTTCGGTGGATATTTCACTTATTCACAAATTTTGATCAACTATATGTTCTAAATGGTTTGGTTCTGCAAATATTCAATACAGTAACTAGAACCTTTAACATCAATTCAAATTCAACAATGTTCATTAACCACACAATCATGGTAATAGTTTTTTTTTTTCACCTTCGCTTACTTAACATGGAATATTCTGAATATTCACTTAATTTGCTGTAGGAGCTAATGATGTTCATGTATTACCACTAAAACATTTCGGATCATTAAATTTGCTTAAACTTCACAAAACCAGAAGGAAATTAAATTCTTTAATTTCCCATGAGGATTGAATTGTTCATCCTATTTTTTGTCAAATTTGTCACATTTATGACACGACCTGACCAGCCAGTAGGTTAAAAGTTTAAGAAAGAATATAGTATTCTCAAGAGACAGGAATATCATACCAGAGATATTAAATGCAACATTACCCATTTATAAGTGTTAATGATATAATGTGCTAAACTTCTCTGGTATTGTTGTTGCAGGCTTGGTCTCATTCTGTGGTTCCATCTAGACTATGGTTGTAACTTTTTTCAAACCATTTTTTGTCCAAATCAGTGAAGGAGGTTCAAGAAAATGACAAGGAAAAAACATTAGGTTAACTTTTTTTTGACAGAAAGTTTGTTTTGAATGAAGTAGACACAGAGAATTTGTATCTTTTCTTTACAATAACCTTAAGCTGCACAAGTTAGGTATTTAGGGGATTGAAATTTACCCCTTTCCCGTTCCACAGCTTTGTATTTACATTTTAAAGTTCCCTTCAGTTCCACATGTTAGGGTTTTAGACTTGTCAACTCTGGTTCCACTTTAGTTTCAGACTTTAACCCCATAGGTCCTCTTTAGTTATCATAATATTAACCTCCATAGAGTTGTCTTTCAGTTATCAAAACATCAACCTCCATAGAGTTGTCTTTCAGTTATTAAAATATCAACCTCCATAGAGTTGTCTTTCAGTTATTAAAATATAAACCTCCATAGAGTTGTCTTTCAGTTATTAAAATATCAACCTCCATAGAGTTGTCTTTCAGTTATTAAAATATCAACCTCCATAGAGTTGTCTTTCAGTTATTAAAATATCAACCTCCATAGAGTTGTCTTTCAGTTATTATAAATATCAACCTCCATAGAGTTGTCTTTCAGTTATTAAAATCATCAACCTCCATAGAGTTGTCTTTCAGTTATTAAAATATCAACCTCCATAGAGTTGTCTTTCAGTTATTAAAATATCAACCTCCATAGAGTTGTCTTTCAGATAGAGTTGTCTTTCAGTTATTAAAATATCAACCTCCATAGAGTTGTCTTTCAGTTATTAAAATATCAACCTCCATAGAGTTGTCTTTCAGTTATTAAAATATCAACCTCCATAGAGTTGTCTTTCAGATAGAGTTGTCTTTCAGTTATTAAAATATCAACCTCCATAGAGTTGTCTTTCAGTTATTAAAATATCAACCTCCATAGAGTTGTCTTTCAGTTATTAAAATATCAACCTCCAGGTTGTCTTTCAGTTATTAAAATATCAACCTCCATAGAGTTGTCTTTCAGTTTTATTAAAATATCAACCTCCATAGAGTTGTCTTTCAGTTATTAAAATATCAACCTCCATAGAGTTTTCTTTCAGTTATTAAAATAATTAACTGGGTTGTCTTTAGTTATCAAAATATCAACATTCACATGGCTGTCTTTAGTTGACAAAATATCAACCTTGATAGAAGACTCCTTAGTTATCAAACTTCACAGAGTTGTCTTTAGATATCAAAATGTCAACCTCCTTAGGACTCTCTTTAGTTATCAACCTTGATGCGACTGTCTTCAGTTATTATAATGGCAACATTAATAGGGCTCTCTTAAGTTACCAAAATATAAACCTTGATAGAGCACTTCTTAGTTACCAAAATATTAACCTTGATAGGACCATCTTTCAGTTATTATAATATCAACATCAATAGAGCTCTCCTTAGTTACCAATATATCAACCTTCACAGGGCTCTCCTTAATCATCAAATATAAACCTCTATAGGACTTTCTTCAGTCATCCAAATATCTCTTCATAGAGCTCTCTTCACAAAATATCAACTTTTTTATGTGTTTCAAATGCTCAACATTTGAACGATGAGTGGTAACAACATCTGGGCAAAACAGCCATCTACAAATATCAATAGAATGCAAAGAGAGATATTTCATTTTTGTCAAAAGCATGCTGAAAACCGAATACAGACAACTTTGCCAAAACAATCAATCAACTGATACAGCCAAAAAGCTGTTCCATCACAACTAATATAACTGTACTAAGAAACCACCATATTATACAACTAAGGAATGCCAGAAATACAACTCATCTTGGCAGGGGACCATTGTTTAGTAGCTGAAAATCACCAGAGTGCCTATAGGAATAGGAAACATATCTCTTCTTCTAATGATTGAGTTTCAACTTCAATGCAAATTATGAGTTAGTGATTTCTTCCGGAAGAGAAAGTTTATGTCCTATTTGCAACATTAGCCTAGTCTTTAAAAACTACCACTTTCCTTGTTATTCCCAATTTTCATTACCTTACTAATTATAATGTAATTACATAATTATCATTGCAAAACTCAACTCAAATTTGAAGGCAGGGGTTTCAACCTTTCTTTACTTTACTCCTTTCAGTATACTTGATGTCTTGAATGAGTAGATTCCCCCTGGTCCCCCAAAAATGGGTACAATTTTGTGACCATCTCTTACATTTTTTTCTGCAATCAGCAATTACAAAGAGCTAATACGCCCCCAAAATATAAGACCTCAAAGCATTTCAGCTGTTATTTGTCACCAACTGGCAACATACTAGCTCTGAGATAATGCCAGTAGGCCCTATCTATCTTCAAACAAATCTTGTAATTTTGAACAAAGTCAATTGACTATGTTTGGAATATACAAAGTTTTGACCTTGAAAAATCAGCATTAAAAACAAAGAGGGGAGCTAGTGCAATTACCACCATTTACATGAGACTATTAATATTTCTCTTCGGTGTGGCACTTTGTTATCTGATGGCAGACGAGAGTAGGCCTAAAGCTAACTAGAGGTTTAAATACCCGGTCGATACTAGCACCAATTCCATCACTTTCTATTCACAACTCGAAACCAGAACGCAATACCATTGGAAGAAAAGAAAATTTGCAGATCTGACAAAACAGACCCAAAAAGATAAGCATTAACTCACCGACTTTCATAACATCAATATACACTTCTGCTACATATTCCTGTAGTTGGCACAATTCCAATATTTCATGCTTGCTACCATACTGGCATTATTCGATTCTGCACGTGCCGGCTGTATTCAACCATCGAATCCTTCCGCCATCTTGACTTGGAATTGTATCACGTGATTTGTCTACTGCTATCGTCTGCTAATGTTAAATGATTTCATTTTCTCCAGGGAATTTCAAGACGAGATCGTCGGAACTTGGCCTCCACCATAGAAAGATAAATTCAACCTAATGACAAATGGAGAAAGGAGTTGTTTTTGTCATCATTCAAAGAAATCGAATTTCTTTAATTGAATTCGGTTCCATCTTCTCTGGGTTTGCCATTCTCCAAATATTGATAGAAAAAGCAACGAAGTAAATTTCATTTCTTTACTTCTTTTTTTATCTTTTTCGTGGTTATTGTTCAGAATAAATCTACTTTAATTAACTAGATACGAATACAATGACTTACTAACGTTCAAAGTCAAGATAGGCTACTTTTATTCAAACTAAACTAATTTGAAAGTGGTTACAGCAAGCAGAGGAAAATTGTCTCCTCTGTTAGAGGAAGACTTCATGATAAGCATGGCAAGCCCTTTGATTAGCATAATCACGAATAATGAAAAATTGTTAACAAGATAATACAAGAGGTGCGGAACCGCTTCTTCTATTTCTACCGGTAAAGCCAGTTGTGTGTTGCATTTAACTTTCGAAACGATTGCCTTCAGGTGCGCAACACTCTTGTCAGTTATTGTAACATAAAGCTGTGGTTGTGCCTCCTTCAAGATCTTTTTGGTTTGGAAAATATTGCAACATGGGTGAAACGTTAAAAGCTAATGTGAGAAATCATCTGATGAATATGTGTGAAAGATTATCAACTATAATATTTAAACTCTTTTCAGCTTATTAAATTACTGGGGTACAAAGGGCTACCGGGGGTACCAAAATGCAGAAATAAGGTACTCAGTTTCTCGAGAGTCCGACTTTATGTAATGGCAGTAGCTATTCATAATGCAGAGATACCTTATCTACATCTATCTACTCCAGCTTGAACTTTCCCTCTTGCCATTTCCCAATTAAAATGTGAACCAATATAAGCTAATGCCTGGAGGAACTATCGGGAATATGAAAATTATCACAAGACAAGAGACTAAATACCACATTAACGCTTCGATGGACTAATCCTGTTGTCTTGATTGATTTTGACCTTTTGAACCCTTCCCAACACTTTCTTCTCGATTTAACACCAACCGCGGAATTTTTCTCAGATATGAAATCAGTAAGAGACAATATGTGAATGACTTTATTATGGGTTTGTTCGGATTTTGTCGTTCACATTATTGCGTTATTTGTAAATTGCTCATTTGCACAAATTGACCATACTTTGATGGACTACTCGATCAATAAGCTTGTTTGGTTAGTGTATAAAAGTGCATAATTACATAATGAACTTTTTGTTTCACATGGGCCAGAATTAGGTCTAATACACATTGACATGGTCCTGTCTAATATTCAGTTCTTGGGGGGCAACGCATAGTTAAAAAAGAACAAAATTATTTCAATGTACAATATGTTTGAATATACATGTACCTAACATATTTTAGTGTCTGTCAGCTTTAAAAAGGGTAAAATGACTTAACGCTGTTACAGTATCAAGTTTGAATACACATTTTCTCTAGAAATATTCAGGGACATAGTGTAACCATTCTAACTGCGAGGGGTTGTAACTTGTAAATTTTAACGATGAATGCCCCTTCCGAGAAATATAAATAGTAAATGTCACTGAGTTAGCCTTATAACGGCAAACTTAACTTTTCAATGGAGAAAATCAAGACAATTTTATAACAGTTGTTTATGCTAATTGCCTGTTCTATTAGTCCGTGCTCTTTTTTAAATTCCGCTTTCTCCTTCCCTTTTTTTCATGCCCATTTTTGACAATGTTTTGTCTAGATTTGGAATTTGATGTCTGAAATTGCACTTTTTGTCAGATTTTGTGAGAACATGAGAGATATTATAAGCGGGAGGTTATTTCTTAGAATAGTAGTATTGTATGCAGTGATAGTCAAGCCTATATTGATTAAATGTAGTGGTTTACTTTCACTTTGATTAAATTCAAAATTTTGATGGTCATGATACATGTATATTGAATTTTTGTGCAGAAACCAAGTTTTGGCCAAGCTATCATTTGACATATTGGAAACTTTTCAACGACATTTCTGGAAAAAAATTATAACAGGTTGAAATAATATACATTAATTTAATATAATTTAAATAATATATACATAAATATACATTAAATTAATTGAAGAACATGCTTTCAGATTGTAAAAAAAAGTTAAACGATTAACCTAATAAACAAAATCTTTGTAAGATAGAAATGTTTGTTTTGTGTATCTTGGTATCATGTTTTTGTAGAAGAAATAACACTCAATTGTAAAACATGATTTCCTTTAAATGCCCATGGTTATAACCCTTTTGGAAATCAGTGATCACCACCACTGTCAAATAGAACCATAGAAGCTTCAAGCTACAAGCTAGTCCCTGCTATTTTTCGAAATCCTCTTCTCTCCATCGACCGAAATCCAAACCCATAATATGGGAATTGTTGCATGTCTTTTTGACAAATTTTTGGTCTTGATTTGGAATTTGATATCTGAAATGAGAGAATTACATCTTGAAGGATAATTGTGAAAATATGTCTTTTTGTGTACACTGGTGCACGTTGATGAAATGTAATGCTAAAAACTTTCATGGTTATCATGTTTGAATTTTGTCCAGTAACTATTAGGCTAGGCTTTCTAGTGACATATTAGAAAGTATTCAACAAGGTTTTATAAACGAGGTTTAAAAACATATCCTTGATGACTTATGGAACAAAACTCGAATTTTTACACGTGAGCTGGGAATTGTAGATTGTAACATTGTGGTTAAGACGCAAGCATAGGTACAGGCATGCTGACACAACTTCAATGAAAGAGTATTATTGGTGCAATTAGTTAAACAATTGAATTATACAAAATATTAAATAACGTAGTCATCCATAATCTTGAGAATCTATAATGAAAAGAAAACTGAAATTAGAGTTGAAAGGGAAATAACCATTTATTTGACTCCATTTTCGGTCCGCAAGAATTTTTCCGATTGATCTACTCGGACTACATTTTTACATCCTTAAAACTTCTTTAACGGGAAGAAGGGGCCAACCATCGATTCTATATGCTGATAATTTTGAACTTGTATAGATTTATTATTGATTCTTTGTAATTTTGATATTTGCAAAAATGTTTTTCTTTGGATTAATCGATTTGGATTTAGAGACCCATTTGATATTCGTTTGTAAGCAACACAGTTTTTATGATTGTATTCAACTACGAAGCATCGAGTATAAAAACATTTAGCTGGAATCGACGTGAATAGTTAAGTGATAGAATAATTGTAACGAATTTACATTATTAAATTTTTACATTTTACTGTGTATATGGTTAACAATCACGTTTGGCTCGTGCTCACTCTACGGACAACAATTCTTTACGGATTCTTTTCATTTTAATTTAAAAAAGATGATCCCTGTCTATTTCCGTAGTGATTTGATAATTTTTCCCCCAAAAACCGTGTCCGACTTAGTGTTTTTATGATTATATTAGTTATATTGTGCAACTCGTGTTCCCAAGGCAACAACAAGCAAAGCTGATGGTGGGTGTATGTCACTTTGCTTTGTAAGGCTATATTTATACTTCTACGTTGAGATATAGAGCATAAGGATGCCAAATAAATTACCGATGAAGAACAGACTTCACCAACCACACCAACCAGTTAGAGACCGAGTAGCAAGTGTAATTGTCTGTACAATGGGATAAGAAAGAATTTTAACTAAAGTAATAGTGGCGCCCTAATCATATGTACACATATACATACACTTGATTTAGTTATAGGGCCAGTGAATTTTGGATAGCACCATGAACATTAATAATAAAATCTTTATTTTACATGGGTCAGAATTCGGTCCAATACATTTGAACAGCCAACACCATGAACAATACTTTGCGCCTATTGAATAAAGAGTCATCTCTTTCTCGCACATTTCATCTTAACCTATCCTCGGGTGAATTCCAAGAAAAATATATAAACCAGCTTCTAGCTGGTTATTTTTCGAATCACTACCTTAATTATAGAAATAATTTCTAGGTCATAAAAGATGTACGCGGCCTTCTCATTGATTACCAGAAAAGCTGATCAAGGGTCGAGACCAGAACAGTAAGCATACGTTGAAACTTGGTTAGAGCTGTAACTGTCGATGTACTTTTTCCATTTCGTTCATCGTAAAAACTTCACAGTTTTGTTTTTATTCTATTTCTGCATTTTCTATGTAATCTTCAACACAAATCAGGTAGTTTCTATACACTAACCGGAATTCAATAGCCGTTGTTTGCTAGAATCTTAATGACCCTTTTTTCCAAAGCGTGATATAGCTCTTGTTATTCTAAAATCATCTGTGGACATTTGAGAAGTTTAGAAATCAACACCTCTTTCTCTAGATATAAATAGCCAAGCCTGCTTATTACTGTTCTAGAGCGGGTTATAATCAAACTTTTAAATTGCAGACATGCCTCCAGTGAGTTCCCTTCCCTTCACATTACAATCTCTTAACTGCTCAACCGACAAATTGTTACACGGTGCAACTTTCTCTGAACCTAAACCCTGAATCTTGAGGACAGTTACAGCCTAATTGCAATTGATGCACTTAGGTATCCACCTGATCATTGTGTCATATTTCATTTCAGTTTAAATGCATATTTTATTCCTACCCAAGTCACCTTTTAGTTCTATTTATTCCGACAACAGTCAGAGAGTTCTTTATATGCATCATTCGCTGGATTTCGTCCATCAAATTGTGGTAACCGGTCTCAATCTAGAATGGCTTTGTGAAAGTCCGGTCCAATAATCATCAGTAAGTCATGTATCATTATTATTCTAATCGACCTAGCTGTAAATGGGTACATGTAATCTGGGAAACAGCAGTCACAAAGTTATTGCCAGCTTGTAGAAAGAACCTTCGTGAACATAAAATATCGTTTTCTTAGTGTGAGATATGTGGTATTTTTACTAGAAATATTTCAAATATCTTACCCATGAACAGAATGACGTCAAAAAATAAAAATTAAATGAATGGAGTTTAACGTCCTACTCTTCTGCACCTAATGGGCTAATGAAGACGGGCAACGTCAAGCGGTGAGTAATGAGAGGAATTTTGCCAGGAGAGCGGCATTAGCCTCCTCATTTTGCGCGGGATTTTAACGTGCTCAGTCTGTAGCACACGGGGACTCGGTTTATTGTCCCATTCGACAGACTAGACGCCTTCTCCATGCCAGTCCCTCCGATCTACATCACTGACAAAGGGAAACCGGACTGAAAAACCTGGAAGTTCATCTCGACTTTGCTGGGATTGAATTCTGCACCCCCAATTAGCGAGCAAGTGTCTAACTCTCCCCGAGCCACCGCGGTTCCCAAAAATGATGTCAAAGGTTTCAAAGAATGTCTTTTGGATATTTATCAATAAACAGCTATCTCAAACTAACGATCAGTAACCAGATCAGTAATTAGTACGTTGAAAATAAACTGAATATAAACTCTGTTGATTGTTGATTGGCTATTATAAGAAATGGTAATATTTCATTTAACGATCGCGTTTAATCGGAAATGGTTGTATTTGGTTTTAATGGTAGTTTTACCGTTCCCAACAGAATGCGATGCGGTTCAAATAGTAGCGGGATTCAATCTCGTTATCAGTCTAAAGATATTCCACAGAAACAATTATTGACCGTTTCAATCTTCAGCTACATAACGAACCAACAGAATGAATAAAATTCAGCCAACATATTCGAAAAGTTTACATCTGGAGCAGTCGATACAGACTCTCACTAACTTTATATCATGCTACACACTCGAAATAATAATAAAGAATCAAAAAGCAAACTCGATGATTAATATGGTATTGATTCTATATGAACATATGCTAACCTCCAGAAATTAAATAAAAAAGAGAAAACATTCTAAGAAATGTAGTCGAGTTAAAAAGGTTTATTGATTTAATTCACAACATAAATCAAACTGTGACAGGTATTATTCAAACATAAAGATTTTAAAAAACATATAAGGCGCAGATTAGACTTTTGATGGGGGGGGGGGAGGGGTGACACCAATCTAGATGTATAATGACTTCAGTGTCTACAGATGGTATTCAAAGGAGCATAGCAACAGCCATTAAATGATCGATTCTCGTTATGCCATGTATAAACTAAACAGAAAGCAATAAACAACAAAGAAAAATATGCATTAGCAAACAATGATTTATGCTTTCTAATTATTCTTTTTAGAATTCAAAAGGAAAGAAAATGCTGCTAATTAAAAGAAAAACAAAAAGACAGTACTTTATGGATTTTATTTAAGGTAACAGAATAACAAACAAGATGTATACGAGATAATTCTTTTTGAATCCAATCAATCTCTCCATGTGACAGTTTACTACCACCACATGCAGTCTTTAGTGTACGCAGATTTCTAACTCTTTAACTGTTAGGGTGAGATGAGAATAGTATTCTCAAGAAAGCACTGGCCTAGGTCATGAA
Organism: Nipponacmea schrenckii; assembly: GCA_030562195.1. Lineage (NCBI taxonomy): Eukaryota > Metazoa > Mollusca > Gastropoda > Lottiidae > Nipponacmea > Nipponacmea schrenckii. The sequence continues at coordinate 52,038,731 of JAUJPP010000003.1, read as the reverse complement.
GTAAGAAACAACATTATAGGATGAGATAGTTAGTGTAAACAATAGTTAAAAATGGTTAAGGTTATAATCATGAAAAGTATGGAACACTTGATCTTTCAACGGTTCTGAAATCCAAATCTAAAAAAACAAAATAACTTTTTAATTTTGGTCCTCATTATCCTGTTCAAATACTGGAGCCCATTGACCTATAATAAACTAAAGTGTATGCTTGAACTGTCTGAGAAGTTCCTACCAGTGTCTTCTATCAGGGCAACGTCTGGAGCCCAAAGCGCGTTCCCCACTGAGTCATCATAACATAAATAATAACGATCATACATTTGATTGACAGTGTTAAAGCTTGGATTTCTGTCTAACATCATCAAACAATATCCAACATCTATATGATGATCTGTATGCTGCCAATTATGGAGGACTTTTGAGTGATATGCTGCATCAGTTATCATTTTAACAATTCTTCGTCACCAAAGGCGAAGGATAGAATGAAATGAAAGGAGTTTTATGTCCCATTCTTCTGAAGCTCATGGGTTAATGAAGACAGGTAAAGCCACGTAATCCAAGTAGATTACTGTATTTAAAATCTGAAATAAGTTTTCGAGAAAGGCCCCAGGCCAACTTCCAAAATATCTTACGCATGGATGTAACTTTCATCAATTATTAGCTTAGACGGTTTCCATTTATTGCCAAAGTATTGTAAAGGCACGGGTTACCCTCGTACAGACTAATTAATTGAGGAACATCAATAACTGTCAAAATTTTCTCCATGCCGGTCGCCATTTTTGAAATCCAAGTCACATGACGTTTATACGAGTTACCAATTGTTGGAAAGATGAAGCATGCAGCTATAAATTTGAATAGCGTCATACATGTTTAGCATGTTCAAAGTTATTGAAATCGCCTTCTACACGATCAAACATTTGTCCACGAACACCTTCATAGAAATGTATGACAATGTTTTTAACCGATGTATGATCGCGTTGACGATGCTTTAGAATGCACGTATTAACGTTTCTTTGACATAATTATTTCTGTACTGCTGTCAACACAGCAAGTTACTAATGTATTTCGTTCTTTTACTGTTATAATGTCTCGAACTATGGCCCTCTCTCCACACGCCCTGATTAATGTTCATTACCATCCCATGTATCCTATGATGTATTTATCGACAATTATGGTGTTACGTGAATGAGTGAAATGTACAGCTCTATCTATCGATTGATGTTAACTGGGTAGTCACTCTTTTCCAAGATCAATACGGCTGATGGCGTGGAATTTAACTCTGAAACAAATTACTCCTACCGACCACATTGGCTAGTTGGACTGGCACAGTGTTTCTATTTCTTCATCTCTAACATACATCATGCGAAGATGTTCCTTTAAGAGTCGATCTAGGACATTATCACAGAATTTTGAATTCAGGAAACATTGAAGTGATGTGAATGAGTCGGTTTCGAACGTAAACGTCTTTAATAAAACGCTGCCGATTGAAACAAGGGTATTACTTAAAAGTGTGTGCCACCAGGAATATATGGCACCAAGGCTTAACAATGCGACACAGTCATCGGTGAAGGTGTAATGATACAAAGGTGTGTACAATTACAATTTTCCTTCAAGATATTCGTGTATTTCTAAGATTATGGCAATTCATCAATAAATAAAGTGTGTATAAGAAATACAGGATGTCAGGAGTTGGTTGGTTCTTTAAGAGAACCAATTTTACTACTGAAAAGTAAATGGGATTTGCAATGATATGCAGAGTGACACGATTGCATTAATGATGTTTTGAAGCATCCGTGATGGAAATCAAGAAGACTATAGTGTTAAAGGTTAAGATTTAAATCTTTAGTGTTACCAATTTAGATATAAGACTTTTCAAAGCATTAAAGTCAAAATATAAAAGCGTGACAGTTTACACGTAAACGACCATTTAGGTCAGGAATCTAAAAGCATAATAGCGCGACACAGTCTTGCTGTAGTATAATTTACAGATTCTCTGTCAATATTCCAGATAAACCCCGAGGGGCTTGTATCTCCTCCTACTTATTGACGTTTATACTCGAAATAGTCAGACTCTACTGGGTTCTTGTAAGGAATAGCAGTGATTTGTAAAAGCCTGAAGTTATTTGGTAAGTAGGCCTTTCATTTGTAACTAAGTTAATTTCAGATTTATAATATTGGCCTATATATCCAACAATATTTTCCGAATTTTCTGAAATTCTCAAATGTTTGTTGAAACGTATATATACAAAGACGTTGAAGAGATTAATTAGTTAGATTAGTGAGCTACTAATTGAAGCAGGGCTAATATCCTATCCTGTGGTGTCCTCTGTTTGTAATAATGTTGATTAACAGTTGATTTATTCTGGTGTATATAAGTGAACTGTGTATGATCATCTCTGTCACCATATCGCCATAGTGATAATGATATTAGTATGATGTGGTCATATTGATAATGATCTGGATATCATGTGGTCATAAACATGGTGTGTGGATGCAATTTAACAGCAAATATATGGAAGTCGATAGCGGCCATTTGTTAACCGCGACTGGGCGAGTTGGCGAGTCCATGATTTTGTGCATTGTTTCAATACCTATTTTTATACCTGTATATACACAATTGCACATGTATCGAGTGGTTCTTTTATACGATATTAAATGTCAAACATGGCTTGCAGAGGCATTCTACTCATCTAAAGGTGAGAGAGTCCACACTTGCAAAGTTACAATTGAGGCTGCAGGGCGAAACGGGTGTGATTATATACCACATCCTGCCTATGCGCCTGACCTAGCTCCTAGAGACTTCTTCATTATTCCTAAAATTGAAAATATCCGTCGAGGTCATTTCCGGTCTTACACTGAAGTTGAAGAATGGGTCAACTGACTTTATCAGTTCTGACCGAATAGCACTTGTACAACATTGGTCTAAATGCATCCCACTAGAGTTAATTACATCGAAAAGGGAAGAGGGGGATCTCAACTGGAAATAAGGTTACTTATTGACTCGCCCTCTTACAAATGAAAAACGTATAATCGTACAGCCGTGTTGGCTACAAAGTTTATATAAGGCTACCGAGATAATAAGGCTGAGAGTTAGAATTCAAAGCAACTAACAGACAAATTGTAGAGGGATATCTCCGTAGGTTCCTGTGTTGTTTCTATAAACCCATGGGAAGAGTTCTAATTAGAGACTGTGAATAATTGATTATAATCCTCAAAGGAAATGCTCGTTTGTTACTGAAACTAGTGAATGAGACTAGCTCTGTAGGATTTACATTAAAGATACACATTGATAAAAGATATTCGCCCTATATCTCTTCACTTATATAATTATTCCTTGACAATTATCTGAAAACTCTCTTTTTGTCAAAAAGTCATGTAAGTGAAAACAGTTCGTAGAGTTTTCATAGGAAAGACATAAAAATATGTATCTATTTATCTTCCGAGAAGCGGTGGATCGAAATTCTATGATAACAATGTAGAAACGCTAAAAAAATTCTGATCGCTAATTGGGTCTGAATCATTAATTATCGAGCAAATATTTAAATATTGTCTTCTCGAGCTGGTCGTCAAATTTAATTGTGAAGTGATTAATCATAACAGAGGATCAAACAGGGGTCAAAGTACACACGTCAATATTTTACCATCAAGCTACAAATTGACGAACACTGGCTGGAGAATGGAAATTAAGAATGACAGGAATAGAGATTTTACGCTCGTTTGTTTTGTTTTGTAATGAGCTGAAGAGTATCGCTATGCCGTGTTCAACTTGGAAAATTGTAGCAACGTATCGGTTGTAGCTCTGTGAATCATACTATATACGGTTGTTTTCTTTACTAAAGAAATAAATAATAAAAAAAACCAATTCCGGGGAGGCTCTTGTTGTAAAGTTATATAACACAAATTTTCTGTGTTTTTATTGACACCTAGCATTTGCCATTTATTTGAATATAACAGTATTAATGAGTTAGCTAGGTGTAAGGAAATTGATTAATAAAGAACAATGCAGGTGGAGATAGCAATAACGCGAATAAAATTACCAGCATTGTTATTAAATCGATTTCTCAAATAACATTTTGAGTTATTACATCATAACAGTTCAATATAACTTGTTTTGATATTCGAGTTGGAATTTTTAAATCTGGGTATGATATTGTCGAGAGAATGTACCAATTGTCCCAAGTAAAAGTTAAGAAATTTAAATTTTCAGTAATAGAGAAATGCGAATGGTGTTTGACTGAAATACTTATAAAATCGCTACACGTAGAAAACATTATACAGCAAGATCTGGTAACATTTCACTGCTCTTAAAATGAAGATGTTTGTTCAATACTTTTAAATACAACCTCATTCGTTTTGCTCCGTTATTTTAACCATGACAGATGCGATTCTTAAACGCTGATGATAGAGACTCGGGCCAATTCATTTCATCATAAGGTACATGTTGTTTATCAAAGAGCTTTCAGTACAGCTTCAGGGCTAGACTCGTATCCAATATATTTCCAGCAATTTGAAATTAGATCCAGCCAACCGAGTGACATCCTAACCAATTTAATGACGGTCTGTCTGTCAAGAGAATAGTTCATATTAACAGTCTATTAAAATTTCACCAATTTCATACACCGCTAACTCAACTTGACTGCTTCATAAAATCTTAGATTTCGCTGTGAACTCTTTTGGATGTCAGTGATCAATAATTTTGAAAATTGCATCAATCGTTAGGTCTGGTGTTATGCATGTTTTATTTGACAAGTATGCACATACGATATTCTTAAAAGCAATGAAAACAATGAAATATAGTCTATGGGGGTCGCTTGGGGCTTCAGATGAATTGAATCTACAAAAGTTCGAGGACAGTTTAGTTCAGCTCCACTCATACATAAAATACCGTGTTCCATATGGTTCCTCTGTACCGTGGTTTACACAAACTCTTGAAAGTACTGTTTGGATTATGATTCTCATCTTTTTAGATTTGAGTGTCTGGTCACATTGTTACCTCAATACCAAACACGAAACAGTTTTATTTAACTAAAAGGAATGGCCTGGTACCATTATCTTTAGCTACTAGCACTTCTACCATGGTTTTAGGCTCAGCTGCAGTTTCATAGAGTAAGATAGCTATCATTGTATTTTGTTTGTGTGGACGAGAAAATATTGCGTGCATTAATTACCCAAACCTATATCTAACAGATGAAATAACTGGGTTTTAAAACGGCCTCGTCTGGTAAATACGTATTTTATTCATTATTATATTTAATTACAATCACAATTTATGGTCGACTGATTTTAATGGAAAACAAGAATTAAATTTTTTTATATCAAATTTATAGTTTAAGGTCAATGGTTTTAATGAAACAGTAGCTTACATTGCTGATCTATTAGTAGACTGGCAGTTGATATGACTATATTGTCAGCATTCTAAAAGACAATCTTAGTCCTATCATTAGAAATCGTATTTACACAATTCACAATCCATAAATTCGTAATTAGATTTTTTGTGTGAGGCTAAACCAATGGTCTGACTAAAAAAAGTCGATTACCACCCCTCCTTCATCCTTGGTATCTGGGGCGATCTAAGGGCTTATTTATTATTTTGAATGTTAAATGTCGCATTCTGAAACTCGGTGCACAGAGTGGTCACTAAATTGCATTCAGCGCAAGTTAAACTTCCTATAACAACTATACATGTAATCAAGTTGCTGTGTTAACTTTGATCAACTTGGCTTAAACACCAGCTTCTAAGTCGTCTTTGGTTCTAAATTCTTGACTTCGCTTAAATTAAGTTTACTACTACTGCTTCGTTCGGTTTTACATTATAAAATATTAATTAACAAGCTGAAATACCTAAAAATATAGGCTGATGCCGGTAGCTTCCAGTCAACAGTAGCGCACGGCGGTGGCTTATGGCTTCAAAGATAAAAACCACGAAACCTCATCTTTAAATATATTCAGAGCTATTCCAGACAATCATGCTTTTACCTCATTTAACAGTCACTTACTCTAATGTCTTGGTTCCAGACTTTTTCATAATTTACTTAAAATCACATCAAATCTATTTTAGATTCCAATGTTTAGATTACTGATGTTTTGTGAAATGAAATCAGAAAACAAAAATAATCGCATTTATAAACCCACACACGTGGGAAATTCATCTAAATTATTTGATACCATTTCGCCGGAGAAAACAAACGAGAAGTAGTTGTTACAGTTAGTAACTCTTTAGTATGTAGTATGGGTAATTTTTAGTAATAAGGTGGGTTTATACTTCTTACGACGTTTAACGCCGTTAAACGTTTTAAACGCTGGGATACTGCGTTTGCCGGCGTTCTTCGGCGCATCGATTTATACTTACATCGCCAGCGAGTCACGCCGTATAACGGTGTTTGACGGCGTCACTTTTTCTGGAGTTTACGCTAGCAAACGCCGGCAATCAACCAATCACAAGTGGCTGTGGTGCAACACAGACAAGGAGTGATTTGGATCTTTTCTTCAAACATTGACAACGTTGATATCAGTTATGTAATTCCATAGTTTATGACATGAATCCACGATGTATCTGTCTGTCTATAGATAGAAAAGACATATATAGAAAGAAGAAGAAGTTTCGAATTTAAGGTATTTATGTATATTTGAAGGGATTATGTGATTTTAGTACAGTTTTGTACTTCTATAGACTTTTTACATATATTCAAGACCCAAAAAAGGTCGTCGCATGCGGGCGTTAGCGCGCGTGTGTTTACACTTAATACCAGCGCGGTCAGGTCTGGCGTTTTACGCCGGTAACCGGCGCAACGTTTTATGGCATTGGATGGCGTAAAAAGTATAAACCCAGCTTAACTCTTCAGTCTCCTGAATGCATAGCTCAATCTCTCAAAGACGTGAAACTTCACTTCCTTGATTGATTAGTTCATCTGGATCAAAGAATGTATATATGTGGAACAATGCGATCGACTGAGATGTTTCGATATTGTTAGCTAATGGTAATTGTAAATTAGATTTAATAGATGATATAAATTGATATTGTGCTCTACCCTTTTTTGTATACTAACTGCCTCTGTTATTAGTTTGCTTTTTCATGTTACTAACGTTTACGTGTGATAATGGCAAATGATATATTGATATTTTCACCTAACGGAAAACGTCTAAACAAGAATCTTCTATAATTAAAGACACAGTAATAAAAACTACTATTTATACACCATGGTTGACATGATGAAACAATGACAATGATAAGAACATTTACACAGTTATTTCTGTGAATCAATTGTACATCATTGTGCAATCCCTGTTGCAATTAATTGATTTGACTAACCAATGATATCGCCTGCCTAGCATGTACAATGTACTTGGTCACAACTTCAAAAAAATTTAAAGCTGGGATCTTATAAAGCGCAAGATATAAATCGATGATCTCAAGTCCAAAAACTTCAATGAATATGAGGACCACTATGCTTAGTAGTGCGGGCTCCCAAACCAACAAGACATTGCCACTATTCTGGGAGAGCTGAAGCAAACCTGGGCGACATTTTGAGGATGTTCATTAAAAATGTTCCGAATCAAGAGGCTTTAAATTGTGCGTACGCAGCGACCATTAATCAAAATTGGGTCTTCACCTTCAAAACTTTATTGAAAGTATGATTTCACATTCTTTTATACCCCCCTAGTTTCTATGATAATTTATTGTAGTTTTGGGTCTGATAATAAGGTAAAATCTCATATGGTAACCATTAAAAATTCGTCATGTGTTCAAGAAATTTGACGATGACGACTTTATTTCCTACTAATAACAAATACTTATATAACACGCTTGTATTCGTTTTCAAATCTCTTTAATTCATTCACTGAGTCTCAGTCTTTCAGGGTTACATATCTTGACTTATTTCTATACAATCGTTCAATATGTTCAAGAGCTTAATATTCTATAATGCCATGTTTTTTGGAGCAAGGGCTGATGTTCATTCCACTTCAACCGATACTAAAAAATATTAAACCAATTTTGATTTCAGTTTAAGAAGTTTAAATATTGCGTGATAAATAAGCTTTACTCGCATTGTTTTTTACAAAAATGTGTGGCAAGATAATACTTAAGTAAAACCCTTTAAGAAAGAAAGTCTAAGATATGTCAAAGCCTTTTTGCAAAGTATCTATCAAATACTTAAGAAGGAAACTTGTCGTGCAGACATTTCATTTGGTCCGATTGTATTTACACCCTTATACAAAGATATGAAGAGGAAACATTTTGCTAAAAAATTCTCTAAATTTAATATCTAAAGCCGTTTAACACGCACGCTAGTCTTTGTATTATTTTGTTTTATTCCCGACCGATTGTTATTTTAAGTAAACAAGTTGGATGGTAAAGTGTGATATCAAAGAATCTATAGCTATTTGACACAGGTCAAAAACAAGTGCATAAAATCCTCTCAATTCACTTTGATTTATGCTTTGATTCTTTACTCTAAATAGAACCCTTAGAAGAAGTCCACAAATGTCGGATTTCTCTCCTGGGGAAACTTGGAAAGAATTTTAATTCAGAAAACATCACAACAAAGAGACACGATGGATGATTGAATATCAAGGGAATTGAAGTTCTTCTCTTTTACATAAAATCTGACTTCATCGTTTTCATTTAACTTCAGCTAAATTTCTCTTATTTCCTTTGATGTGTGAAGAACTATTGGAATTCCAATCATTCTGTTGCAACAATAACAGTAATGGCGTAATACCTTGGCAGGGTTCTAGCATACATTTACGAGAACACGGGAAATTTAGCAGTGCCGAATGACTTCTCTGACTTACCTATTCAAATGACATTTACCAAGTGACAGGTGTATAAGACTTAAAACAATTCCTATAATTTCCAACAATACTCTTCTTAATGTGTTTGGCCGTTACTTCAGCGTACGTAATACGTCATTGGCTTATGCAGGAAAGCACCTAATGAATCTAGAAATTGAAGCTATGAAACACAGCATAAATAGCTCACATGGTCACGACGTTTATGAGATATCGCCATTGCTAGAGGAATATGGCAATGCTATCACAGTAAAGCTAAATGGAAGTATCCACAGACATTAAGATAAGATAGCTTGAATATCGAAAAGAAACTAGAAAGTTTTTTACTAAAATATATTTGAAAGCTCAAGAGAGTTAAACGATAGTTAGTGTATTGATGAAATATTATATATGAAATGAAATAAAAGAAAAAAAATTCTAATGATCAAAGTGAAACTACAAGAAAATATTATAAAAACACTGAGAAGTAAACCGATAATAATTTGGATGAAAACAGAGAACTGTCTGGACTGGTGGAAAACTGATAACTCGGAGATTAAACAACCACCATGTAAATAGACACTAGCTCGTCCTAACTGATTACTTTCACTTCTTCTTTAATATTACACAGTTTACTCAGGCTAATCAGTATTTGTACACAGCTTTTACAACCATGATAGGTAATACGTATTTGTACTTGGCTTAAAAAATAGATCTTTGGTTACCACTATACTGAAATGTGGTTTAATGGATCTGATAGCGACTTCCACTTCCAGAACCACAGACAACCCTCGTTCGATTATTACATTTTACATGTTTTTGGATACCAATACATCGACTGTTTCCAACAACAGGGTTTCGATACAATTCATGGTGACTAGAAAGGTTTTGTTTTCTGCAGCCCTTTTGAATTTCTTTTGTCATCACTAAAATAATAATAATAATAATAATATAGACACCAAGTTGCACAGGGCAATCACCCCTGGGATCTGTCTAAATAAACCTACAATAACATATTTTACATAATAATTGCATCCACTAAAATTAGAAAAATATTGTTTCAACCAAAGATCTAGTAAAAAACAAGCTGAGCAATTTACTTGGGTCATGATGGCAGCCAAATAAAATAACAACCAGTAGAGAGTCACGAGAATTAATAATGAGAAGCGAAATCTAAAGTAATCTTTCTTGACAGTGTTATATTGAAAGAATGCAAACTGAATACGGATCTAGAGATTTGATTTTTAATTCTGGGGGATTTCAACTTCATCAATCAATTTGGACTGGATTTAGAAATCAATTTTCTGGTTTGAATAAAATTTCACAATATCACTGACTCTATCAATCACATTGGACGGATTTAAAATTGATTTAAAATAATACAATGAAACACGTCGCCTTATTTATAACTTGTTACAATTACAATATTTCATTTGATGAAGATTCAAAAAAGGAATGCAGTGTTCCTTTTTACTTGTCTGTTCCAGCTTGTTCATAGAAGAACAATCGCTTATTATATGGGTCTTGGGATAGAAATAAATATTAAAACAGAGGTTGAAAATCACTCCACAATAAATCAATGTATGGAGTGTCATTTAAGGGTGACAAGTTTGTTATTGTGTGGGTATGGGTTTAAATCGGTTGCACTATTAGCTATGTGAACTCGCTGAAAGTGATCACGTTTGATTCCAAAAGAAAGGTGGGAATCTTCGTCCTTTTATTGACATAACGGCCATCATGGCCAATGGCTTTAAACGAGCTAATGACAAGTTAAATATTCATTTCAGGGACAAGACACGATTACAGAAGACTGATATTGATGGAATGGCGGTCAACAAATTCAAAGGAATCTAATCGACAAAACCATTCTATTTATAGAAACTATTGGATATTTTGGTGAACTGTGTTAATATTCCGATAACGACTTCAGACTTCAGTCTACATACAGTTTCAGGAGGTGGAGGATATTTTTGTCTATTCTGTGTCGGGATCTTTGTATTTGAGGATCTAATTTGGTATTAAAACCAACTGCTACTCTACCTCCGAAAAGTTGCCTAAATTGAAAGTCTCGAATTTTAAATTGGCAAAAAACATTTATCGGTACGCAAACTTTCCAAATATAAAAAAAAACTCGTTTATTTCAATAAAACAGCATTTTTATTTATTTCGCCACCTGTGTGAATTACATGTGTTACTCACGTGTATTATAGTGATAAAGCTTGCCGCTGTGACAGTGTGTAATTACAGTTTTAAAAGTGATTCCTGGTACATTTGATTCTGGATACTAATGGATAACAAACACAAATTTACTCAACAGCAAGAGTCTATTTCAGTCGTTTCCGGTCGGAACAATAGTAAAAGGTAAGCTATTATATTTCATAATGCAATTTTCTCATGAGATAGTTTCCCATGATTCAATTATTAAAGATGGCTCAACTCTGATAATTCAATTCCGTGAGATATCCATCGCCATTTTAGAAAGGAAGAGGTCTAAAGTATTTAATGATCAATAGAGATCTGCTGCTCTAATCTCGTTCTCAACATCTCAATCTCGTCAGAAAGGCAGACGTGAATTGGCTAATTTTAGATTAGCGGGGAATAACAGCCCTCAAGAATTGTCACTTGTTCTCGAAGTGATTTGAAAAATATTGCGTGTTAAAACAGAACGATGTCGAACAGTCATTGTTTTTGAATTAACTCCTACTAGACAGTTAGATATCTTTAAATAGCCAGACATTCGTATGAGTAACATATATTTAATATGAAGCAAGGTTTTTCTTTAAGATTAAATACTTACAAGCTATGAATTAAAAGGGTGCTGTTATGATAGAAATTTAGTTATAGAAAGTTATAAATTTTTTTTTTAGAAAAAAGCGGTTAATTTGTGAATCGTAATTGGTGTTTATAATTACTGACATTTCTTCATTTTTACAAACATCAAATGCTGAGAAAGTTCAATCAAAATATCTTGACTATGTTTGAATCACAGTTAATCATATCTCGACTTGACACTGTGAAGTGGGCTTAATTTATTACAGATCATCAGCTGCTCTCATCCCATCATTTCACAAATTTTCCTGGATGATCGAAACCAATACGAGAATTATTGTCAATTATTTATAGTCATGACCAATTAATGTGTCTAGAATGCATGGTATTAGCGTAAATGGTCTTTCTTCAATTTGACACTCGGAAGAATGTCTGTAGATAAGTCTGTCCCATAAAAGGATCCTTCGACAATTGAGTTGAAAAAATTGAATTAGAGTAGGCTTATACCCATGACTAAGTCTTCAGAATTCCGGCTCATTAATAAAAAACTTCTCTTATCACTGCATTTATTTTCTCTCCAAAAGAGTCCCTACGGTTGTATGACATCGACATAGAGAAATAACAACATAGAGTAAATTTCTTCCATAAAAGAATTGTCTACAGACAAATTCACATTCAATACGATCGATATTTATGTAATAATACATGATTCAATAAGTCATAATGGACGTTAATTGTTACCGAGACATTAACTTGAGTTAACACAGTCGTCTGGAATATCGTTGAAATAGAACCGGAACTTATCGCATGAAAACCCACTTGGTTTTCATATTACATTATCGTTTGAATTAATGTATTTTAAAAAAAAAGTCCAAGGGAACCTAATTATTGTACAGGTTAGATCAATGTGTATCCTGTATAGTATGAACTTGTATTTAAATCATTCATCTGATCAATTAAACTTAATGTCAAGAAAGATATGTTAACCAACCAAATAACGGTATCTCTCAACATTCTTCTTTTGAATGTGTGGAACAGGCCTCAGGGGTGCAAGCAACAGTGTATAGTTCAGTGATAGTTTGTCAATACAGCCGATCAATAAGCTAATATAAATATCCCGAGAAATCAGACAAATGTGATTGGTTGTCAAGATGCCAAGGGCAGATAACCCCTAGAGCATGCAGACGACTTAATTAAGTAGTGGTGTTCAAAACTATCATTGATTACAGTCCTGTAATATAAAAGTCTGGAGGAACCTGTATAAATATCGGCTACACATTCCAGTTTATCGTATTCCATGATCATAAAGAGGTAGATCTAAGATTAATTCAAATATCTGTGCATCATAAATTTAGCCAATAACACTGGTAACACTGTATGATCCATAGTTTGTAAAAGGAGCATCTGTATTATGGATAACTTTATACCACACAGTAGACAATATATGGACGTTCACAATGATTTATGACCTATTTACATTGTAATTCAGTACACCAATGATCACTTTTGACAATATTATCGATAATAACGTTAATTACACTGACTATGCCTTCTATTAATCAGGATTAATGGTTAAGGCTGATGAATCGGCTTTGTTTCTTTAATTCACAGATGCCTAATAAATATTCATTTGTATAAATTTGCATACCGACATGTCCCTAGGTGTCTACCTTAAGGTTCATTGTAATATTGGTTCTAAATAAAAAGATAATACCAAGGAGTTTTAATCGACCTTCGGATAACCTACAGAAATCCCTGAAATTGCAATCGAGGTCGCAGATACATATTAAAGGATAATAAATCCTCTTTATTTGCTATTTAAAGATGATATCATGTAATATCCTCCAAGTCAGGATCAAGTTTCTTTAAGACAAGGCATGTTTTGTTTAATGGGTTAAACAATGTCACTGATGTGACAATACATCTTCATAATCCTGATAATATTATACCATAACAATATTACACACTCAGCTGACTTTCCGAGTTCTAACAAGAAACACCAATCATTACATTTAAGCTTCAATCTTCTGTCTGTTTTATCCCAAATAAATGGTTTCTGTCTTACTTATTTGCTTGACACCATGTCCTTTCGTTAAGAAAGTTATGTTCCTCGTCTATATCGCTCACTATAATCAACGTTAACAGAAATATTAGACTAGCAGTCCATGAATAGCCCATGATTGAGGGCAAAGAGAGTTCGGTAGATTTTGAATAATGTAATGACTAATACAAGATTTGAAAATTGAAAAGCAAAATAGTTTTCATTTTTAACATCACACCTTGTCTTTTATCAAATGATGTTATTTTCAGGATAATCTCAGGCTTTCTAGATTGTGATATTTGATGAATATCAGAAAAAAAAAACAAATTGACTTGAAATTGGTCTTCATGTAATCTTATAGAAAACAATTTCGTTTTACATCTCATTCATTTCACAATGATTTTAGTCATGGCAAACAATTCTCTCTAACTGGTATTTTGACTGAAAATGTGATTATAAGAATATCCAATGCTTACATTTTGAGCGTTTATGTGTTTGTATATTCTTCGACACACTTTCTGAATCAGCAATTTCGAGCAACGGTAAGTGTCGAAAATAAATGGAGGTTTGCCGTTTGTTCCGTCTCTATTGGCCCTATAGAGTGCAGAAAAGTTGGATCATTTCGACATTATCGGAGTATTCAGAGGATATGAATCACGATGGCAAACTCAAATAATTGACAAACGAATCCATGAACTAAAATATATACCCTGGAGATCCATTTAGATCGAACTGAATATTTTGTCTAAAAATACCTAATAATAGCATTAGTTGCAGATCGATTGCAATATGGTGCGATTTATTAGTCGTGTATACACACCAAGGAAATACGTTTAACTATTTTTTGATTCTAAATACATTTCAGAAAATTGATAGAAACTTATTAAAACTAATGGCTAAAAAATGTTGGTTGTACATTTCACATTTAGTAGAATATTGCGAAATTTAAGTTAATTTAAGACGAATAAAGGCTTCTGTGGTAAAATAAAGGATTCATAATTGTTAACATTAGTTTTATCCATGCAAAATTTATTTTGCTGATTTTTTCCTTCTTTGTTCTTGTTATCGAAAACATTTTGACACGTATTTTTTTCTAGTCTTTATTGAAAGACTTTTTCGAAGATAGACAATCATTTACAATAGAAGATCGTAGTGATGAACAGTCTTGGGTCTTTTATGGTAACCATGTTTCTTTTCTCGCAATAGCCTATGTTTGATGCCTCTCAACATCATCAACAACTATTGTTCACCTCATTGTAAGATTTGAATTAATCTTCTCAGAGGATTAAAAAATAAATATTTTCTTTCACATTACGATTGTGCTTTTTACAATACAGACCGTTTCATCGACCTCAATCTGTATTGTTTCCACGGTGAAACTATGAAGACTAATGTTATTTGTCCTCAGAGAATTCAAGATCAAATATTTTCTTAAAAATCAGGCATTCTAATGCCTAAGGGAGATAAACCCTGAAGCGAATAGACGACTTAATGAGGTTTGAAGATAAAAGTCGCTATTGACTTGATATTGAACGTGTTAAGATTCTTTCTCGACACGTGACTAAATCAACATTATCCACTAATTAAAAATCATGTTTTCTAATCTATCGGGTAAAATCATTGTTAAAAATGCGGAAATCGTGAAGAGATTTTAAAATTTTTTTTCCAGTTGAATCAGTGAGTGCTCATGGTTCAATCAGGGCAAGGTTCGAAATAATCTTTCGGATATTTCAAGCCAGTTTCCCGTTATAAGTGATGCAGTTTGGGATGTTTCACATGTCTTTCGTTCGACATAAAAAAAGGCCCCTTTTTGAGGGATATGAAAAGTATTGTATGATTACTGTTAATTCGATTTTGCTCTGTTATTTTTCTGGGCGTTCTCCTACTGATGACGTTTAAATCTCAGCAGGAGACAATTGATAACTGTAAAGAATCATCATAGACGTGTCTTACTTTTGTTGTTTTACAGTCGGAAGGAACATCTAATCAAAAACCATCATTTCCCCCCTTTTAATAGTAATCAGACAGCCACCATTGATAACACGTGCTCAGATGGAAATAGATCTGCAGCAAATATCACTAAGCGATTTTATTGGACAACTGAACAAATATTTGAGCTAAGAAGGTCAGAGTAGTGGTCAACAGTTGTGATGGGAAATCTAATAAAACCATGGCTGATCGATGACTAATTTTGGAATTACTGCAGAACTGTCTTCAAACACGTAATCAGAAATAGAAATATTAAAACATAATTTGAAACATGTTGATACGCCGAATTTCACAATGTGCGATCATCAGAAAATTGACCTATTAACCTGCGATTCTCCTGAAACTGTTTAGAATGAATTGATCTATTCCTCTGCTTTTGTGCAATTGAAGAGAAAAGTTGTTCAACAGTAGCTAGACACAATGTTACATTATGATTTACCAGCCACGGATTATAATATAATATGTAAAGAAGAAACAGGGAAATCCATTGCTATGAAAGTATCAAATTACTAGTAATAACAATGTATGCATATTCTATCTGACACATCTAGATTCCAGTTCAATGTTTTACAAACTGATAATATTCCACTGGGAGATATCATCTTGTATTGTATTTATTCCTATTCCTGTTAATGTATACATAACTACATATATAGATACACAGCCATTAAATACCTTATACTAATGTTTTCTATGAATAAAAAGAACGTCATGGAAATAAAGCTTTTCATGGATATATAACTTTGCTTAGTTTATCTTTTTTTATATAAGTTTCAAATATATATTTTGTCAATTAGTGAGCAGGTAAGTGAATTTCAATAGTTACTTTGTGACTGTAAACTATAGGTATAGACCTTGTACTAACAATGTGACTTTGGGGAAAACTAGACCGATTTGATGATAATAAATTGCGTGATGCTTTCTAACACTTTTCAGAAGTGTTATTTTGCGAATCTGTAAAAATGTCATTTTGATTTAGAAATAACTATTTCCTTAGCTATCATCTGAAGTGGATGAAAGTACACGACTATAATTATGACCACTACGGCAATTATAAAGACTTCCTATTCAATCTATTTATGGTCAGAAGTCTTTTAAATAACGGAACTTTAATAGTCTTCTTATAAGTCCGCAATGGTTTTGGATTAGGCACTTTCTAAAGATCTTGGTAGAAGTTCTATATCCTATATTGTATGCTATAATGACAGCAGTGTCTCGTTTTGATGTTTTTGTCATTATCTGCCTATGTCTAAATGCCTAGTAAGCTAATGGATACATACAAGAATATTGTTAAAAGGGTGAATGAAATGACCAATACTTAATATGTCTGGTTTATAAAATGAAATAAAGAGTAGGACGTAAAACTCCATTAATTTCATATCATTTCTAAAAGTTGGTAAAGAGTATACAGGTTCTGTCTCAGCAACGAATGCTTGAAATCTCATTTATTGAACTGAATGAGCACATTACGTTGCCTTTTAGGGTTTCTACTGAGTAGGTTCCTGAACGCAAGAAAACATTGAAAGATGGAATATGATGCATGATATTAGTCATTTGGACTTGTCTGTGTTAAAGATGGATGAATTGAGACTGTTACCAGTCTAAAAAACCTTATTCAACTTCTATTCTTAAGAAATACAACCTTGAATTTCAAAACAAGCAGAAGACGGTGCATAATAATCCGGACTATACTTGAACTATTTATAAATGTCTCTGAGATTAATGATACCACGAAGAGCTGGTAATGGACAGTTACACCGTGGAGTAATCCGAAATAAATCTAAGATAATCCTTCTATAATGGACTTTATCAATCGTTACAGCCATATTATTACAGATTACTTATCCTCTCAAAACAGTGGTCGAGTCTGGCAGAAGATTTAAAGGTGCGGATCATTTGGAAGGAAAAATTGTATTCAGACCAATAAGAGAGTAGATATCGAATAGTCGAATAATGATTGATGTATAGGCCCAATGTGAGATTAAATGACTCCGGTGTACGTAGAAATTGGAATTAAAGGATAACGAAGGCAACATCATATTTGAAACAATGATACCAGCGCACAGCTTGCTGTTAAATTTGTGATGCGATCTGATAAGTGCAAATACAAAGAAAGGTGTTCAATTTTCTGAATTGCCAAAACGAGTTTGTAAATTATTTTCCTGTCATTTGTCAATTGATATGACACGACTCTTGCAATCGAAACAATCAGCGTTACTCAACGGTTTGCTCACTGAACACACACACAAGACTATACTTTACGGATTAGTTTATCCCATCTTCTCAATTCCACGGTTGAAAATCGAACTTGTTGAAACGATGACATTTAAAACGGAAATTGTAATGACGAGGTACCTCTTCACCAGCTTCTCTAATTGACAGTAGTTTTTGTTTTCATTAGCTACTATAATACAGAGAGGACGAGGTCGTGGTATTTCAATAGAAAACAGAAGAAAAAGATCAATATTATTTCCTGGAAGATGTTCGGAGTTTCTTAGCGATTTCACCTTTTAAATTACAATAGAAATTGTCTTTGAATTTATATTTACGGCTTCGTATTAATTCCTTCCAAAACGGTGCCCATAGTGCCCATTTCAACATGAAATTTTAAATTCTTAAGTGTATGTCTATAAAAATTGTTTTCGAAACAGACGTTTTTCATATCATTCATGGTATAGTCCCCTTGCCTTGATATATTGGACATAATTCTGACCCATGTGATATAAAACAAAACTATGAGTTAATCTTCTATTAAATTTGCATCTGATCTGATTCTCTTCAGTTTGATACTTTATTAAAATAGGATTCTTTGAAATCCATCTTATGTAAACCTCCATCTTTGAAGTGTTCTCGTTTCCTGCCGACCTCGGTAGTTTAATTAAAGTCTTTGATTGAAACAGATTGATGGAAGATATAGAAAATCTATACCTGATTTGAAGCTGGCAGATAACACCACATTCCTATGACAGAAGAGGATTACCTGCAATAAGATATTGAACATTGTAAAGAGTATTTTATTGTTCGAGGGAATTATCGTAGCGTAGGGTTATAAAAAGTTACTGTCCTAGACCGAGTATCAATAGTGATAGTGATACAGGAAAATACCATCTCACCAGTATTTATGGCTTTGGTATCTCTATGCGGCTGTGTTCTATCGAAGAGTCTTCAACTTAATGCTTAGTTGTGTATGTTTTGTTCATTCCATAATCTAGTCCCGTGTTACATTTTTCACCAGAGGAAAACAAAGCAAAAGAAACAAAATTGAAATACGATTATGTTCTTCTGAGCTTCGGGTTTTACTAATAATACTGTTCATTCTTTAAGTCGAAAAGCTCTAATTCTTATAAACGCAGTATGGAATTTAACTTTATTAGATAGATAAATAGTGCAAGGACTAAAAAACCTCTATCGACATTTTGCATTTACTCAAATATTGAATTATAAACTAATTTACTTCATTTAAAGCTAAGTGATTCGAAAAATTCAATTTTCTGGTAGCATAATTACACGCAAAGATAACCTATTTACGAGTTTGTAATAGTTTAGTTTGTTATATGAAATATACTATACCAACTACTTCCTACATACAGACATAGGCCCATTTTTTAGCACAAGTGATCGAAATATATGTACCTGGGTTAGAATAGGGGCAAAATCGATTACTCTGGCAGTCTTATAGATGAGTCAGAGATTCTATTTGGTTCTTACTTGTTCAGTAGAGTTATTGTGAAGTAAATTGTAGTTGTTAAGAGGTGTCATGGACGAACATGCTAAAACTAAAGATAACTATCCTAACGTTGGACATGAAATTACATAGCCCACAATTAATTAATACAATGTTTTCCAGGTGTTGTTAGCCCGACAAGTTATATCTGACTAACAGCGTGTATTATATTTGGTTTTATAAAACCCGTATGGAGTATATCGTTAAATCGTGTCATATAAATCTATATATTCAATCCCCGTACGCGATAAGTCGCTTGAAATCAAAGGGTATGAAAGTGGAAGTTGAATCTCAGACGCAATTTCACGAGTCAACAAAATATATTTTTTCTTTAAGTTACAATTTTACACCAGAATTCCTGTTTGAAAACTGCTTTCTAATTATCTTTAAAATCTTTTGGTTTTGTCGAAGTACTGTGTTTCAGAAGATAAAGCAAAGAAATCATAGACAATTTAATCTTTCTACAAAACTACTTTACTGATACTTTTCATCTCATATGATGGGAACACTGAGAGTCTACAATTAGGGAATTATATCATAACACAGACATTAGCCAATCTAATAACGTTTTCCAATATTGCCACAAAGTCACAAGGGGAACATCTGCTTCTATGGTTATAACTTGACTAAATACATTACTTTTATCATATTCTTGATTTTCAAGTTAACCGGAATATTTGATATTTGTTTAACGGAAAGGTCGAAGGTGGTCGCTGGTACGTGTAAAATTGTAATCCCTTTTCCGTGGTTCCTCATCTTTCATTTATTCATATTACAGTTTAATAATTTGTGGGTAACTTTCTTTATTGATTAAGCAACAGAATCAAATGTTCTTTCATGTCTAGAAAGATAGACTAATTTGATTAAAAATCTAAATTTATCCCCTTCCATTTATCAGAACCAGAGACTTGATGATTGAATCCAATATGTTGGTCAGTGATGTAGAAATATTAATGATGTTTCAAATGTTTTGAGAGAAATCGAACACATTTTTCATTAGTTACAGATAACAACTAATTTTATTTGGCCATATTTTACAAAAAGCTAATAAATTCAGTATTCAGTTGTTAAGTTGATGTTTTGATGTGGTTCTGGAAAAGCGAAATGGTCTATGTTGCTGATACGTTAAGTAGAAATATATTATTTAAAGAAACCAGTTATACTAACGAGACACACATATCGACAGTGTAAGACACATTGATAAATCTTCATTTCTGCTTGTTTGTATAACATTTCTAATGCCTCGGTAAAAACGTTTCGAATTCCCCTCAATCAATATTTAATCGCCTAAAATTATCTCGATAATTCCATTGATTTCATTACATGTTTAATTGCATGTATTATCAAATAAAGGAATACATCATTTGCTATCATAATAATCAATGTCCATAATGGCTCCATTGAATGTTCAAGACAAGCGCGGCATAAGTTATACTGGTTGCTCTCCTTCGTTACAAATACCTTGGCCCTATTGTATAAATTTAAAGAAAGTTATTGGAATAAGTAACTCTCGGTTATAACCTTTTAAAGCCCTATGTTATACGCCCACATAAATATTATCGTCATCATCCGTAAACATTGGTTGTTGGCACCATAGAAGCTACAATTTTCAATGGATCTCTGATGAAATGTGAAATGTGTGAGCATTGGAATCGATAAGACGGCGGTCAAGTTCGAATTTGACGATTTTTGTCGGACGGTTTTTGAGTTATTGCCCTTCACTTAGTAAAACGGGTCATAGTTTATTGTGAGTGCAATAAAAGATACAATTTTTAATGGAATTTGATCACACTTGGTGTGAGCATTGGAATTGATAAGATGGCGATTTTTTTAATGAACGTTAATTTAACTAGTTATCGCGTCAAAATTTATCTGGGTGCAATAGAAGCTACAATTTTCAATGGATTTTGATGAAACTTGGTGTGAGCATCGGAATTGGCGATTTGTCAATGAATAGTTTTTGAGTTATTGCCCTTGACTTAGTTAAATTTAATTGCGGGGTTGCGTGTATGTTACCTTGGCTGGCACGCTATTTTCAATACTTTTTTAGTGAGATATAAAATGTTTTTTTGGATTTCGGCCTCCGGGTTTGGATCGTTAGTACTTGATTTATTTATATATAAATATTACTTTACATCGATTTAATGTACATGGTCAAATCTTTATGAATACAAATAAATATTGCCCAATTTGAAAGAAGTCAATAATAATGAGGTTATATTTGTATCTCTTACTTTGGTCATCACATGCCTGTAGTTAAATCAAGACGGAGCAAGAAAACTAGCTGTAGTAAAACATCATAGTGTTTCTATAAAACTGATTTGATGTAAATTTCTAATCAGATGAAAGCAACCATGCTATGGAACACTGGGCTTAAATTCTACCAGAGGAATATATAAGCACTAATAAATATTATACCAGTCAAAATAAAAGTTAAGACCAAAGTTTCCTTTTTTAAATACACCTTCATTTTTAATTTAGCCATTTCAAATAAAGACAGGCATCTAGAACATTCGTCAGTTTTTATGATAGCTGTATCCAACCAAATTTCAACGTTTTTTGTTCTGGCAAGAGTATATTTAATAATGCTTTTACAACATTAAAACCGGATGATAGCACCGGGTTATTTGAGATAGTATAAAAGTGACGATATTTTTTTAAAACATCATTTTTGATTACTAGAATATTTATATGATAACCAGTGATAAAATCCAAAATTTCATTTAGATAATGGTTATGATATTTTCAATTTTACAACAACAGCAAAATTCTTTTAAAAGATTACAAAGTGGTTTTCTGAACATTTTATGATAAAATCGATTTGCAATCTTCCAATTTTCATCCAGACGTGTGTTGTTCTTGCAGTTCCATTAACACTAGGTTTATAACATGTATGCACAGGTACAACACTACTATCCTGAATTTTTATAGTTTTAGTATCGTATGGAGATCAAAAACTATTATTAAATAAACATCTTATCTTGCAAACTCGATGATTGCTTTGCTTATACCTATTGGATAGGAATGGCTTGTGATGGTTAAAGTAAACAGCTGAACTACGTTTAATTGTCTACATTCTAGAAATATATGATCTAGTTTATGGGTCCATTCATAGTTTACGACCAATCAATAAGCTAATATAAATATCTCTGGAAATCAGACTAATGTGATTGGTTGTCCTGATGACAAGGGCAGATAACCCCGGAGCACGCAGATGACATAATTACAAAGTAAAAATCAAACTGACTTGTGTCTTAATTTCCCTTACGTCTGGAGAAACCTGTGTTAATATATAATGAACATGATCCTTTCGGAAATTTAAACTTTTCTGGCGTAGGCTAAGGTGTTTACAAACTGTTATAGCAATCAGTTTTATATTCGGTTTAATATGAATTCTGGTATGACCATTCTAACATCATTTAAGTATTCCTTATGCAGAATGCTATGCTCCTAGATTTGTACGGACGATAGAAGTAATCCTTTACAGGAAAGGCACAATGTATAGGACTATTCTCCATCAAACAATATGATTGACTACTGATAGAGTTATCGGAAATTATAATGCCTAAGGATGAAAAGCCTAAGGCAGACAGACAACTTAATGAAGTAGGAAGATAGACGTCATCTCTGACTTGATATTGTGTTAGTATTATTTACAGACACGCGACTTAATCAATTTTGTCATTGATTATGATATATTGTTTAAACTACCAATTTCTTTATTTAAGAATAAAAGAAAGAACACAATTGTGAAGGACTGAACATTGTAAAACATGATCCAACACCATCACCAGGCCAAATTGATATTATCCTTATCAACCACCCATTTCTTTTCTAATAGACATTAGTTGGGCATGTGCTCAGACGGAAATAGATCTGCAGTAAATATGATTAAACAGTATTAGTGGACAACTGAATAAATAGTGGAGCTCAAAAGTCGCATGTGAGAACTGTGTCCGTGTGCTGTGGTGCGAGATACAATTTCACCAATATTTCAGTAGGAATCATGGTCACATCCAAACATGATATCTTTGTATTTCTCACGGTCGTTTTCACTAGTAGGCAGTCAACAATTGAATTTTGAGACATAGAATTCTACTTAGAAACACTTGGTCTCATTGGCCTAAGTCGAGTTGAGAACTATTCTGGCTAAAGAAAGCTGTCGTTGTACAAAACAAGAAATTTAGAGCTAAAATGTGTGTGGCAATAATAAAAGCTTGGAGATGGTTTATTGGACAGTTTTTTTGTTTGTTTCAACGATTTTTCTATTTTGAAATATAGACGACTTTCTGTATATTATGATTTTAATTGTTACTCTCTTAGAAAAGAAACGATAGGCTACAATACAGTATTATATCATAAAAAGGAAAGACAGACTAGACCAAATCTTTGATACTTTTTATTGACTTCCCAATGGGAGGTTGACAATATCCATTCTTTAGTCAGACATTTCCACTGCTGTCATCTGAAGTGGCTGGAAGAACAAGATTATAATTATAAGAATTATAAAGACTTCCTATTGAATCTATTTTAGGGTTGAAGTCTATAAAATGAGACTACCTTCTGAAATTATTTTGATAAGAAATACGATTTCATTGGGATCATTTTATTTTAGGTATGATAAACTAATTTGTCGATAATGGTAATGGTAGGGTGCATAGTAAAAACTGCTTATAGTACTGACTTTGTACTATCATTTTAAAACATCCATAGGATATTTCAGACAACGCTGAAATAAATTAAATTGTTTTTGTTGGTCGTTACTCTTTTTAAATAATGCGAATCTTCACAGTTGTAATTTGTGTGACATCTCAGCATCAATTTTCGAACTGATTAACAACAGGTCTGTCTGTCGTCAGTATAATGAAGGTAGTTAGAGGACAGTCTTTACTGATTAATATTTTAGTGTTGAAAACACCTTCAATAGTAATTTTTTCTTGTTCAGGTAGTATACGTACCACATCAACTTCTTAAAGAAAGTGTAAGATATACAATAGTTTATTTGTGAATGTCTAATTCATCTAATATATTAAAATGAAATTATTGTATATGATATATATTAAATCTATTGACATGTTTCATGTATTTTTTATTTCTCAAAGCTATGGATCAAATGGTCATTGAAAAAGAAAATTAATAGCACCTGCAAGAAAACTAGCAAACATGGAAAAGTATATTAAAAGCAGCAGCAACAAAACTAGCAAACTTGAAAAAGTATATTTAAAGCACTAGTAACAAAACTACCAGAATTGTATACATATATTAAAAGTACTAGCAACAACACTAACAAACATGGAAAAATATATTAAAAGCACCAGCAACAAAACTAACAAACATGGGAAAGTATATTAAAAGCACCAGAAACAAAACTAGCAAACAAAGAAAAGTAAATGAAAAGCACCAGCAACAAAACTGGCAAACATGGAAAAGTATATTTAAAGCACTAGCAACAAAACTAGCAAACATCGAAACGTATATTAAAAGAACCAGCAACAAAACTAGCAAACATGAAAATATATTAAAAGCACCAGCAACAAAACTAGCCAAAAAAAACATAGAAAAACAGTATATTAAAAGCACCAGCAACAAAACTAGCAAACAAAGAAAAGTAAATTAAAAGCACCAGCAACAAAACTAGCAAACATGGAAAAGTATATTAAAAGCACCAGCAACAAAACTAGCAAACAAAGAAAAGTAAATGAAAAGCACCAGCAACAAAACTAGCAAACATGGAAAAGTATATTAAAAGCACCAGCAACAAAACTAGCAAACAAAGAAAAGTAAATTAAAAGCACCAGCAACAAAACTAGCAAAAATGGAAAAGTATATTAAAAGCACCAGCAACAAAACTAGCAAACAAAGAAAAGTAAATTAAAAGCACCAGCAACAAAACTAGCAAAAATGGAAAAGTATATTAAAAGCACCAGCAACAAAACTAGCAAACAAAGAAAAGTAAATTAAAAGCACCAGCAACAAAACTAGCAAAAAAAAAAGAAAAGTAAATTAAAAGCGCCAGCAACAAAACTAGCAAACAAAGAAAGTAAATTAAAAGCACCAGCAACAAAACTAGCAAAAACAATAAAGGAAAAGAAAATATATTAAAAGCACCAGCAACAAAACTAGCAAACATAGAAAGTATATTAAAAGCACCAGCAACAAAACTAGCAAACATGGGAAAGTATATTTAAAGCACCAGCAACAAAACTAGCAAACATAGAAAAGTATATTAAAAGCACCAGCAACAAAGCTAGCAAACATAGAAACGTATATTAAAAGCACCAGCAACAAAACTAGCAAACATGGAAAAATATATTAAAAGCACCAGCAACAAAACTAGCAAACATGAAAAGTATATTAAAGCACCAGCAACAAAACTAGCAAACAAAGAAAAGTATATTAAAAGCACCAGCAACAAAACTAGCAAACAAAGAAAAGTAAATTAAAAGCACCAGCAACAAAACTAGCAAACATGGAAAAGTAAATGAAAAGCACCAGCAACAAAACTAGCAAACAAAGAAAAGTAAATGAAAAGCACCAGCAACAAAACTAGCAAACATGGAAAAGTAAATTAAAAGCACCAGCAACAAAACTAGCAAACAAAGAAAAGTAAATTAAAAGCACCAGCAACAAAACTAGCAAACAAGAAAAGTAAATTAAAAGCACCAGCAACAAAACTAGCAAACATGGAAAAGTATATTAAAAGCACCAGCAACAAAACTAGCAAACAAAGAAAAGTATATTAAAAGC
The DNA here is from genome assembly GCA_030562195.1 of Nipponacmea schrenckii. NCBI lineage: Eukaryota > Metazoa > Mollusca > Gastropoda > Lottiidae > Nipponacmea > Nipponacmea schrenckii. The sequence continues at coordinate 52,012,695 of JAUJPP010000003.1, read as the reverse complement.
ACCAGCAACAAAACTAGCAAACAAAGAAAAGTATATTAAAAGCACCAGTAACAAAACTAGCAAACAAAGAAAAGTATATTAAAAGCACCAGCAACAAAACTAGCAAACAAAGAAATGTAAATTAAAAGCACCAGCAACAAAACTAGCAAACATGGAAAAGTATATTAAAAGCACCAGCAACAAAACTAGCAAACATAGAAAAGTATATTAAAAGCACCAGCAACAAAACTAGCAAACATGGAAAAGTATATTAAAAGCACCAGCAACAAAACTAGCAAACAAAGAAAAGTAAATAAAAGCACCAGCAACAAAACTAGCAAACATAGAAAAGTATATTAAAAGCACCAGCAACAAAACTAGCAAACAAAGAAAAGTATATTAAAAGCACCAGCAACAAAACTAGCAAACAAAGAAAAGTAAATTAAAAGCACCAGCAACAAAACTAGCAAACAAAGAAAAGTAAATTAAAAGCACCAGCAACAAAACTAGCAAACAAAGAAAAGTAAATTAAAAGCACCAGCAACAAAACTAGCAAACAAAGAAAAGTAAATTAAAAGCACCAGCAACAAAACTAGCAAACAAGAAAAGTAAATTAAAAGCACCAGCAACAAACTAGCAAACAAAGAAAAGTAAATTAAAAGCACCAGCAACAAAACTAGCAAACAAAGAAAAGTAAATTAAAAGCACCAGCAACAAAACTAGCAAACAAAGAAAAGTAAATTAAAAGCACCAGCAACAAAACTAGCAAACAAAGAAAAGTAAATTAAAAGCACCAGCAACAAAACTAGCAAACATGGAAAAGTATATTAAAAGCACCAGCAACAAAACTAGCAAACAAAGAAATGTAAATTAAAAGCACCAGCAACAAAACTAGCAAACAAAGAAAAGTATATTAAAAGCACCAGCAACAAAACTAGCAAACAAAGAAAAGTAAATTAAAAGCACCAGCAACAAAACTAGCAAACAAAGAAAAGTAAATTAAAAGCACCAGCAACAAAACTAGCAAACAAAGAAAAGTATATTAAAAGCACCAGCAACAAAACTAGCAAACAAAGAAAAGTAAATTAAAAGCACCAGCAACAAAACTAGCAAACAAAGAAAAGTAAATTAAAAGCACCAGCAACAAAACTAGCAAACAAAGAAAGGTAAATTAAAAGCACCAGCAACAAAACTAGCAAACAAAGAAAAGTATATTAAAAGCACCAGCAACAAAACTAGCAAACAAAGAAAAGTAATTAAAAGCACCAGCAAAAAATAGCAAACAAAGAAAAGTATATTAAAAGCACCAGCAACAAAACTAGCAAACAAAGAAAAGTATATTAAAAGCACCAGCAACAAAACTAGCAAACAAAGAAAAGTAAATTAAAAGCACCAGCAACAAAACTAGCAAACAAAGAAAAGTAAATTAAAAGCACCAGCAACAAAACTAGCAAACAAAGAAAAGTATATTAAAAGCACCAGTAACAAAACTAGCAAACAAAGAAAAGTAAATTAAAAGCACCAGCAACAAAACTAGCAAACATGGAAAAGTATATTAAAAGCACCAGCAACAAAACTAGCAAACAAAGAAAAGTATATTAAAAGCACCAGCAACAAAACTAGCAAACAAAGAAAAGTATATTAAAAGCACCAGCAACAAAACTAGCAAACAAAGAAAAGTAAATTAAAAGCACCAGCAACAAAACTAGCAAACAAAGAAAGGTAAATTAAAAGCACCAGCAACAAAACTAGCAAACAAAGAAAGGTAAATTAAAAGCACCAGCAACAAAACTAGCAAACAAAGGGAAAAATATATTAAAAGCACCAGCAACAAAACTAGCAAACAAAGAAAAGTATATTAAAAGCACCAGTAACAAAACTAGCAAACAAAGAAACGTAAATTAAAAGCACCAGCAACAAAACTAGCAAACAAAGAAAAGTAAATTAAAAGCACCAGCAACAAAACTAGCAAACAAAGAAAAGTATATTAAAAGCACCAGCAACAAAACTAGCAAACAAAGAAAAGTAAATTAAAAGCACCAGCCACAAAACTGGCAAACAAAGAAAAGTAAATTAAAAGCACCAGCAACAAAACTAGCAAACAAAGAAAAGTATATTAAAAGCACCAGCAACAAAACTAGCAAACAAAGAAAAGTAAATTAAAAGCACCAGCAACAAAACTAGCAAACAAGAAAAGTAAAATTAAAAGCACCAGCAACAAAACTAGCAAACAAAAAAAGTAAATTAAAAGCACCAGTAACAAAACTAGCAAACAAAGAAAAGTATATTAAAAGCACCAGCAACAAAACTAGCAAACAAAGAAAAGTAAATTAAAAGCACCAGCAACAAAACTAGCAAACAAAGAAAGTATATTAAAAGCACCAGCAACAAAACTAGCAAACAAAGAAAAGTAAATTAAAAGCACCAGCAACAAAACTAGCAAACAAAGAAAGGTAAATTAAAAGCACCAGCAACAAAACTAGCAAACAAAAAAAGTATATTAAAAGCACCAGTAACAAAACTAGCAAACAAAGAAAAGTAAATTAAAAGCACCAGCAACAAAACTAGCAAACAAAGAAAAGTATATTAAAAGCACCAGTAACAAAACTAGCAAACAAAGAAAAGTATATTAAAAGCACCAGCAACAAAACTAGCAAACAATGAAAAGTATATTAAAAGCACCAGCAACAAAACTAGGAAACAAAGAAATGTAAATTAAAAGCATCAGCAACAAAACTAGCAAACATGGAAAAGTATATTAAAAGCACCAGTAACAAAACTAGCAAACAAAGAAAAGTATATTAAAAGCACCAGTAACAAAACTAGCAAACAAAGAAAAGTATATTAAAAGCACCAGCAACAAAACTAGCAAACAAAGAAAAGTATATTAAAAGCACCAGTAACAAAACTAGCAAACAAAGAAAAGTATATTAAAAGCACCAGTAACAAAACTAGCAAACAAAGAAAAGTATATTAAAAGCACCAGCAACAAAACTAGCAAACAAAGAAAGGTAAATTAAAAGCACCAGTAACAAAACTAGCAAACAAAGAAAAGTATATTAAAAGCACCAGCAACAAAACTAGCAAACAAAGAAAAGTATATTAAAAGCACCAGTAACAAAACTAGCAAACAAAGAAAAGTATATTAAAAGCACCAGCAACAAAACTAGCAAACAAAGAAAGGTAAATAAAAGCACCAGCAACAAAACTAGCAAACAAAGAAAAGTATATTAAAAGCACCAGCAACAAAACTAGCAAACAAAGAAAAGTAAATTAAAAGCACCAGCAACAAAACTAGCAAACAAAGAAAAGTAAATTAAAAGCACCAGCAACAAAACTAGCAAACAAAGAAAAGTAAATTAAAAGCACCAGCAACAAAACTAGCAAACAAAGAAAAGTAAATTAAAAGCACCAGCAACAAAACTAGCAAACAAAGAAAAGTAAATTAAAAGCACCAGTAACAAAACTAGCAAACTATGAAAAGTATATTAAAAGCACCAGTAACAAAACTAGCAAACATGGAAAAGTATAAATTTAAAAGCACCAGTAACAAAACTAGCAAACATTGAAAAGTATATTAAAAGCACCAGTAACAAAACTAGCAAACAAAGAAAAGTATATTAAAAGCACCAGTAACAAAACTAGCAAACAAAGAAAAGTATATTAAAAGCACCAGCAACAAAACTAGCAAACAAAGAAAAGTATATTAAAAGCACCAGAACAAAACTAGCAAACAAAGAAAAGTATATTAAAAGCACCAGCAACAAAACTAGCAAACAAAGAAAGTAAATTAAAAGCACCAGCAACAAAACTAGCAAACAAAGAAAAGTATATTAAAAGCACCAGCAACAAAACTAGCAAACATCAAAAGTATATTAAAAGCACCAGCAACAAAACTAGCAAACAAAGAAAAGTATATTAAAAGCACCAGCAACAAAACTAGAAACAAAGAAATGTAAATTAAAAGCATCAGCAACAAAACTAGCAAACATGGAAAAGTATATTAAAAGCACCAGCAACAAAACTAGCAAACAAGAAAAGTATATTAAAAGCACCAGCAACAAAACTAGCAAACAAAGAAAAGTAAATTAAAAGCACCAGCAACAAAACTAGCAAACAAAGAAAAGTAAATTAAAAGCACCAGCAACAAAACTAGCAAACAAAGAAAAGTAAATTAAAAGCACCAGCAATAAAACTAGCAAACAAAGAAAAGTAATTAAAAGCAGTCCTAGCAAACTTGAAATATTAAAACCGTAAACAAAAGAAAAGTATATTAAAAGCACCAGTAACAAAACTAGCAAACAAAGAAAAGTATATTAAAAGCACCAGCAACAAAACTAGCAAACAAAGAAAAGTATATTAAAAGCACCAGTAACAAAACTAGCAAACAAAGAAAAGTAAATTAAAAGCACCAGCAACAAAACTGGCAAACAAAGAAAAGTAAATTAAAAGCACCAGCAACAAAAACTGGCAAACAAAGAAAAGTAAATTAAAAGCACCAGCAACAAAAACTGGCAAACAAAGAAAAGTAAATTAAAAGCACCAGCAACAAAAACTGGCAAACAAAGAAAAGTAAATTAAAAGCACCAGCAATAAATTTAGCAAACTATTTAATAGTGAATAACTGCTAAGTTCCTTGATAAACTTCAAAATTCTTAATCGTTACAAACTGAGAAAATCAAACTAATATACCCCAACAACTGAATTACAAACTCATTTAAATTATTTCAAAGTTAAGTGATTCGCAAAATTCAATTTGAAGATTTTCTAACCATTTAGTTGATATGAGCTTGAATAGTTTACGAATTTCAACGATTCTGTGGTATGGTGAAGGCCATAAGATCTCTTTGTCAGTTGAACTACAAAATAGATACAAAATCCTTTAGCCTACAATAAGTACAAAATGGATACTGAATTAATTTTATGTATAGCCTTGTGATTAAAAATATGATCATTGAATACGAAATTTTGATAGATTTGAAAACGCATGACCCTAAAATATTTTTGAAATAATTGATTTTGAGAGTTTGTGTCACTTTGTAATTTAAATAGCATTTTTCCGTTGAAAGTCATGTATAATGCGTTTAAACCTGATCACAATCTCAATAATCTTTTCAAAGAACAGGATTATCTGACATAATCTTGCGTAAGTCCCTAGATCTATAATTAGTTTTGAGTGCGGCAATGGTTTCTGCAAATAGCAAAACGATATGAAACTTGGTTGACTTAGTTCAGGCTGACCTGCGACAGGTTCATATTGAATTTCTTCTTTCATCAATATCTTGTCTATTGGTTTCCCAGGTCTCTGTTCTCTTTTTCTTTTAATTCAATTATTTTCTCATCATCGTGTGGGATATTTGTGATGAATATTTCAATACTAACTTATTGCTTACTAGTCATAATTTAAATCAGAAGACACGATTCTCATAAAAAAAAATCAGAACACAGTTAGAAAGCATAGTAGCATCTGTACATTCCTTTTTATGTTTACGAATGTTGAGTGTTGTAGATATCAAACTATACACTTTGTGATAGTTAGTGTACAAATAGGGGTCAGACTGACTGAATGGTGGGACAATGTCATGGTTGAGATCCAAAACGATGCATCCATGTGAAGGTGCCATAGATACAAGCCTCCTATTGAGCGCCTCGGAGGGTTTCCTAGGAAAAAGATTGAATAGGGTACATGCCGATGTATTTGAGCATACTGTATTCGCATTAAAATTGAAATGAAATGGGGTGCGGTTGAGGTACAAAGTTATCTGTAAAAAACTAGTTATTAAAACTAGTGTTTTTCATGTTTGATGTAAAGAAGGGATATTGGTACAATGTCATAGATATGGAGGTTACTTTTAACGCCATAATGTCATCATGTCACGATTATTAAGAACAGAAATGTAGAAATAAAACCAAATTGGTCCATTTGAGCAGGTCTTTAGTCAAATCCTAACCACATAAAATTCTGAGATTAAAAGCATAAATTATATTCCCTAATTTGAATCGGTTGTTCAACGCGAATATCAGACGACTGTGTTAACTCAGGTTAATGTCTCGGTAACAATTAACGTCCATTATGACTTATTGAATCATGTATTATTACATAAATATCGATCGTATTTTACGTGAATCTGTCTGTAGACAATTTCATTATGGAATACATTTACCGTAGTTATATTTCCATACTGATGTAATAGAACCAGATCGTCCAGGGAGTAGTTAAAAAGTGAATAGAAATACCTGATAATAGCGAAAGTTATTAGCAGCATCCCCCAAAGACCATATTTCACATGGACCGAATATCTGTAATATGGAGTGTATATTGCATTGAAAATAAGCATGTAGGAAAACATTTTGAAAGTAATTATTCCAACAACACCCACTCTTAAGGAGCCAATCAATTTCATCAAAATCGACAGGATAGCCATTCGTTTGATATTCATGACTCAAATCAACCCCCATTTAAGGACATCCAGATTGCAGTGTCTATATATGATTAGTATTAAAGCAATATAAAAGAGTTGTACTATATTTTGCAATTGAAAAAAAGTAGCAGTTGTTACTATTCCTATGAATAGGATCTGTTAGAAATTGGTGAAAGGAGGTTCGACCTATCCGTAGATTCACGTCCCAGCTATGATTAGTTCACAATAGCTATTCCATTACAAATTAAAATGTACCATTACTATTCAACTAATTATCAGATAATTAGAATATCCTCGACGAATCGCTTTATTTCGGTATAAGTGATTGAATATATTTGTTAATACGATTTTAGTTGACTGTTTATTACCCCTCGAGACAAATCAATTACTTCAACTATTCTGATTCTGATAACTGATATTTCACTGGTGATGTACAGTCTACTATTTTAAAGCTAGAACTGCTGTCCAAAGACAACCATTATATGAGTCACTGACTGAAGTTATGAGTCTGGTATAAGTAAAAATTGCCAATGTCATGTCAAAGAGGCTATTTTGTATTCAAAACTAGGAAGAATTATAAACCAATTATAAGCCGAATTCATTAAACTTCAATAAATTCTTAGAATTAACTTTTATTATTATTTATCTAAGGAACCACCCTGGTACCAATTTTGTCTGTATTATCGCTCTGGTTTATACCCACCGCATTTTAGAAGGCAGTATAAGAAGTCAGACCATACTGATTAACGAAGGATTAAACATCCTGAAAGAAGATTAATAGGAAGGTGAAAGAGTAACATTATTCGTTTAACTGCTATATCTGTATTCTCAACAAGTTTTATATAGCTAAATAAGAAGTTGGGATGTTTTAACTGATCGAAGATTCTTGGTCTAGGATGATATATTGAATGAAGACTGCTGGAAGAAATAAATCACGTATATGCGAAGAATAAGTTGATAGAAAATTTCTCAACAAAATATGCCGCCAGACCAAATGAATTAATATACGATTCGATATGGATATTCTGCACGATGTAGATTATAAAAGAGACAAAAATAGAATAATGCATTTGGAAATTTTAACGCGTATCACAGAATTTCGGGCACGATTTTGAGCAGATTGAGCAAAAAGGACAAATAAATTTTTGAAATTCTAAGCTTAGTTTTTATCATCAACACGTATTACAGGTCATAATATAAACTATTGTAGTCTAACAGACAGTATCTGCAACTAAATTTCACAGTGTTTTTGCCACTTACCCAGAGCGTAGAAACGTTAGAGGGTTCCATTTAAACAGAGATTATACTTTGAGTCCGAAATTGGAATTTTCTAGTTAACCTGTAAATTTGTACACAGTTAACTCTCGCGATTTCAGTATTAATATCTATAATTATCAAAATTTGCATTGACGACACTCATCTCTTCTAGAGAATTTTTATATTTTTCTTGGTCGAATAATGCTTCTTGTTTCATTAATGGTTGTTTCTAAAGAACATCCAAATGCCCTTGAGTTTTAAGTTGTGTGGGGTCAGAATCATGGGAACCAGAGGTTTTTGAAAAAAATAGACCTCTATTTACTCACCGACTAAAATCTGAATAATGTTGCTGTCTTTTTGTATTAATATTGAAAAGCCAAACCAGTTTAAATGACATATTAATGAAAGTTACAAATGATGTACATTTAATACATTGTGTATAGAAAATAAATACCCTTTGTACCTTTCCTATTTTGAAAACATAGAAGATGATGAGATTTTAAATTTGTCTGTTGATCGGCTGTGAAAGACACCCCCACGAGTTACTCATTTTTTTTTATCACTTGGACAGCCCTTCTTCCGATTGCGTTACGTATCAGTCGCCCAATAAATGAATATATACAAATAGAGAAATATAAGGAAAGATATCTTAAAACGATGAAATATTTTCTGATAGGCTGAATTTTATTCCAATTTTCAAAATAACTTAACTTTCTACGTGTTGTGATGCATGTAAGGCTGGAATCATTCCAATATCATACAAATAACTATTTCAAAGCTGGTAATGTCAGTCTAACCTGACAGACACCATTAGTGAATTTGTACGTTAGTGAGCTGCATCACAAACAGTCTTTAGTGACAAAGAATTAAAAACATTTTATTATTAAAAACCATTATCTCCATGGGTTGAATATCAAAAGATGTGTTTTATGATATTGGAAATGTTTGAACGCAGCTAAGAGATAACATGATACACTTGCTATGATGTCTCATTGTGCTGTAATAACATCCTACTGATACTACGTTAACATATTAAACTGCCATTATCCTGAATTTATGTCAACGTTGATAAATGAGATATCTGACAACCGTCTGCTCGCTACATGCTTTTACTAGTACTCGGATAGAAATCAAGCTTCATTACAATAGTGAACATATCTTGAAATCTAGACAACGACGCTTTGTTTTGTCCTACTTAGGGTAGGTAAATTTAAAAGACTGAAATCTTCCTCTAGTATCTGCGTCAGACAGTAGCGATGTAAACACGAAATATATTATTCTACTGACTAGACACTATACATCAAACACGACAACATTCTTATATATCACAGTATCTGATATCTTATTGAGTCTAATTTCGTAATTCCTCTAGATTTAAACTGTGGTTTATTACAATTAATAATACACAGAGAATAACATTATACTAATTATAAAACATCTATTACACTATGTGATATATTACTACTGCGGATTTCATCCCTCGCTAGATTTTTTTTTTCATTTTTTACATTTTACAAGAACTTCCACACAGAGTACACGAACCATCTCACGGTTTAATTCATTACTTTATATTTGACAAAAAAATTATTTTCTTACGCTCAATAAAGAAGAGTAAAGCACTATAGTACTGATCACTGACTTATTACAACTCTATTATTATAACAAAATGACGTTTCCAAATAGTCATTATTCTTGATTTAGTACTTTATCTCCGACCGCTGTATTTGATGTATTTTGGCTTTACTTTCATTTGATGATAATATGTTTCTAGTATCATTACCCAAACTAGCTAATAATAAACAAGTCTATTCATAACTACACGATTGATCTATCGGCAAGGAATATAACTTATCTTGCTTGTTTACTTCGACCATATGGGTTCTAGTGATATTGGATAGGTTTGTTAAATTAGGCTTCTTTTTCTTCCTTATCTTGTTTAGACCTTCTTCTTGACATAGATTGTCCCAATTGTAACGTTGGTGTTATTGTCGGCTTACAACTACACCGACAAAAAAAAATTATTTGCAGAAATAAAACTCAGCCATAAAATGTGTCAAAATTACCACCTTGTAGTAATGAATGGATGTAAGAAATGGCTGATCGATACAAAAATATTTGGTTTGATAAAACACAACATTCCTCAAACTGAGAAATCGGACTAATATACCCCAACAAATTGAATTACAAACTCATTTCACTTATTTCAAAGTTAAGTGATTCGCAAAATTCAATTTTAAGGTCCTCTGATTATGTCGGCTTGAAAAAAATATATGGTACTTTTCATTTGTAATTTACGAGAATGGACTGGATGTTACACGAATGTAGATTTTAAAGAAAATCGAATACAGAGCATGTAGCTGTTCGCATGTTCTTAAGTAATTAAAGGGGAATCAATGGTTTGCAAGTGCAGTGTGACAGTGACCTTGATAGTTTACTTAACAACCTTTATTATTATATAGAAGCTGCATATGCTTTTTCTCAATAGTAGTAGAGTAATAGATAAAGCTACAGCGTGTAGTAATGGATTATTCATAGGATGTTGAGCAATTGCTCATGCAACCATCTAAGTAATATGGAATATACCTAGTTACCTCTCGTATTCCCAGCACGTTTTAAATAGCAATATAAGAAATCGGACCATGCAGATTAATGAAGGATAGAATACCCTAAATGAAGATTCAAGACTAATAGGAATGTGAAAAGAGTGACATTGATCGTTTTATTGCTCTATCTGTATTCTCAACAAGTTTTATAGGCCTAAGACAGATTCCTGATCTATGATATTATAATGCAGACTTCAAGAAGAAACAAATCACTTATATGCAAAGAATAAGTTTGACAGTTATATATCCCGTAATCTCGTATTCTAGGCACGTTCTATACCACATTAAGGTCATGTATCCTAATGGAGACTCTATAGAAAATAAAAGAATAACGGATTCGTGCAAGTTTAAACTTTCAACTAAGTTCTATCATCAAACGATTTTATCCATAAAATAAACTTTCATGATTAAAGTAATGGCAGAATCGTGTCATGTCTAGCTTTTTGAATCCTCTTGGAATTACTTTACAATTATGAATAAAATATCAGACTATCTTTATATAAAAATTAAATTATAAAAACTAACATCCAACATCCGTTTGATCAATCGTATCTTGGTTGCAGAAACGGGAATTATTATCTAAGATAATTCATAGAAGTGTACACAACATTCTGTTGAAGTTTGAGCCTTTTCATACACTATTCAACTCTTCTATTCTTGAGATACCGATAGGCATCTTAGCGATAGTAATTGCAAAATAAAATATTTTCATAAATGATGTGTAATAGAATTATTTTATCAAGCTCCGTGTCAAGAAGTGGATTTAAATTCAAATGTAGACAACTGCATGCTATATTGTCCTCTTTAGGTAAATCCAAAACAGACAGTCCCAATTTTCCGCAGATATCGGCACGGTTTAAAATGGGGATATAGGATTTTATCCCATACTTGACATGAAAAATAAAAATTTCAAATTTGTTTTAGATGAGTTTTTTCCTCATGTACTATGCATTCTAGATCCAAAAAGAAAAAAATTCAAATTTTTAGTTGGATAAAAGTGATATTCTTGTTCAGCCCATTGAATAAACATATTGGTATTCGATGTGCGGGGCCAAAGGCTGTTTAACACATTTGCTTATTTCCATTAGAACCATTTGTTTCAGATGAGTTTTTTTATGTACTATGTCTGTGATGCATACTAGATAAAAAAAAAATCAAAATTTTTCAGTTGGATAAAAATTATATTCTAGTTTCCCGTTGAAAACAGGTCATTGAATAACTATTTTGGTATTCGATGTGCGGGGCCAAAGGCTGTCATCGTTCAACGCATGCGCTTTATTTAACAGTAAATTTGAAATTTATATTTTTCATATTAGGTATTGGATAAATAGGTTAGCCAATGGCTAACTCGGTGATATAGTTTTTATGCCATAATTGCTTGTCACAAGCACTCATGCCATAAAAACCATATCCACTCGTAGCCATAGGATAACGTCTATATACTGACTACGATATACACCAACAACAGACAAATTTAAGTAAAAAACACAAATATTTTACTAATTCTTTACTGAGTACGCCTAGTGAACCGAGAACACGGAGTGAACCAACATACTGAGTACATAGAGTGAAACAACATACTGAGTACATAGAGTGAAACAACATACTGAGTACATAGAGTGAACCAACACACTGAGTACATGGAGTGAACCAACATACTGAGTACATAGAGTAAACCAACATACTGATTACACGGAGTGAAACAACATACTGAGTACATAGAGTGAACCAACATACTGAGTACATAGATTGAACCAACATACTGATTACACGGAGTGAAACAACATGCTGAGTACATATAGTGAATCAACATACTGAGTACATAGAATGAACCAACATAAAGAGTACACGGATTTAAACAACATACTGAGTACACAGAGTGAACCAACATACTGATTACATAGAGTGAACCAACATACTGAGTACATAGTGAACCAACATACTGAGTTCAAAAAGTAAACCAACATACTGAGTACATAGAGTGAACCAACATAAAGAGTACACGCATTGAAACAACATACGGAGTACATAGAGTGAACCAACATACCGATTACATAGAGTGAACCAACATACTGAGTACAAAGTGAACCAGCATACTGAGTTCAAAGAGTGAACCAATATACTGAGTACATAGAGTGAACCAACATACTGAGTACATAGAGTGAACAAACATACAGAGTTCACGGAGTGAAACAACATACAGAGAACATAGAGTGAACCAACATACTGATTACACGGAGTGAACCAACATACCGAGTACATAGAGTGAAACAACATACTGAGTACATAGAGTGAACCAACATACAGAGTACACGGAGTGAAACAACATACAGAGTACATAGAGTGAACCAACATACTGATTACATAGAATGAACCAACATACAGTGTACATAGAGTGAACCAACATACTGAGTACATAGAGTGAACCAACATACTGAGTACATTGAGTGAACCAACATACTGAGTACATAGAGTGAACCAACATACTGAGTACACGGAGTGAAACAACATACTGAGTACATAGAGTGAACCAACATACTGAGTACATTGAGTGAACCAACATACTGAGTACATAGAGTGAACCAACATACTGAGTACACGGAGTGAAACAACATACTGAATACATGGAGTGAACCAACATACTGAGTACATAGAGTGAACCAACATACTGAGTACACGGAGTGAACCAACATACTGAGTACATAGAGTGAACCAACATACTGAGTACACGGAGTGAAACAACCTACTGAGAACATAGAGTGAACCAACATACTGAGTACACGGAGTGAACCTCCATACCGAGTTCACAGAGTGAAACAACATACTGAGTATTCAAAATGTAACAACATACTGGGTACATTTGGCTTTCCTTTGATTTGACAATGAAAAATATATTTCTAGTATTAACATCAATACCGTCTAGCTAATAATTCAAAGACTTATTGATAATTTGACAATTAATCTGTCATAGAATATTAAAAGTTGAATCGTCTGGGACTATGAACATATGAAATATCTCGATCATAAGAGAACGCTAATAATAAACCAGACAATTTTATGGTGTTCATTAAAATATCTGCTTCATTGGCTTTTGAAACACAAGAAGAAGTTTTAAAAGACATCTTTATTTGTAATGAATTATAACTTATCAACGGTAACATTTTAAACTTTCATACGAACGAGATGCTATGGAAAATCATAGACAAGTGAACCTTGTTATAGTTCCTACATAGTTGTTAATTCTTCATTTTGACTAAATTGACAATGTATTATACCTTATAAGAAGAATAAAACTAACGTGTTATGTCATTATATATTCAATTTGTCATGTACAGTTCATGTTCCACCTTTTTGACTCCAGTTTTCGCAATTTTGGAAAGATTTCTTAAATATCACCGGGAATAAAGATACGTTATATAAATTCCCACATTGGGAAACAATATCTATCATATATATTCACTATACCACATGATGGTAAAATCAGAAGATTCTGAAAACACGATAACAGTTAATCAAACATAAATTTGATTTACTATCAAAACTTGAAGATCTCGTTTCATTCTCAGCCAGTGGCTTACTGTAACTTAAGCTTAATAAATAAATCGATTTGATGAAGTATAGCCAAAACGAAACTATTTGTTGTTTGTATCCAATGATATATGAGGACGTTTTCTCTCAAAACATTTGAAACATCATTAACATTTCTACATCACTAACTATCATATTGAATTTTATCATTAAGTTTTTATAGATTTAGAAGTATAGTTTCTAGTATAAGGAAATGTTGTTATATATGGTAATCATGATTTAAGTTAACGTATTAGATTTGAGTGCTAAAAACATTGCACCAAGAATGGAATGTTTTTTTTTATTTATCTCCAACTGATACTGATTTATTGTTCAATTACATTTAAGCGTCTTCATTCTTTGGGTTATGGCAGGTCTTAACATATTGTGACACCTACAAACTTCTAAGCTGATGGAGTCACAACGTTGAAACACTAAATATTTCAATTTGCCATTATACGTAATTTATGTCAAGTCTGATGGATGAGGTAGCTGACAAACGTCAAGTCACTTCATTTTTTTTTTCAAAATTTAAAACATTACTTTGACAGTGAAATACATCCTTATGTATAATCTACACATACTCGATATGTATGGCCATGTATGGTGATTATGACAATGGGAACTTGTCATTAATACTTTGGTGTTTCTGACAAAAAGATGTATATAATATTTATAATGGACCTTCTGGACAATGTTGAATAGATATCATATTTGATCATTTTCATAACCTTAAATCTCAAAGAAAATATTGAAAGAAATTATACCAATGAGACAGGAATAAACAGAAATTCTATAACATGATTTTATGGCCTTCATTAAAATTGTCGCTTCGTTAGTCTCTGTGACACGAGTGGACATCCTTAAAGAAATTTTATTGACGAACAATATAGCTTATCAACAGTGACATTTGAGTTTTGAACACCAATATAATATCGTTACTGTAGAAAAGATAAGATTTAAAAAAAGTTGTAGACGTGTTTGATCAGTTCTTCAGATGCTTTTACATACTATATTATGAATCAATCCATACTCGGCTGGATAAAGCGCTATCTCTCATTTCTAAGGATAGATTGCAAAGATTGCTTGCAAATGTAAATGTACCTCCTTTTACTATCAAGTTTGTGTAAAAAAGCAACTTGTTATGTTTGTCAATTATCAGTGAATTAGTGTCTAATGTGTTTTCTCTGTCAACTTCTACAGTCTGATTACTCAAAGTTTATTAAGAATTACATAGAAACAAAAACATATTTAAAGGAAATATTAAAGGATTATCTATATGAAATCACGAATTAGTAAACGACATTCGCTATACCAGTATTTATGCTTAATAAATAAATTTCAGCATGAGAGTTTTTGGACTAACTCTTAACTGAGGACAATACTTTTTCGTTGTAGATTTAAACCTTTATTGTTAACAAAACAGACAGGCGATTGACATAAAAATCGTAACATATAAGTAGATTAGAGATTGAATAATCAATTTTCAAGCTGTTTTATTTGGAAGATTTAAATTTAATTTACTTTTTAGACAGGCGAGTGGATTTGAAAGAGCTAAGTTCACACGAGAATATACAAACACACTTGAGTTTAATAATTAAAGCGAACGGACTCTTTACACCAGTCTAGTATTTAGGGGTGTAACTGACAGAATACAGACAAAGCATTCATAATAATAATATTACCACATAAAATACTTCAAACGTATTACACACTTCAGAAATGTGTCAAAATGAAATATAGAAATGTCATCGTTCATTCCTTGAAAGAAAAAATTCAGATCAAAAAATATTTTGATGCTACCAGAAAGACAAAAAGGTCAACAGCATTATGCTACAAGACGACCGAAAACACTTTCATGCTACCAGAAAATCAAATACCAACAACATAATGCTACCAGAAAATCAAATATCAACAGCATTGTTCTACCAGATTGTCAAGTATATACAACATCCTCCTACCCAACAGTCATATACCAACAGCACCCTACTACTACACAGTCAAATATCAACATCCTCATACTACCAGACAGTGACATGCTAACATCACCATCAACTAGACAGTCAAATATCTTTTAATTTAAATAATTCTTCTTGGTAGATTTACACCTTCATTGGTTACCAACAGACAAATAGCATGAAAACATCAATTATAAGTAGATTAGAGAATTAATAATCAATTTTCTCAACATGTTTCTCTTTGGAGAAATTTAATTTTAATCCTACTTTTAGACAGGCAAACAAAGAAACTCTCACATGTCGTGTAAAATAAAGGACCTATGAAGACATGATAATATACGAGAACACTTGATTCTAATCATTTAACCGAACAGGCTCTTTACACTAGTCTATTATTTAGAGACAGATCTGACAGAAAAAATACATCATTTATAACAATAATATTGCACTTCTAACGCACTACGGACTGTAAAAATATATGTCGGCCAAAAAAACCCCCAAAAAAACAGTGTCATTTCTTGATATCACACGAAAAGAGTCTAGTAACAGCAAGCTGGTAGCAAGGTAGTCAAAATGTCAACAGAATCTTGTTGTCCGAACCACAAGTTAACTACAATATGTCAACAGCATCAGGTTACCTGAGTTAAATCTACACAGCACCCTAAAGATACCAATTTTCATGAAACCAATCAATTAGATATTAAAGTTTTTTTCAAGCCCACCGACACTCACCAACTTTTATTCAAATCGTCTTTTCATCCGAAACATACTTTTTCTGGCATTATAAAGTCACAAATCTTGAGATTTCACCGAATTTGTACGCGTAAAGAGGACTTCGAGGAGGCTTGTTCTATTGTCTTTCAAAAACTACGCGAACGCGGCTACTCAAGAAGATTCTTGAGAAGTATCAAAAGTTCCACATTAGCTGAAATCTCAGCTAAAAACGACTCGAACCTTTTACCATTACCAAATTCTTCTGTTCATCCATGTAATACAACCCGCTGTCAAACATGTCCCTTTATTTTGCCCACTGATTTTTTTAAAAATACACGTACAGGTGCAATTTTTCAAGTTAATGACAAACTTAGTTGTACCAGCAGTAACATCATTTATCTTATCTCCTGTACAAGATGTAGCCAACAATACGTCGGCGAGACAATGAATTCGTTAAGGGTTCGCTTTAATCATCACCGATCTGACATCAACCTCAAAAAAACAAATAAAACAGTATCTAAACACTTTAACCAATCCAATCATCAATTAACAGACCTAAAAATTATTCCAATAGAACAGATATATGAACAACCTGGTATGAATACTAAGAAAGTTCGATTAATTCGTGAAAACTTTTGGATTCATACTTCCGTTCGGCATGAATATCCAAGTAGACTTTCAGATTATACCCTTGGTTATTCAATACAATAGTACAGCTGGTCAAGTTCCTCGTATAATTATCCACCTCTACAAACAATTGCAAGAAAAATTCCCAACAGTTTTTACAAACGATTTAGTTGTCGCCTATACCCGAAATAAAAATTTAAATGATATCTTGGTCCGTGGTAGATTACCTCTCCTTTCTTAGATTCATTTCTTTTCTCCTTATTTCTGATGTAACCACTATCTATAGAGTGCCTTTCCTCGTCATTATCTTCAACATGCTTTAAGGCTATGTCCCTTTTCTCCCTTTTTTCCATTAATTTTTCATTTTCACAAGTAAAAAACATTTATTATAATTGATATTCCTTTGATATTAATGTTCCTGTGGGAACCAGTAGTATTTTTTTACATTTCAGATTATAAAGATTATAGATGATTACTTGAACTTTTCATTCCATTTTTTTTGCACAACTGCACATACAATTCCTTATCACTGGAGGTAATGCCTACATGCCTGTGCCTGTGCTTTCGTAACATTGCTTAACCGCAATGTTACAACCTACAATCCCTACAATGAGATAGTCAAAATGTCAACGATTTCATGCTGAAATACCAGACAGTCAAACATCATCAAGCAGTAAAATACCCAGAACTCTCAGACAATTCAGACAAGATCACATGTTTCAAATGAAATAGCCTAGCTTAAAAATTACGCTAGAGGTCTGCAACACATATCGGTAATGAATACTAGCCATACTTTGGGTATTATTGTCACGTGATCTGGTGTTTTTTGTAGATATACTATATGGGGCTGTTCATTCCCGACTAAAGGCGTTTGAAAACAAATTCTACATCAGAGACCAACATATTGGATTCAATCATCAAGTCTCTGGTTGTCTTATAAATGGCTTAATTTAGATTTTGAATATAGGACGTATTTGAGGCTAAAGATAAAAAACTAATTATTTGATAAACCCACGTGGAAATGTGGTCGTAAGTTTGAATTTGGGAATTACAGGTCGAAGATGATTTGAATTATTGCCCTTGATCTAGAAAAACGATAGAGTAGAAACAATAGAGTGTAGCTTTGTGATCTTTGGTGTCTGTTAAGTGTTCATTGAAGCAGCCAAATTCAATTCAACCAAAACCTGCCTATGGTTTTATGACAATGTGTCCCTATTTGAATCTACAGAATCTGAGAAAGGTCAAAGACAATAATCAACTGTAGTGATCAATCACGAACTCAGAAGACTAAAATAGTTCCACTAGATTAGATTACTACACAGATTCTAGTTACTATATTGATGTGCGGAGTGATAACAAATTGAGCTGGATATTAAGGTACTAGAACTTGGCGTAATTATATAAATGGAACTAGAAACGTGCTGTTCATTGAAAATCTCTGATCAGACATCATTGTGGTAGGGGATACAAAGTAATGGAATACACCGAAATAGTAAATGCCGATTAATTTTGATCTAAAAATTTACTCTATATTCCGTACAGTGCAGATATCAAGAGACGATGCACTAAAAGATGGAGTTTCTTGTGACATAGTGCAAGAGCCGCACAGCGCTATTTCACTGCACTATACTTAACCTAACATATACAATTTACTAATATGTGGGTTACACCCCAGAGCTCAATATGATTGATTTCGTAAACCAACGAAATACTACTACACATATCCTAGCCAGAATCCACAAATTCAATGAGAGCTACAAGTGTATAAGAAGATGTCTCCATCTGTCTGTTACTGATATTCTACTAATTGCATCTAAATGAAATTATACCAGGCTACTGAGTACAGAACCATCAGTATTCATTCATTTGGAAAGTTGTTATTGAATTAGTCAACAATAGTATCTCTCTTCACACGTATTCACTAAATGCCTCATAATGCTAGTAATACTGTGTTCGCTGTTGACCAATAGCGGTTCCATGTTTGGCAGATATGGGCAACTGTGTTGCAGGCCACACTCAGTGCTGTGCTTAGCTCCAGATATGATATTCAAAATACATTCTAATCCTTTAAGAAAATGTTTAAAGCATGCAGCGAATAAAACAATTTTTAATCCAAATAGCCTTTGTATTCATAATATGCATACACGAAAAGGAGGTTCAGAAATAAAATTTCTCGAAAACCAAGACAGTGTTTAGTGCTTTTAAATTTATTGACTTTTACAGACACGTTTTTCTTCAAAAATGGATTTATTATATTTTATGTTTCCAGACATCTAACCAAACAACAACTTAATGGAATGTCTTTATTATTCTTTCTGAAATAAGTAGAATCTTGTATGTCTAACCAGTTACGATTCTTCGACAGTAGTTATTTTTTTAACTCAAGGCACACATCTTCTGGTAATACTTATTTTGTATAATAATACTTTAAGGACCATTTTCACAGTGAGAGAGGTCCGAATATTTCTTACACATTTATTAACTTACATGGAAATAACACACATGAACATAGTTTACAACCATTATGAACCATTACCTCAAGTTAACAAGTCAAATTTTTGAAAAGCCTATTATATTAACAACTAAAACTTCAAATTTTCAATTATATATATTTTTTTAGAATTTGACTTATTAACTCAAGTCTACTTGTTTTCAAAGAAGTACACTGCTGCTTATTCACGGCGTAATTTGGAATTGTAATAAAATGGTATCTTGGTAAAGTCGATATCTCCTAGAAGAATATTGTCAGTTTGTAAAACAATAAACTGAAATCAAGAGGTGTCAGATAGAAGATCAGGACATTGTTATTCTTGGTAATGTAATTCTGTCAAAGGAATACATGTCTTAGTTTTAATTCTCATGTTTTGTCTGTAAACGTGTCAATGATAATTTGAGATGGTTGCTAGCAGAAATGAAATCTAGCTTTATTTCAAGTCTACCGAATTAATTGATATTATGTAGGACCTATACTCACATAGAATGTAACCTTGTAACAAATGCCGAGTTATTACGGATTTCGTACTATATCTTGACAACACTAGTCATATTGTATTTCACATCAATATGATTTAGTTGTTGGTTGCATGTCAATCAGGGTCCCGTCAAAAAGACTAAACATTGTGGCCTATAATTGTTTTCAGGCTTTCTGTCGGCATTTATTGTATTCACGAATGTACGATACAATCAAAATTCGAAACCTCCTTGATACCAGGAAGGTGGTTATTGCGTTCTACGTATGAAACGCAGTACGTTATATCTTGACGTAGAATGTAACCTTCGAGACGAAGAGAAACCATATCGTATTTCTGTCTGGTAAACGTGATATGAAAATCGTGAGAGAATAATTTGATTACCACTTTGTTTGCTCTATGCCTTCGTTTCTTTAAACTCATATTTCTTCTACAAATGACCACTGCTCTGACATGGTGTTCGATAAATTTGTATATTTTTCTGTTTATATGAATAAATGGTAATTATGACTGATTTATTGATGTCTGGATTAATATTTATGCCATATTCACACTGTCTCTCGCTGAACTTTCCAGAAAAATATTCATCAACTTCATAATAATGTTAACCGCATATAATAGATATGGATCTGCAAACAATGAGACATATATTATTTCAGTTTTTATTTTCAGAACATCTGATGTCGGGTTTGTCGACTCGTCCACATGATTTATTTATTTATGCTCTGTTTCAAGTCAATGACGACTTCCATCTTTAAACTTAAAAAAAAATGGCAGATTCACTGTTTGACCAATCGTTCCTCAAATCTCACAACTGAAATTAAGCTAATCAAAAACGGGAACTAAGCTAATCAGAAATAGCGGCCACAGCATTCCGTCTAACTTTAAGAAATATTATCCTTGTATTATACAGAATTATCGCGTTTTATTAGTTAAATGGAGAATTCGTCTTTTCTTGAGATTCCGCCATGTATAGTTCTAATACTTTTGAAGTGTATTATATATATATTTGGGGTCCAAAACAATTCACGGTATAGCGAACCGATTCTTCAAAGCGTGGTTTCAAGTTCTCTTTATTACAATCTCCGACAACATAATTTTTGTTATTCAATTTGCAGAAAGCATCAATGATCTATTTTTGCTTTGTAAGTTACGATTCTTGACAATAATTTTGTTTTTACTCACCCATGCGTTCAGAAAGAACACAAGGAAGCCTATTTCATTATGATTTCCCTTCGGAGTAACACTTGTTTCAAATAGTACATTTATTGCAATGTGTCTGCAAATAATACATTCATTTTCTGTATTTGGACGACACTTTCCTTTCATACGGAATAGATTATGTCGTACCTGGTATTATTTCTTTGAGATATTTGAAATAGTATAGTCCTTAGTGTATAATTGGCCTCAATAAGTATTATGATGCAAATTTCACTATTCACGATTTCCTTATCATTTTGTTAACATTTGGTTGAAACTGCTTCACTTTATAAATAAATTTAAATTTCAAAAAGAAAAGCAAGAAAATACCCTAGGCATGATTGTTAAGAAATGAAATTCAACCTTAAGGAGCAGCAGTCACTTCGTTTCCTTTCAACGATTTATTTGTTTGGATGGATATTCATATATACCATTTCATTAGACCACATGGTGATTACTCTATGTTATTTCAGTCTACAAAGAGGAACTGATCTCTACCTATTAACTGTACATGCATAAACAAAGTCTTATAGTGACATTTATCTTAATATGTAATTGATATTAAAATTTATTTCCATGTTTCATAAGTCTAATTTGTCCTAGTAAACAACGTCGTTGAATATCGACAATAGAAGGTATATAAACTTTGGCACAAATAGGTCATTTATCATTCTTCAAGTTAAGGTCGGATAATGAAAATTGGAAATAGATTCAGTGTTTTAAACAGCAACGATTCACTAATCTCAAGGTCTACACTGCAAGGTCTGTTCTAAGTCGACATAGTGCTTTCAAATTTTTCATTGCCATTAGACCTAAAGACCATTCATAACCGTATGTAAGAAACCGGAAATGGTTGTTAAGCTCTTAATTAATGATATGAAGTTTGTTGTAGAAATAATCTTTTTTCTTATCTTGGATGAAAGTGTATTTTAAAATCAAGGAAATTGCTTTCTTTTAATCAATAGAAAGGCTTAGTTCTCACGATTTGTTTAAAGATTTTAATCAATGGCCAAGATTCCAAAATAATGAAAAGATTAGAAAAGATATTTCTTTCTACTCTCAATGCATCATTTTGGCGATAAGCTTAGACTGGTGTTGGTTGGATTATTGCCATTTTTAGCTGGTTGTAGAAACAAGATTCAAGTACATTTGATAAGTTTTATATTTAAATGCTGGTTTTGCTTACATCTTTAGCTACAAGTAGCATCACGCGATACGAAGGTTCATCGCACCATTAAAAAATGTGGTTTAAAAGTTGCTACGAGCCCATGAAACAAGGTTCCACCATTTGTATGACCAATTCCTCTAAACCCAAGATTAAAGCAATTTGCGGCAAGAAAAAATAAATAAACTACTATTAATTCTCATCCAACTAGAAATCATCATAGATCAAACCCGAAAAGATAGCAAGATAATTCCTATTACAATTTGGCGTTGTGTAGTTTCGAGTGATTCTCGTACATATTGCAAAGTTTAGAATATAAGTAACATTTTATATGCCCATCAATGTTACATTTAGATCATATAAACTAAGAAACTTTTAACTTGCTACTCTGTCTAAAATAGAAAGTATTTATAATGACCAGGTCAATAACGGGGTTATCTTTCATGCTGAATGTCATCTCCAGGGTGTAAAGTTTATCTGCCATCATGACATTTTTGAAATAAAGATAAAGTTCTATTCAGTTTTATCACAGCCTGTTTATGGTATACAAAGGTTGTCTGGTTTGTGTCATAAAAAACCTAATAACTAAATTGATGTTATGAGTGTTTAAAATTGTCATATATCGAGTTTTTAGCGGTTCATTTGAGGAATAGCCGAGAAATGGCTCCTTGTGTTTATTGTTTTCTGTGACGGTTTTTATAAGCCTTTGAGTGAGGTTGATCTCCTTGATCTAAAAGAAACTATGTGCAAACCCATCGTGTTTAATATCAGCCAATATTTGTAGCTTTTGATTTGTATCCGGGTACGATATCAATTTCAACTCTCAAGAAATGCATATTTTCCGCTGTTTGATATATTACCACTTAACCACAAGAAGCCTCTTTCACGTATGCCATTATGGGTTTATAAGGGGGGAGGGGGGGGGTCGTACCTGAAAGTACCATTTCCCCTTAAGCCAGGTTCACAGAAAACTAAGTCATGCTGAGAATATAAAACAATAAAGTTTCCTACTTATGCTTGTTTATGTCTACTTAAATATATACATGGAGCGGAATTAAAGTATTATACAGAACTGTCCTTGACAGAGTTGTAGCCTTCTGTTGAAGACGAACGTAGGATTAAAAGATTACTCAGTAAATATACATTAATCTTACTATTAGCCCTGCGAGACGACTGGAGTCAAATGGCAATTTTCATCCCATGGGAAATAACTAGAATTTTAAACCAAGATAGTTGTGAAAGTAAGTAAACGTTACCAACTAGATTAGTCGTGATTAAATACATGTATTTGCATTGCTAGTTTAATCAATCTGAATTTGTTCATAGAATGTGTTTCTACTGGGCTACTCAGTTATTTTAGATAGGAAATTGAAAAATATGATGTCGGCTTTCTCTTTCTTACATTCGTAGTTAATTCGATTTTCACAATTTTCTAATAAATCTACCCTTTGATTTGTCATTTCAATTAAAGAGTCGGCTATAATAATAGGACATCAAATACTTTTAGGTCTCTTTTGTAATATATATTTGCTTCTCAATATATAATTTAAAAAAATCAAAGAAGGCAGACTTAGAACTGACCACATATGTAGGCTAGGCCCTACTATTATATTATGATGGATGATTCATAGGAAGTTGTAATAATAATTACAATGAATTATTAGAATAACTATAATGGATATGAAGAAACTGTGACAATATATATATTATTTTATGGCGTATGTTTAAATGTCAGTCAACATCACATGTTATTCAACTGGACTATAGCATCAATATATTTCGCTTTTCAAGACTTCTTCCTTGGTGTAATCTTCTTAATTTGGCATTAATCTTATCCATTACTTTCCAAACAGACTTGGTTTTTATTAACCATTTATAGAAGTTCCCTAAGGAGAATTGTACTACCAAGAATTACAGTCAAATGGTACTAAATTAATGGAATATGCCTGAAGATGATTATACTAATAGACAATTACTGAAACATATTATCTATCACTTGAACTATTCTTAGAACAACTGTCTAGAACACTAAGCAATACACCACTTATATTAGACAAAAATGATATATTAAAATAATGAATTGGTCGGTAAAAACAGACCTTAATGCAATTTTGTTGACTATTCAACTTTTAACAAGAAGGGAATGAGGTAAAGGTAGATCAGGTCGACCTTGAGAATGAGAAATCAAATGAGTTAAAAACAAACCAAACCGAGCGACTGGTGGTGTTTGATAATCTGATCAATCTTGACTTGCCGATAAAAACTCTTGTTTTCCCGTTGTCCGAAATGATAATCAATCGCTCGTTTATGATGAGGTCGACAACAATGTTGCCTACTATGAAACGTTATTGTTGACCCCATCGTAAAGTTGATCGCAGTTTCTAATAATCGGTCAATTGCTCTTCTATCAGACGCTATGAATCGGCACTGTACCAGTTTTCACAATGTCAAATAGCGTTAGAATTTGAACACGTCCTGCATGTCCTGAATTGGCGGTAAAAATACCAAGATACAAATATTATATCCGAGAAATGAAAAGGGTCAAAATAACTGTGCCGTATTGTTTTCTTCGAGTTCTCCACGAAGTAGTGTAAAGTGCTACTAGCATTGGGGAGTTTTGATTGTATGCGTCATTGTAGATAAATTTCAATATAATAATTTATACGTTTTTGGTATATTTCAGGTGAAGAAGTCATGGGGAATATACCCCGTCTATTTATGGAAAAATGAAACCCCCTCTCCCGTTATTGACTATATTGTACATCATGGGAGATCTCTTCAAGCTGGTTAAAGGTGGGTTATGTTTGTGGACTTGGAGATTTAATACTGTCACATTGGCCTCTGTACCGTGTATACAAATAGTATGTCCAACCTTGTTTGTATTTACTCTTTCGAATTATCTGTCTTTATTGTCATTTTAATAAACGTTTTGAACAGTTCTGTTCTCTTCTCTCAAGCTATTCAGGTATTGGCAATCAACCAAACTAGGAGTACTGGAGTTTCTTCTATGTTATATGGCACAAGATATTTTCAAAATGAAACTTGTCTGAAACATGTAGAAACTTAGTGGTGCTAGCCTGATCTTACAAGATAAGGTTGTCAACAGCTAAAAGTCACTCAAATTACGGAACGTATGGATGTTAGCCTCTCAAATTCTGTTTTTATATCTTCAATCTTTTTAAAAAATGTATTGTAGGGAATGGTTGTGACCAAAAATTCAGTTCTAAAGATATGAAATCGGGCAAGATATCATCCCCAAACTTTCCAGCACCATACGCAGAGCTGACAACATGTCATTATTTCTTTGAATCTATCGGTGACGGAAGAATTGAAGTTGAATTCGATTATTTTGAATTGGAAGGATTAGGGCCTGGCGACACTACGTAAGTATTAAACTTACTTCATCGGAGAGCTCGAATTCTCATGCGCGTTCAGAAATCCAGAAAATACACGAAGTATTTTCATTTTTATGCGGTGTATTTGTTCGTTTAAATCTATCAAATTTTCAAACGTCTTTAGAAACGAATTCGAAGAAACTATTTCGTAAACCAACGATACATTACTTAGACGATTTCTCCTGGGAAAATAAATATTAAACCCATTTCAAACTGACTGATTGTTACGATATTTTATGAAAGTAATTGTTGTATAGGGATGATGTTTGAACTCCCCAGCGATGATAAACTATTGGAAATTTTATTGAAATTTAATTACTAATTATAGTAAGCTATGTCATAATAAAAAATGTGTTATTTATCTCCCGATAAGGGCGTCTGAGCATAGAATTATAACAGTATTATAGTTCTTTGGTCTGATAAAGGATACACGAACATCAGAAAATTGCGTGAATTGGTATAGTTGTATATATTGTCTGTGTTTTTGTGAAATATGACATAGTTTTCAAGTCTGACCATAAAAATAATGAATATTCTGTTAATTATTGTTAAACAATAATTGCCCCTAGGAGGCAAATTTGTTTGAAACTCTCCAAGTTTCTGAATACCATCTTTACCAGGTACTGCGAATCACGTCTAATACCATGACTTCTTTTTATACCTTCTAATTTTATCACGCAAAGTTGGAAGTTATTTGATTTGTTTGTACTCTAGCGAATACAGCTAATAAGAGACATAAGAAGACGTTTATCAATGTGTTGATTTTTCACAATACTTAATATTGAAGTCTATGAAGATAACTCTTCACTTCTTAATGTTACAGCCTCAATAATTATATAGTCATAATGAACCTTAAATAGGAATATGAGGTCTGCCAAATTATAGAAGAAAAATATGTTTTTTACCAAAATCCAAGCTCTTATCCAAATCCGTACAGAGAAAAACAAGTTACCGTGAGTGTTTAACGCTTTCCACTTAAGATGAAAACTTTCTTTTTCAGTTGCCGATTCGATTACATAGATGTATTTAGCGTAGATAAAATGGGCTACAGAACACGTCTAAATCGTTACTGTGGGAAAAAAATACCCCCGAAAATAATTTCTGTCCAACCTAATCTCGAGATAGTATTTGTATCTGATCATACCAAAATTGCTTCCGGTTTCTCGGCGCACTTTACCTTCTTAGATGACAGTAAGTATATACATGTTAATTTCTATCTAAAACTGTTCGTTTTATGACACCGTGAGTAATCCGACATACATTGGGACCGCAAAATAATGTTGGATTAGCGAGAGTGTATTGCATGTGTAGGAATAGGGACTAGATTGTGTTTGGTAAGCTTTAAAATTGAAGTGAGATGTTATCTACTTACATTTTTAGCTTGCCCTGTCGGTTTTCCATTTAAAGACATCTATCAGTAACATATATTGTGAACGTGACTTGTTGTCCTTGTCCTCTTGCAGGTTGGCGTCCATTTCGTCCATCGACACCTGGCTGTGGATCGGAAATACTCAGCGGCTGGGGAGGAGTTATTACCTCCCCTGATTTTCCAGAACCATTCCGTGGTGGCACTGAATGTACATGGTTAATCAAAGTTCGAGAGGAACAACAAATTATTGTAAATATTATCTCCCTTGATTTAGGTCAAACGTGTAAGTAACACTTCCTCAGAATTATCACGAGAATTAGATAGTGTTTGAAACAAACGCCACGTCTACTCCTGTAAGTTTCAAAACAAGAATTTATTGAGAGGCGTACCACATCTCAGCGGCAATGAGCTATCTCACTGATAAACATAATTGTATCAACCTTTCAAATTAACACCTCAGTCAAGTACACTGGTGAACACATCTAAAAAAAATCACCATAGCTCTGACTGGCTTGGTGTGGTTTGGCTTGACGTTCAACGCCATAGCATCTTAAAATTTCACTTGTATCCATGCGCGTATGTAAGTTGAATAAAGATCTGATATAGAAACAGTAGATACATGTTAAAAGTGTTAAGAGATTTTTAAGCGCTCTACCTATTAAGACCCTATGAAATTTTGAAAATTTAATTATCCCATCGAAAAGATGCCTTTATTGTCAATTCTCCTCAAAATCTATCATATTATGTCGACAACCTAATTACATTTAATTTGAAATTTATCAAATTTATTTAAATTTCAGCCGAAACGTGTAAAGATTTTAAATTATTGATATATAATGGTTTTGCTACTCCCGACATGTTACCAGAGATTTCCATGTGTGGACAACTGAATGATTATTCTTCCAGTCGAAGACAATTTCTCTCTCATTCTTCCAGAGTTGTGATTAGGTTAGTATTATTTACATATCACGAATTGCCTTTTGAAAATACATATGGTGTTAGCTTAATAAAATGTTAGAACAATACGAAGTTTGTTATACACGTATTGCCTAAATGTACTACTTTGCACACTTTTCGCATATTTGAACTTCAAAAAAGGTATTGTTCTGTTTTTAGATTTGTAACAAGTCAAACAAATGTAAATCATGGTAATGGTTTCAAAGTAAGTTGGACAGCGGTACAGATGCCAGAAGATGGTAAGTCTTGAACTGCTACTTACTTTTTATTACTACTGATTACCCTTTGCCTTAACAATTGATGATAAGTCTGCACCAAAATATTACTTAATTCAATGTTACAGAATAACATAATCACGAGCAGGCCATTTTAGTAATAGTAATGGACAAAATTAACCTGTTTAAGATTGTTCCTAGCCTCTATCATCCTTTCCTTTCTCTACGCTTTTGTTTTTTGTCTAAAGATGGCCTCGACCGCTTGCTTAAAAATCTTTGTCTGATTGGTTTTAAATCTACACCCGCTTTGGGAATGAGTAAAATTGTTCAAAATAGTTCAATTATTATCAAATTAATTTTTTTTTTCGAAAAATCGATTTAAATTACCTCCACAGATCAAAATATCAAATTCAAACTGAGTTGCCAATTTGTTTTGGCTGTAATCAAGTCGTTTGAGGCGTCGTGGGCGTGAAGATATATACTTAATTGTAGTTATATCCCTTGACTATCATTTTTTTTTAGAATGTCTTCATTTGAGTGTTTCCTTTTGTTGGTGGTTCACATTTATATTATATTCTGTATTATGGTTGTAAAGGTCGAAATATGGTCTTTATTTCAGGTCCCTGTGGTCAGTTTCAATGTGGTGGAGGTAAAAGGTGTATTGATGATATGAATTGTGAACCATCACCTAAGTATTGCATACATAGATCTTTAAAGTGTGATGGTGTACCTAATTGTGGACCTTTCGATGACAGCGATGAAAGAAAATGTAAGTTAGGATATTTTGAATTCTGAATAAAGTCAATGACACAAGGAGGTCTTTTGTAGACATTATTACCTATCAAACAAGGTTTTATTTATCAAGAAGTTGTACATATCTTTCGATATGACACCCATCTTCACTTCTTATGGAATGTGTTGAGTATTTCCCAATGTTACCCTAACTATTTCAGTCGAAAAATGACATGGAGTGTGGAAAATGAGTATGTCAATAGTAATAATGGCTGTGCAACTTGACCAAAGGTGTTTAAAAGCGGACACTTAATGTTAGATAGATCGTGCATTTAACCCTGGTTGAATATCAACTAAAGAACCATTAAGAACATAGTCTATACCACTGATACCAGGATACCAGAACATTTTTATTGTCGTAATGTTGTATTTTTCAGGTCCAAGGGAAATAATAATAATGACAGCGTCAATTGCCATTCCAAGTCTAGCTATTATATTGTTGGTAGTTTTAGTTATTTATTGTTATCGTCGTAAACGAGTGAAAAAATCCACATCTCAGGAACAACCATTGACTACTAGCCATAGGCAAATATCACGTGACTCTATGGCACCAAGAGGTGGACAGTTAGTGATGCATACCAGTTTTATAGACGTTAAACCTGTGGAGGAATCAGAACCAGAAATTGATCCAGATTCTCTCCCTTTACCCTCACCACCACCGGATTTAGAACCCGTGCCATCTTTGACTCTGGACACACCATGTCCACCCCCACCACCTCCAGTGGCTATCGACACGCCACCCCCTGTTATTCCAATAGATAACGGTTTTATGCCAACGGAACCTAAGACAAAGTCAAGTTTAAAAAAAGATTCATATTCTGTCGGACCAAAACATATAACGTACGAAGATAAAAATGTGATTATTGCCGAGATATGAATGTGCTTGCTTTGAAATCCAAGAATATATTGAATAACTCCGTTAAAATGTGTTTGCTGAGAATGATCTGGAACTGAAACAATAAATCGTAATTTTTGCAAGTGTGGTTTGAAAAAATAATTTGTTTGAAAATGTAACAAGCCACATTGTTTTGACAAAATGGCATCATTTTTAATAATTCTTCATATTCAAGCAAATGACATTAAAAAGGAACGGATCAGATGCTTTATTAACAACAAAGAATTGTGAAAAGGATGTGTTTTATATTGTTTGCTTCGTCAGGAAGTATGGGAGAATATATTACGGTTGAAGAATGTCGAGCTTAATCATCGAAAATATACACGTTATATTGGTTATGGGTGTTTTTGTTTGTGACAGTTATGTTTGTTTGAATAGTGCGTAAGTCTGTTGTCGTGTGTAACATACATTAAAGAAATAAGTATTAATTTATAATCAGAGCACCTTTTTACTACATTTCTTTTACATGTTGTATATCGTTTTTTTGTGAAAAGTGTATTGCAAAACACAGGAAGACTTATGCACTTGACTATTCTCGAAATAAAGGGTTTTTAAAACTTTTATTTATGTGTGAAAGTTAATGACATGTTTATTGGTGCCAGCAGATCAGAATTCTTCAAATGATAAAATAACATCGAGAAGACGGTGGCTTTATGCTAGTGACAAGGTGTTTATTAACAATATTAATTTATATCTTTACAAATCTGATGTTGACTCAGAAGATATTTCAAAATGATGGTGTACATTTGAAGGTACAAGCGCTTACCAATAGACATTGATGACATTTCTCGTAACTGGAGGAATTCGCAGGAGGAAAATAAATGTATGCATACATTAATGTATAAATGTAAAATATTCAAGACTGTTTTTGTATCGTTATTAACAAGTAGTTCTGTAATGTTACAGGTATCTTTTTTTTAATGTTCTTCTTATAAAGAAACGTAGGGATCATTTCTTTGTATGTGTCACAAATTCACAAATTATTAACAACTTGTTTTCTACATCACCACAGCCTATCAAGTCTCAAACATGCACGATTCATTCTTCTTATCTCGCAAAAGTTCATTGGAGTATACGACAATTCGAAAACTAGAGTTACATTGAAGTCTTTGAAAGTGGTGACGTAATTCCCATTTTATAGAAGTCATCACAACTTACTTAATTTATATTATCATTTTACATCACATTCATTCTACTGACGATCATTTTCTATAAACATTGTCAATAAAATTTCTGTCTGTTCATGTTATTTGTTTATTTCCGAATTTGAGTTTGAGGTGGAGATATTTGGTCACCATTTGACAGCATCTTACTAACTTGATCCTAGTTTACAGCAATTTGAACTATTAAAGATTTGGGCTTGGATCACTACTCTGTGGTCGGGTGTCTTTCCATACCACCCCTTCCTGATTCGTCTTGAGGTCTTGAAGACACGTGTTGCTCCCTTATGTTATAATAATCTTTTGTTTTTCCAACAAAATCACAGCAAATGAACCGTTGCCGGTTTATAAGTAAAACACTCGGGTATTAAAATACTTTTCCTCCCGACGAGCTATCTTGATTCGATCTCTCGGGATGGAGGGCTATAAATATCATGAAAACCCTCTTCCATATTTTATCTTAAAAATAATTCATATCATTTAAGAATTGAAATCACTGTTTGAATGTTTCCTATAACAATATTTCATATACGGTTAATTATTCGTAATAACCATTAATTTTGGTACACAGGGTATCAATTTATGTTCGTTATTACCGAAAATTCGCTACTAGCGTTTCGTTTTATCCATTCATTTTCAATGAAATTAGTGCAGTGAAGAACGGGACTTTTAAATTTATTCGTTATTACCGTTTTTTCGGTATAGGCATGTTCATTATAAGTGAGGACCACTGTATTTGCCGTTCGAAGATTTACAATGTTATAAGTTAGCAGAACAACTCATCCAAAATCTGGCAAAAAAGATAGGTAATCTACATCTCGTAAATTAAACTGAATAATAATGTAATAGTAGTGGAGTAGATGGTAGCATCTTGTTGTCTAGAAAGAGTAAAAATACTCTGACAAAAGCCCAAAACAATAACAATAGTGTTTCTCATATTTGCAAAACTAAGTTAGAAATTCGGGCAACTTAAGATATTTCGCTCCCTCGGACGTAAACCTGGCTCCGCCACTGCAGGTTTTTATATCCTTTATTTCACCGATTAATTAGTTCAATCACTCTTAGAAATAACTTGTTTACCATTGGATTCTTGTGAATATTGAGGTTTATGATGATTCCATCCATAATTTAATTCCGTTCTGTCCGTGTTATTCAACCTACTATATGGGCGAACTGTACTAGTGAAATACGACTTTCCTTCCTCGACTTTTTCCCACATGTTACGTTTTTTACTCGCTCGCCTTGTGAACGCATCAATGGTGGACATCTGCACCGGTGTTTTACAACGCGTGCGCAATCGTCTCATATAGCCTGGCTTTTCCAAATCTTCGATTTCCTCCGATGTAATACCGGCAATTTCCGGTTCAAACATAGCAGATGGCGGACGTTCAACGAGGATCATGGGTTCATAGTTCAGCACTTGACTTCTGCGCACAAAATAATCTTTGACCTGATTGGCTTGAAGTTTCATTCTCCTCATTTCTGACTTTAGTTTGGTTATTTGGGAATTAAAGAGTGGATCCTCTTTAGTATTTAAGTTGATCAAACATTCCCCAAATTTAGAATCTTTAGGATGTCTTGCTGTAAAGAGAGCCTTTTCCATATCCTTCTTTCTAGCGCGGGGAATTCCTATGGCATCACGTGCTCTTCTGTCCATGATTGTACATTTACCTGTAGATAGAAGAAACATACAAGATGTACTTCCCTTTATAAGTGTCTACAGAGCAAGAGACTTGGGTTTATACGAATATTATACGAGGTTATAAAAAGTGTTTTACAATACGATTGTCATATCTCATACGTTTCGGTGTAGTAGAATGTATTTAAATGTAAAAGCTCACATACTTAACAACTGAAAAGAAAAACTTCATTTTTCTTCAAACAGAAGCATAATCCTTAATATATTATTTGGAATTTATTGACCAATTTATTGAAGCAAAACTTCAGTTTTGAAAATCACAAGAAAATTTAATTTCAATTACTTACCTTTCTAAAAAATCCTAACAACTATATTCTCAATAACCACCAGAATACAAACGTCTGAAATCAATGCTAATGGACTGCAAGGTGTCACATATGAAGTGGAATAATAACTATGTCAAGTCACGTCCGATATGAATAAGGGTATAAATATGATAGTATATTTGAACAATTTTGATATTGATCAAAACGTGTGTAGGTATATTATTTGTAGTTGAGTTGAGAGTCTATACATTATTGTTAGAGGCAAACGAATTTTTCACTGACTGGAGTTGGCAAATCGACTCGGATCTACATTGTAGGCTACATATCATAGAAACTATCATTATAGTGATCTTTCATTTTAGAAAATATTCTTGAAACACAAGGAAAATCTCCTTTTCAATGTATTTTTTTTACACATGGAGTAGTTCTTAAAAGAAAGGCCTCTTATCAGTTTGCTCGTGGAATTATTACTGCTTTTACTATTATTATCTGTGGATGCAATTCACTGATATAAGCGAATAAGACTTTCAACGTAGCTCTGATAGCTCTTCCATTCATTTTAATCTCGAATGACTAAGTGCAGAAGCGTATTTCAGGATTGCGCATTGCCTCCCTGAGTCCTGTGAAATTTCTTATTTTGAAGTGAAATGACGTCTTCTAAATGCTCAAAATTCATCTCAAACCCTCTGAAATATGTTGGCTTCTTGTGGCTTCAGCCCTCAGACTCGCCGAGACACCTCTCAGGTATTTTCTATATATCCTCTGATTAGGCCAATTTTGAAAATGATTAGGTAATGTACATGTTTTTTTTATTTTCGTCTTGTGGTCGATGTAGTTCAATCATTTATAAATATAGTAACCATGAATGATCCAATTGTATTTTATATATTCGAGTTAAATTTTGAATAATATAAGGTTTTGATTGATATATTAATGATGGGTTAAGAACTTGTTTAAGCCGCCGTTCTTACAAACTACATATCCTAATACCTATTACATACAATAGATACATTCATCAAAAACCTATAATAAATGTATTATAACAGGGTTAACCCGGTTCACAGTTCAGCGACGATTTTTAATCTTTGCCATTCAAATTCATTCAGGAATAACAATCTGAATATCAGATTTCTTTGAAAAAGGACAATTGATTTAGATGCAATTAGCATTTTGAATCTCCATGTTTATCTTAACTATAAGTTTTATAGTTTTGTCAAAATCTTTAAAAAAAAAAATTATATTTCCACATCCGATTGTTTTACCTAAAAAAATGTTGTCTTCTTCTCAATTGCTTGCCTTAACCTTCCTATTACCAGCAATATCATATTCGAAATTTCTCTAAGGGGTTTAAACCAAATTCAGTACTTTTAAATATATAGTAATATTTAAGAGAGTGAAAACTGTATTCAAATTCAAGAAACGTTTAGTTCAGCTTCAGCTGTTGTTTGGACTAAGACCACAAAAACATTTTATGCTATGATGGTATAGTCCAAGTATTTTTTAGAAACCCTATTTCTCCCTTCCTTTAGGGGTTTTTGCATGTCAATTTTTGACTAATTTTGAGTCTAGATTTGGAATTTGATGTCTGAAATTTCATTTTCCTTCAGAATTTCTGAGAAAATGAAAAATTTAATTGGCGGAAGGTTATTTCTAAAAATAGTGGTTTTCTGTGCAGTGAATTTGGACGCTCTACAGATGAAAGCCATACGTATTGCCACCAGGGCAGATATCGGTACAAAGAATGAAGCAATATTCTGGAAGCGGGAGAGAAACCCCTTTCTCTTCGGAGGGAGGAACTCTATTTCAAATTCTGGGGAAAACTTCATTATTTGCCTGTTGGCTGTCCAACGTATTCAAGCATCAAAAGATTCACTCGTGTCGGAAAGAACCAGATAAATCGAGGTATCTCGTACGGACAAGCAACTACTGATCTCTTGAGAGAGCACCAGCTCGATCAAGTTACCATCAGCCAACGACACCTATCAGATGCTCCTTTTTGGAAGGTGACGAACATAACAGTCAACACCGAGCTGATCCAGTCCATCAGCAAGCACATGAACCCAGTGGCAGCAAGAGATCACGTTCGCCGACCATGTGCAGATCTACACCGATGGCACAGCTACAGTTTACGGTTTGTGCATATCGGCAAAAGGCATCAGAGTTGGTAAAAGGATACCTCATCACTGCTCAGTGTTCACTGCAGAACTACTTGCCATTAGGGACGCCATAGCATGAATATCCCTAACTACACGGAACCAGCCGTAATCTTATCTGACTCAGTAAGTAGCCTTCAATCTATTTCTAACAAATTTTCTAATTGTAGGTCAGAAGTTCTAACTGATATCCGAAGTATGATCCACAACTACCAAACCAACAAGATCGAACTATCATGGATCCCGTCGCACGTCTTCAGCCCAGGAAAGAACAAGCTGACATCGATCCTATATAATTCTCATATGAAGAATTCCGTAGCGCTCGTGTCCTCCAAGATCAACCAGCGATGGGCCGACATGCTAAGGACCCTCAACACCGAAAGATACCAGATTGATCCGAAGATACCAAACCAAACCAAAATCAATCATCTATCTATCTCCACCTGCAAACTGGTAACCAGGCTACGCACCGACCACGTCTTACGAGACCATCATTTCAGTGCCATTTATAACACAACACAATTATAAAATTTCAAATTTTATTATTGGCATAAGGGAACTACACGAAATGTAAAACATAGAAATGACAAAAGGGCGGAGCCCTGTGTAATAATAAATTTGAGTGGGCGGAGTCCTGAATGAGGGTGAGCGGGCGGAGCCCTGTACAGCGAAGCTGTGTTTGTAAGAACACTGACGATTGATAGGGCTTAGTAGCATAACGCTACCTTGAGACATGGTAAGCTAGCTGAATGAAAGTATGATCAAAATAAATCTGGAGCTAGTCAAAACCATCGTTTAAACCTCGCCACAATACATCAGTGATCCATTGTTGTAATAGAGCGAAGCTCTTATGTAAAAGAAAATCAGTGAAACTCATACTGAAACCATATAAATCTGAAATAAACTGATAAAATAAAACAAGACCCCTGAACTTTGGGGTTGAATAGTATTATTTAAATGTAAGAATACTATAAATTGCTATAAATTGCCAATTGAGTAGTTCCCAAAGTGTGCACTCAAAAAGCTCAATAGGTGGAAGGTGGGGAATGGAGGAGGTTTCTGTCTTGAAAATGTAGCGACGACAATTTGCAGAACTGGCATACAATGGCGACTGATCACTATGACAGATCACGTGATATGGTCAATTACCGTACATCATGTTATAAACTGCGCCTATATACATAAGCTTCAATTTATAACACAACACAATTATAAAATTTCAAATTTTATTATTGGCATAAGGGAACTACACGAAATGTAAAACATAGAAATGACAAAAGGGCGGAGCCCTGTGTAATAATAAATTTGAGTGGGCGGAGCCCTGAATGAGGGTGAGCGGGCGGAGCCCTGTACAGCGAAGCTGTGTTTGTAAGAACACTGACGATTGATAGGGCTTAGTAGCATAACGCTACCTTGAGACATGCTGAATGAAAGTATGATCAAAATAAATCTGGAGCTAGTCAAAACCATCGTTTAAACCTCGCCACAATACATCAGTGATCCATTGTTGTAATAGAGCAAGCTCTTATGTAAAAGAAAATCAGTGAAACTCATACTGAAACCATATAAATCTGAAATAAACTGATAAAATAAAACAAGACCCCTGAACTTTGGGGTTGAATAGTATTATTTAAATGTAAGAATACTATAAATTGCCAATATTAGCAAATGAGAAACATTTGTGTAATCCCCAAAGTGAAAATAAATATATTAAGAAATGGAAAAAACCATAAGTTGAGCTCTTTGAATGCACAAATATATAATAAAAGAATCAATCTTAACCATCAGTTGAGCTCTTTGAATGCACAAATATATAATAAAAGAATCAATCTTAACCATCAGTTGAGCTCTTTGAATGCACAAATATATAATAAAAGAATCAATCTTAACCATCAGTTGAGCTCTTTGAATGCACAAATATATAATAAAAGAATCAATCTTAACCATCAGTTGAGCTCTTTGAATGCACAAATATATAATAAAAGAATCAATCTAGTTAATAGTGTTTAAAGCATGCTGAACAGCTTGATTATCAGGCCTGATATATCTTCTGTAACAATCTGCAGTCATAGACAAATCTGAAATTGCCAAATTCTTGTTAGGATCATATCTTCCTGTGACAGTGAGTTCACCACATCTAAGAAATCCATAAAATGCAACAATAAACATAGATAAAAATAACTTGTCAAGATAGAAATTGAAAAATCCTGTTCTTAGGACACAACAAATTCTTTGCAAAACATCAAAAGTAATAGGCAGTCTTATCTTGGTAATATTATGTTGCATTTTTTTAACAGCCTGTAATGTAGTTAATATTCTAGGATTTCTATCATGAGAGCCAAAAATCTCTCCAAAACCAGCTTCTAAAAAACAAAATCTTATACCATTTAAATACACTTTGATAGTGTCATATTTTATCTGCAGTTGAGTACAATAGGCTATAAAATATATTAACAATTCTTGCGAAACAGGTGGTACACAAAGTGGAGGCCATGTAATTCCATACAAAACTAAAAAACGTTTATACAAATGAAAACCAGAATTATAAACCTTTCGAGTACTCAAAGATATGGCATGCTGCCATATAGATTCTATGACACTGTCGAGAACCCCCAAATTATCTGTTCTATCTGTGGGCATGTAACTGGAACAGGATCTGCATTTGGGGCAGCCTCGTGAAATTTGTCTATCTGAAATCGAGACAAAGAATCAGCTAAAATATTAGTAGAGCCAGGAACATGCCTGCTATAAATAACAAAATTATTAACTGCAGAACACATTATTAAAGTACGTAATAAAGATGCAATTGGCAAGCTAGAAGAGCCACCCTTCTTAATTATATATACTACAGCTTCATTGTCACAGTTGAACAAAATTCTTTTACCTTTCCAAGTCTTACCCCATAATATACTAGGAAAGAACAAGCTGACATCGATCCTATATAATTCTCATATGAAGAATTCCGTAGCGCTCGTGTCCTCCAAGATCAACCAGAAATGGGCCGACATGCTAAGGACCCTCAACACCGAAAGATACCAGATTGATCCGAAGATACCAAACCAAACCAAAATCAATCATATATCTATCTCCACCTGCAAACTGGTAACCAGGCTACGCACCGACCACGTCTTACGAGACCATCATTTCAGTGCCATTAAATGCCGACGCGGACAAGTCACCACCAGAAAGCATCTTCCCATTCAATGCACCGAATTAAAACGATCTCGTAAGACATTGACGGATTACCTGGAAACCAACGGCATACCAATCACCTTACAGAATATTTTGGCTCCACCCACGGACCACTGGTACAAAATTATGGAACTCATCTACCAATTTATTACCAAATCTGTTTTTAACAGATAGTCTAAGTTACTTTTTACTTTTACAATATCAATTTTCAAACAAGTTTCATAGCAGAAACAAAAGAGAACATCCTATAATTTTTTTTCTTTTCTTTTTTTGTGAAAGCTTTTTCCCCTCTCACGTCTCCTTTTCTTCTTTCTTTTAAGTCTTCAACTCTTCCAAGCAAAGATAGATAATCTAACCAAACCCAGCCAAACGAAACCAATCAACAAGAACAACAATCAACAAGAACTGCAATGATCATAACGAGTTTTGGAAGAATGTAGAAAACTGAGTGACTCAAGCCACACCATCCAGGGCCGAGGTTCATCGCCATGACATTCGTACCAGATCGTACGATTTCTCAAACCACCAGTTTCCTAATCATCCAATTGATTTTAAATCCACCACCAACGACCACCAAAATAAAACTACCTAGTCTTTGATATCAACTTAAGCTGACCACCTATGGCAGTGACAGTCGAACGGATATTGATTTGAATGTAGGTAACCTGGTCACAGGAAATTTGGTCACCGGAAACATGGTCACAGTAATACGGGCACAAGGTATTTTGGTCACAGTAATGAGGGCACAAGGTATTTTGGTCACAGTAATGCGGGCACAAGGTATTTTGGTCACAGTAATACGGGCACAAGGTATTTTGGTCACAGTAATACGGACACAAGGTAATTTGGTCACAGTAATACGGGCACAAGGTAATTTGGTCACAGTAATACGGGCACAAGGTAATTTGGTCACAGTAATACGGGCACAAGGTATTTTGGTCACAGTAATACGGACACAAGGTAATTTGGTCACATTAATACGGGCACAAGGTATTTTGGTTACTGCAATAAGGGATAAGGTAATTCGGTCACAATATTGAGTGTGCAAGGACAAGACATTGAGCTGTCATGGAACTACCCTAATGCCCCCACTCCACGTATCTCGCGAATAGCTACAAATCGATAAATCTTAGGATTTGTATCCGATTCGTAAGATTTGGAGTCGATTCTTGGGATTCGTATGGACAATCTTGAATTCTTTTCATTTTTACTTGCTTCATTGTGTTTTCGTGACAGATTCTTAGCTGATAATGCCCACTGCTCTAATGTTATAAAATCGGGACTTTCCGTTCACTCAAGAATTAAAACAATTAGAAACCTTCAATTTGAAAAATACAAATTTCCTTCGTAAAATTTATTTAAATATTTGATTGTGTGGACTACCACCTTGCTGAATGTTTTCTTTATTTAGATCGGTTGATATGGCTCCGCGGCACTGGTCGGAGGTGTTTCTAACGCACTTCTACCAGATCTTATTAGTGCGGGTTATTTTCCTGGTGTACATGAATCCTTCATGACAAATTTTTTCCTTGTTCCGCGTAGATAGAGTCAATGTCGCCATCTCAACCTCAAAATACTTATGACAAGAATCAAGATAAAATATGCACTGTCATCGTTCAAACAAGCAACTCGCACGTGCAACGAAGAGTGTCTGTCGTGTAAATGCGCGCTGTTCGTTAGTAACGCTCAAGTTGGAATAAAGGGCATGCGTTTAAATATGTTAGCCCATTGAATGCGGCCCATTGAATACGATTATTTGGGACACAAGAATTTTATTTTTATCGAAACTTATTTTTATCTGGAAAAATAGTCACAGTACATCAGGAAAACGCATTTTAAATTTCAAATTTTTATTTTTTCATGTCGAAATATTCTATAAATATCTTAAGGCGTAATTTAGCTCGCCTTTGTATCCTTTCGATGTCAATATTAATTTTGCAAACTCATAAAATGCATGTATATTCGTGAAACTACATTTTGTACGAATTGTAAAGGTTCGAACGTTTATTGGTAATTTTAAGATTGATTTGTAATTGCTCATTACAAGTTTGGACCTTGAGTAAGTTATCGCAACAGCTCCATAAATGATAGCACCAAACGCCTTACGGGAGAAGTCGGGAGAATCCTATAATCCGATCCAGAAAGAGGCTATGCCAGCGGCAAGCGGTGGTAGTAGGGGGATGGGGGAGTAATGATCGAAATGTGCTGCAATTGATAATCATGTAATTGCTATGAGAGTGATTATCGATTACAGGGGGTAAATTACCTTGTTTCTCTTAGTATTTTGACCAAATATCATGTACCCGTATTACTGTGACCAAAATACCTTGTGCCCGTATTACTGTGACCAAAATACCTCGTGCCCGTATTACTGTGACCAAATTACCTTGTGCCCGTATTACTGTGACCAAAATACCTTGTGCCCGTATTATTGTGACCAAATTACCTTGTGCCCGTATTACTGTGACCAAATTACCTTGTGCCCGTATTACTGTGACCATGTTACCTTGTGCCCGTATTACTGTGACCAAATTACCTTGTGCCCATATTACTGTGACCAAATTACCTTGTGCCCGTATTACTGTGACCAAAATACCTTGTGCCCGTATTACTGTGACCAAAATACCTTGTGCCCGTATAACTGTGACCATATTACCTTGTGCCTGTATTACTGTGACCATATTTCCGGTGACCAAATTTCTTGTGACCAAGTTACCGTTCCCCATTGATACGAAGTGAAGTGGTTTAATTTCATTTTTTAGTTCAAAATTTTCATGGTCATGCTATTTTTGAAAGTTTGTACAGAAACCAAGTATTGGCCAGTCTTGCATGTGACATATAGTAAAATTTTCAAAAAGATTTCTGGAAAAAGTTATGGAAGGTTGAATTTCGTGATTTAACATTGAAACAGATGGCAAATGAATTGGTGGATCGAGTCCATTTAACCATCTTGAAGGGAGGCAACTGTCCACCAAACAACAGTTAGGTTATTACCGAACATAGTGTAAAAATGCTTAATAATAAAAATCCCTGAAAATATTGCATTGCATTCCGTCAAAAACGCCCATTACATAAAATTCAACTAAAAGTTCAATATCAATATTCAAAAAAGTGAAATAGGCAGAATAGTATATGAAATTTGATGCACAAAACAACGTTTGGACCAGTAAAAACAAAATTAAACCTGCTATAATTTTTTCCAGAAACATCAAAAAACTTTCCAATATGTTATATGAAAGCCTGGTCATTATTTACTTTCTGTACAAAATTCAAAATATAATGATGATAAAAATTTTGAACTAAATGAATGTAGACCACTACATTTTATCAACACCCACTTAACTGTCAGGAAAACCACTTTAAGAAAGTTCAGATATCAAATTCAAAATCTAGACCAAAATTAGTCAAAAAATGGGAATACACAGCCCAGAAAGGGGGGAGGATTTCTAAAATAAGCATGGATTAGCAAAAAATGTTTTAGTGGACTTAGTCCTATAGATTACAATATTTTCATCAGTTGCCTCCCTTGAACTATTGAAATTGGTCAGTTCAATTACTGTTTTTGTTCATTTTTATTTTCAATTCTCTATGTATGTTTAACAACAATGGCAGGTGTGGCACCAGGCGGGGTCAACAGTTCGATAATGATATTATTTTCCAATGAGTTTTGGAATTTCGGGTTTCGTTTTGCAGTTCGGATTGTTAGTTTACCTCCTTTATCTGAAGTGTCAATTTTACTAAGAATATGCAATAAAATCAATGAGCAGATTTCAGTACTTTTAAAACTATCGATATGATATATTCGAAGATAACTATAGAGGCCTAATGATTTCATAGACATCTTTTCAGCAATGAGTCAAAAGGGATACGGGCTCACCAAATGCAAAAATGTCCGTTCTATCATGGCTGCACACATTTATTTATGCCTAAATTTTAAACCCTGCGACAATCCAACATAGGCCTGTTCGTCTGTGGTATCTTTAAGGGTGACTTGACTTAAAATTAAGACTTGATAATCGTGAGAAGTGAAGAGACTGGTTATCAGTGATCAAAGGTCAAGGTTGCATCATCCGATTGTGACCCAAACTGGTCCAAATTTCAGTTAATTTCTTCATTGTTCAAGGAACCGAAACAATGACAAGCTCTTTCAGACAAGGTATTGAAATTTTCTTGAAATTCTAGATGCTCTTATCTCAATTTTTTTTGATTATTTATTTGAAAATAGATTAAACCAGCTTGTTTTGTTATTGTATTCTCGCAACATCATTGACATTGAGGTCAATAGTTCGAAAAAAAAAGAAATTGTTGTGATGCAAAATAACAAGAAAATAATAAAGAAGTTATGCTGTTTTGGTTTAGATCAGATTTTATCCTCTTCCATTCACTTTATTAGCTAGGTACGGTTATATATATGCCTACCGGTAGTTTAGATATAGCATATTATTTGAAATAACATCTGGTTATTACATTTATAATAGAATGAGTAAGACATGCAGAAATAGATCTTTTTATGACAGTGGAATATCATACTAACACTATATAAATGTAAGTAACATAATATTAGCCTGACTCAATTGTGTAGGAATTTCACACAGTGGTAAGAAATTTGCATCTTGCTCACAATATTTTCATTAAACTGAGAGGAGTAAGCTGCTATTTGTTAATTTCAATTCACATCTGTTTCAGTTTGTTCAACATGTTGATAGATCTAGGCCTATAATAATTTGTTCAAAAATGAGGATTTTTCTAAATTTTAAGTTTTAAGTCAGTTTGACATGAATATTTAAAGAATTTCACATGTTTCATAATTGTTTAGAACTGATGACAAGTAGACTTCATATTTAATAGATTATTTGTAGATTATTATACCAGTTTGTTCTAATTGTTTTTTACTAGTGTATATTAAGTCTATCCCACTTTTTTAGTATTTGTTACCTTGACCAGTGCTATGAATAGTAACTTTTATGAACTCCCTCACTCTTGATACTAAAATAATATTAAAAATGTAAAAAATAACTTGTCCTTAATTCAACATAAATTTCAACCAACAACTTGTTAAGGAATAAAACCTTCAGAAGGCTTTTTTTTTTACTGAGATTTTAAATTTACTTAAAATTGTAATAAAAGATAACTGGGATAACAATAAGTGGTGTGATGTTTTTGATTTAAAAAAACATTAGCATTGATTCAGGAAATAATAGTTGACCTATCATCAAGTAGGTTCAAGTGGTAGTCTAAAATATAGGCTTAGGTTAAATAAGATTAGAGTTGAATTGATTGTAATCATATTATAAAATTTTTTTACAACCCTTAGTACAAGTAAGCTGAAGTTTGGTTTGTAGTTTCCTCTTATCTAAAGTGTAGATCCAATTTCTTGGTAAAAAAGAAATGGGTGGAGGGAGCGAAGCTAGGTTGCTGTTAAAATGTCAAATGATTGTGAAGTTGTTAACAATGTCTAAAGACTACAGAAAATTTAGTTAATACAAATTGAATTATAAAGTGGACTGATTTATTGGTATGGAATATAAGGGAATTGTATATGGAATAATAAGTTTTGCTGTTGTCAGACTGGAAGTTAGATCAGGACTGTTGATTAATCCAGATCTCCAAAATGTCTGACTGCACATGTGCTATATTTTCTGAATTTTTTATTCCATTTTTGATGCAAGTTGGTACAAGATCTTAACTTACATGATAAGTCCGGGTGGGAATTTCTCAAATCAACAGCTCTTTGGTAGATA
The DNA here is from genome assembly GCA_030562195.1 of Nipponacmea schrenckii. Classification (NCBI taxonomy): domain Eukaryota; kingdom Metazoa; phylum Mollusca; class Gastropoda; family Lottiidae; genus Nipponacmea; species Nipponacmea schrenckii. Next base: position 51,968,400 of record JAUJPP010000003.1, on the reverse strand, counting down.
TATACCTTCCAACTAGATCATCTGCATGCTGTAGATTTTATTATAGACAATGTCCAAAAGACATTTATTTTTCAGGCATATTATTCAGAAAAATTATATCTTTAAGAAGGGATTATGCAATTTTTGTACAGATCAAGGCCAAACACAAGCTGAAAATGCTGATTTATTTCTTATCATTGTAATATCCCATAAAGTTGTTGTTGTCTTTATAGTATATTTACTGTTTAAGGCAAATTGTACTTTTGTATCTCACTTGTAAACAAGGTCAAGACATAATTATCAGTTTGTTCGACATGTTGATAAAATATGATTCTAAATCTTCAGTTTAAGGGCAAGATGATAGACCCTACTTGGTTCGACTAGAGTGGATTGAAGTTATGACTGAAGTTCTTTAATTTATGACTGTATCAATTGGTTCAAAACTAAAGATTTTTCTAAATTTGATCAAGTGTTAAGTCAGTAAAACATGAATATTTAAAGAATTCCACATAATGACCTTTTGTATCTTTGCCTATATTTAAATGTATTGATGAAAGGTTAAGGTTAGATTGATATGAGGTAATACAGTGCAGTCATACAGTTATTATCATTTCAGCTATTCAGATATCTATGATTTGTGAAACTTGATAATTGTCATGTAAGCCAGTCAAGGTAACAAGGATAGTGGTGGAGTGATCATAATGACTAAGCAACTGTTGTGTGGTAAAGATTGATTATGATGTTATTATAACAGTAGGCAATTTACTTTTAGGCCTATATGAAATTGATATCATAGTTAGGAATTTATAACAGTATGATCAACAGTCTGTATTCTGTAACACTTTATCAAATCAAAATCTTATGTCAATATTCTACCTGAGATATTAAAAAAAGTATTGATGTCCTTGATATTGTTGCATGTAATAATTACAGTATTAACCTGGATATATAGACTGTTGTGACTTCCACTGGTATATGTTTCTCATCTCAGATAACATATTTGCCAAAATGATATTAATATCAGAAGGTCAACTCTTTTATTTGGAAAAAAAAAATAAAACTTCTATCAGTCAAGTAATCAAACTAGGTTCTATTCACTCTACAGTAACAGGTGAATCAGATAAGAGTTGATTTTATTAACAAGCAGTGAAATAAATTGATTGGATCAGGTATAGCAGATTGTCTAAAATATGTAATACTCATAATGTTTGGTCATACTAAAAGGACCATAAGGTACGGATCTTTGTCTTTAACTGTAACATACTCTTGTACAGGATTGATAATTTTGTAATGTATTTCCCCATTCTACATCAAAGTGTAATCTATTGAGAAAATTGAAATAGGGAAAATCAGTTGGAGCTACTCTGTTAACTATTGATTACTATTATAAGCTTTATGATGACACAGATACATATATCAGATTATATCATGATTCTATCAGAATTTCAGTTGAGCAATCTTTATTTTCAGGTGGAATGAGGACCTCGAGATGAATCAATATACTGCTGCAGCATACAGCTATATTTTGTCAATATTTCAATATTTTCGCACATCATGGCCCATCAGTATTATATATGGTCGGGCCTACAAGGAACCATCTCGGACAACCAGAAAGAATCTCCTGAAAGCAATTAATCAACTCCAGGATGAGATGGTTCCAGAAAAGGATATACTGGCATTGATTAAAAAATTGCCATCCGAGGAAGATCTGTTAACTGTTGTGGATGAAATCAGTGGGTATGATATTTTGCAGCATTCTGTTGTTCGTGGATTCTCCAGATCAATGAAGATTTTACTCAGTAAGAATTGTAACCCTGACAGATATCATTGCACTACACCAGTTCAATTAGCAGCATATTTAGGAGACGTAAACATATTGCAATTATTGCTTGATGCTGGGGTTAATCACTGTAGGTCTCATGGAATGTGTTACCCTGATCCACATCTACCAATTCGATATTCAAGTTCATTTTTTGGATTTACGCGTTCTCCTGTTTACAAGTGCCAAAAATATTCTGTCTCACCAATATCATGTGCTATTTTGAAAAATAATGTGGAGTGTTTGAAAGTGCTTCTCAATGTATCTAGTCCCAATAAAAAATTACCAAGTCCTTTGAATCTATTCCTGGAAGCCTGTCAATCTGGTGCTTATGATGTGATGAAATTCCTTATATGGAAGTACCCAGGCTGCATCAATCAGTATGGTTGTGAAGGAGATACTCCCTTATTGACCGCTGTGCCTTGGGGTCGAGAATGTGTTAAGTTGTTACTGGATAATGGAGCTGATGTTCATCAACTTTCAAAAGGAATCAAGGAAACAGCATTACATCGCTTATACCGGGCATCTAGTGATGGACTTTTCACAATATACGACACCACCAAATACTTACTAACAACTGGAATAGAACAGGATATTAATTCTATGACATCTTTAGGGGAATCGTCACTTCATATGCTCATATCTCATGTTTCTTATATAGGTGGAAATTTCGAAGATCCCAGTCAAAAATTACCGCGCAGTCAGTTACAAGCAGATTACCAAGAACAGGTTATTAAGACTTGTCGTATTCTGCTAGAATTTAATGCTGATCCTCATTTATTGAATGCGTATGGATTGACCTCATTGAGTCGCTTGCTTCACATTGCTTTAAAATCCAGCAACAAGACCTTAAATCAGGATTGTGTTCAGACTGCCTCTTTTGATTATGTGATAGTTGACTACCGCAATGATTTCAGATCTTTAGGACGTGCAATGGACATCTTATTAGAGTTTGGCTCTGATGTGAATTTTACCTGTAACGAAGGACATACACCCTTGATATGTCTCTTGCAATGTTTGCTGTATGAAGACATGAAACTTTTGTGTGACCAGGCCAATGACATTGTTAATTGTATTGAAATTCTCTTAAAGAATAATGCACAGGTTAATTTTACTACTGGGAATAATGTGACTTGTTCCACATTACTAGCTGCGGTGTGTCAAAGGTTTTTTGACCTTGAAAACGACTTAGGTGAAATCTTTACGAAAGAATTGAGAATTGATTTTGCAAAGATGATGAATGAGGTATTGATTGTTTTGTTACGATATGGCATGGATCCAAATCATACTAGTTCTAAAGTTTCACAGTATCCAAAAGGTGGAACTGGTAATGCCCTCATTGAGTTTGTGAGACTCACAACACGTGCAACATCCACCAAAGATTTTTCTGTCATTTTAATGTGGTTGAAAACATTGTTACAGTGGGGAGCTAACCCCGATATAGCTCCTTATCCTTCAGAGCCGGTTATTGTCCACTGTCAAAGTTCTATATATCTAAAACGTCACAATACGCAGCCTGTTAGTCATTATATTACTGAGGTAAAAGAACGTGAGACATTGTTCAGTGATGGTCGTGCTGAAGAGTTGTTGCTCTTGTTTTATAACAGTATGGAGCACAAGACAATGTTTGCCTGTCTTAACACTGCCAAATCCATGGTGCGCTTTCATTTATTTAATGACAATCGGAAGGACTTCTTGAGTGTGATAAACCGACTGACTGAACATCCGAGAAGTTTGAGACAAATGGCTCGAGTATCAATCTACCAATCATTAAACATGAATATTGCAAAAAATGTGGACTATCTCCCTTTACCCGGTGCTTTGAAACAATACTTATTGAATATTAATCAAGTGTAAGCTATACTGATTTAATTGTTTAACTGTGCATGTTTTTTTGCCGTATTTAACGGTATTTTATTCCTAGACCCTATAATAGGGCCCCTATTCGATGATATTCACCTTGTTCCGAGCCAGTATTATGGTTTTCACAAAGACTATAAATTAAGTGATTATATTGTGTATTAAATCAATTCTAGTCAGATTTTTATTTTTAATCCTAAAGACCAGACACTTTGTCACACATATTGATACACACATAAACGAGATCGTACTGTAAATGATTAATAGTAAGTGATCTGATTTTTGAAGTCCTTGAAGACATATAGCGCCTAACCGCTTAATTGATCACAGATTGTTTGTTTCATAATTATGCAATTGTACATGAATATCATTGAATGATGTATCCTTGCGCCTCACAGGCAGCCACTGTAATTTAGCTCTGAGCTATTTAGTTTATTTTGCTATTAATTTGTGTCATTGGGTATTGAAAATTAGATGTGGGCGTATATTGTAGTCGCCCCTGTCTGTCTATCTGTCTGTCTGTCCACAATTGTTGTGAACACGATAGAGACCACATTTCTTGATGGATTTTGACCAAATTTGGTGAGTGTGTTTGTTATAACCCAAGGAAGAAGCCTTTTGAAAATCAGACCAATCGAAAAATATTCAATGAGTTATTGCCCTTGTTTTTGAAAATTTGTTGTGAACACGATTAAGAGTGTGTTTCTTGATGGATTTTGATGATATTTGGTTTGATTGCTTGTTATTACTTATGGATGAAGCCTATGGAAATCAGACAAATCGAAAAATAAATTGATGAGTTATTGCCCTTGTTCTTGAAAACACATTCATTTTGCGTTCAAAAATGTGTTGTGGACATGATAGAGAGATGGTTTCTGGATGGATTTTGACCAATTTCGGTGTGTGTGTTTGTAATCATCTAAGGATGAAGCCTTCTGCCCGCCTGTCTGTCTGTCCGTCTGTCTGTCCGTCTGCCTGTCCACAATTGTTGTGAACACGATAGAGACCACATTTCTTGATGGATTTTAATGAAACTTGGAATGAGTCTTTGTAATGACCCAAGGATGAAGCCTATTGAAAATGAAACCAATTGAAAACTATTTACTATGAGTTATTGCCCTTGTCCTAAAATTCCTTGTGAACACGATAGGAAGCCGGGTTCTTGATTGAATTTGATGAAACTTGGTGTGAGTGTTTGTTATAACTCGAGGATAGACCCTATTGAAAATCAGACTAATCAAAAAATATTTATTGAGTTATTGCCCTTGTTCTTTAAAACGTGTTCACTATATCAGCCTCTGATTCTTTTTAGACTTGATAGAGATCTGGTGTCTTGATAGATTTTGACAAAGCATGATTTGAGCCTTTTACATTTAAAATATATTTTACTGATACCTCTTGTCCACCGCCCGAATAACTAAGGCTGCCAATGGTGGGCGTATTACGATGGGCCATCGCTATTTTTGGAATTAGGAGTTATTGACATTTCTATGTGTAACAATGGATTTTGAACAGATTATGTTGAGTATTAGTCCCGTAATTCCCTCTCACTGAACGGTTTTAATCAACTACGGTCAACTTTCTATAGTTAACTTAACTAATCCCAACATGATTAACTATTCACGTGAACAACTCTACTCAATAAAAAAAACTTTGGTAATAAGACAAATGAAAATCTTGACATAAATTTCCTTAAGAATCTTGATATACACAACAAAAAAAGTGTTGCACCCCCATATTAAAACCACTGGTACATCATAAAATGGAGAGCACCCGAAAGGGGTCTTGTGGGGCATTCTCCCATGGGGATTTGGGTTTTGATTCATTGTGGTTTCCTTTGGAATACAATCGCGCAAATGCAACAATGTGCACGAGAAAAGTATGAGGCATGAATTTTGCAAAATGCAGTATCTCCCTGTGGTAAAAAACGTGTATAAAAATCGTTGTTAAAAAGCCCAATCAATTCACACACAAAATGCCGGGTAGACGAATGTCAGAAGATGTTAGGTGGCAGATTATTGGCCTGCGCAGAGCCGGGCATTCTTTCAAGGAGATTGCCAGAGGAGAGTGCACTGATCTGATGAAAGCAGATTTCTCCTGCATGTGGTGGATGGCCGAGTGAAGGTTTGGAGGAGTCCAGGCACAGCTTATGTACCAAGGAACATCATGCTAACGGTAGCCTATGGTGGTGGTTCGGTTATGGTATGGGGCTGCTTCTCATTTGATTGCAAGCTGGATTTGGTAACCATACAAGGGAATTTGACAGGGGCTCGCTACCTCCAGGAAGTTCTCGATCCAGCTGTTGTTCCGCATTTTGATGATCACACATTAGCCAGTATTTATGGATGACAACGCTAGGCCTCATCGCTCGAGAGCTGTCACCCAATTCATCCACGACAATGCTGTCCAGAACATCCCTTGGCCAGCGATGAGTCCAGATCTTAATCCTCTTAATGTTCGGGACATTTTGGGGCGCAGGATTAAATCTCTTGACCCTCCTCCACAGAACTTGCACCAACTGGAAGCAGCATTGCACGAGGAGTGGCGTCAGATGTCCATGCAAACATTAATGTCTTGTGAGGGGTATGAGGAGGATACTGGAAGCAGTGATCCAAGTGCGAGGTGGAAGTACCCGATATTGACTGGTATTGATTCTCTGATCACCATTTGTGCCTTTTGACATCCCGGTAGAGCTCTGTCAACAATAAAATTTGAGATCTCACCATACTTTTTTGCATTTTCGTTTTCCTTAATTTACACCCTAATTTCTACACAGCATTCCCACATGCCATAAAGTCCAGATTTTCAAAACTTACGTTCATGTTACAGTCAATGTCCACTTTATTGATATTCACATACTCCTTGCTCAAATATTTATTCAGGTTTACATACACGAGTTAAACAGAACAATACTATACCAAATAGTTGGGGGGTGCAACAATTTCTTTGTTGTGTATATATTTCGAAGTGGCCGCCGATCTAGGGCTGGGACTCGCAAACAAAATCAGCCTCTCCCTGTATTTCCTATATACTGTTTTCTCCAGTCGACGTTCTAATTGTTCGCATGCAAATGATGGGTCGTCTTCCACTATTAATTCTGCTAATGTCATTCATTGTCACCCCGTTCGAAAACCCACTAATCTCAAAATTGTGTTGTGGAATGCTAGGTCCTGTCGAAATAAAACTCTTATAATCCATGATAAGATTATTGATGATAATATTGACATTTTGTTTATAACCGAATCTTGGTTAAAAGAGGTGGGTGATGAGTCGAAAATTGCCGAGATAAGCCCTCCGGGTTATGTGTTTCAGCATGTTCCTAGAAAAACTGCGACGAATGGTGGTGGAATTACCACGATCCATAGACGTATGCTGAACATTCAAATAAGGAACAATTTAAATGAGATCTATCCTTCCTTTGAACTGCTAGATAGTCTTATTTCTCATGATCAGAAGACAATTCGTCCTCCTCCCTCAAATGCAAATCAGCTATCAAATACAGATTTTTATAATGATATATCTGAATTCCTGAATACTGTCGGTGTTAAAAATGGCGAACTCTTGCTTCTCGGCGATTTCTACATCCATTTCAACGAATCACAAAAACCCGATGTACGGAAGATTATTAAACTTTTAGATTCTCATAGGCTGCAACATGTCTCTGAACCAACCCATCAAAGTGGCCACCTTATTGACTGGGTTTTAACAAGAGAAAGTGATCATATAGTTAATTCAATATCAGTGGTTGATGAACAAATGTCGGATCACTTTTTCTTTAACATCATACTAAATTTCAATAATCCAATCTGTGAAACGCAGACTGTTACGTGTAGAAACCTTAAGCAAATCTCTAAGAAAAAATTTTCCAATGACTTACGTAAATCAATTCTTTTCACAAACCCCTCAGATGACCTGGATGAATATGGTAAGTTGTTCAACTCTTCACTTGAAACACTCCTCGATACTCATGCACCACCAAAATCAAAAGTAGTTAGGATAAAGCAACATGCACCGTGGTATAACGATGAAATTTCGAATGCGAAATCGAAGAGACGCGCAGCGTAGCGTAAGTGGCGCAAATCCAGATTAGAAATCCACAGACAGATATTATGTAGCACGAAATCAGTTGTTAATCGTATGCTGCGCCAGTCCAAGTCAGACTACTACGTGAAACAAATAACAGATAACTCCAGGAATTCGAAGTCTTTATTTGCGCACTTGTTTGATCTAATAGGAAAATCAAAGGCGAATCCTCTTGCACCCGTTGAATATACAAATTAATGATTTCAGTGAATTATTTCAATCAAAGATCACCAAGATCAGAAGTGACTTGAATCACTTGGTCAAGAGGTCCAGTTGAATCCTCGACTACCCTTAATTCAGAATCTTCAGCAAGGAGGAAATCGAAAAACTGATTAGATCTTCAAAGCCGACCAGTTGTGAATTAGATCCTGTTCCCACCAAATTTATTATTGAAATCTTAGATGACCTTCTCCCTGTAATTACTGATATAATAAATAGAAGTCTCCAATCTGGAATCGTACCAAAAGCATTCAAGCATGCAGTCGTGAAACCACTCCTCAAAAAGCCGGGACTTGATGTCACAGCCCTTAGCAACTTCCCACCCGTGTCAAATCTACCATTCTTATCGAAGATACTAGAGAAAGCCGTAAAAGCATGTCTTATAAATCACCTCGACGAGAACAGTCTCATGGACAAATTTCAATCAGCCTATCGACCATCACATAGCACTGAAACGGTACTTTTGCGAGTGATGAATGATCTGCGGTGCTCAGTAGACAGGGAAAAGGTGTATCTTTTAGTACTACTAGACCTCTCCTCGGCATTCGACACTATAGATCATGATAAGCTTCTTCACACTCTTCAAGATCAATTTGGACTGCAAAAATCAGTTTTAGGATGGCTATCTTCCTACCTTACAGATAGATTCCAATCAGTCATTATACAAGATGTCCGCTCAGAAAATGTTATTCTGTCTTGTGGAGTTCCGCAGGGTTCAGTTTTGGGTCCAGTTCTATTTGTATTATATACTAAACAGCTGGGTCAGCTGATCGATAAGCATGGTTTTCCCCCAGACACTCGTATGCCCGATGATACACAACTCTACACTAGTTACCTTCCTGAACCTGTTGATTTTACTAATATGCAGCTATGCTTCGAAGACATTAAATCATGGATGACACAAAATATGCTGAAACTTAATGATTCTAAAACAGAGTGTATGCTCATTGGACCTCCATCGCGTATCAAAAAGCTACAAGCAGGTCATCTACAAATAGGCAATATTATCTTGTCATTCCAAGACAGTGTCAAAAATCTGGGTGTGATAATAGATTCCACATTAAGCATGGAGAAGCACGTGAACGACGTCAGTAGGAAATGCTATTGTCACCTCAGAAACATTGGAAGCATCCGACGGTTAATTACCGAGTCTGCGTCAGCCACACTAGTTTGTTCCTTAGTGTTAGTGTAGAGTCGCATCGATTACTGTAATAGTCTCCTTTCCGAAACATCATCCTCCAATATAACAAGACTACAATAAATCCAAAATACTGCAGCCCGCATAGTAACAAAATCGTCAAAATACGCCCATATTACACCAATTCTGAAGAAGCTCCATTATCAGTATCGAACCTGATAAATTATAAAATCGCTTCTTTTAATCAATGTACCTCAAACATGGCTCCAGAATACTTGACTGATCTTATTGCAAAGAAAGTCCCCGTAAGAAATCTGAGATCTGCTACAAGTGCCTAACTATAACATGAAAACGTATGGTTTCCGTGCCTTTTCATTGACTGCAACCAATGTTTGGAATAATCTCCTTGTGTCCTCAGAAAGTCTTAAATCCTTGCCAACACACAAAATGTTCAAGAACAAAGTGAAAACTGTTTTATTTAACTCTTGTTAGTCTCTATTCCTCTTTTTTGTTCGCGCCATGAGCACACGTTCTGTGTGGAGTTTAGCGCTATATAAATATACACATAATTATTATCTGTCATTTAATGTTTTACAGACATAATTATGTCTAATAACAGACTTAAAGGGGCACAGTCTTGATTGTTTTCAGGAAAGCGTTCTTTATGCGCGTGATTGATGTCACAAACATGGTACAATTAAAGACGTACCGGTAATATGCAGTAAATGATCAACAGTTTTTTTTATGTGAAAGTTATTAAGATATTTTTGACAGGTAAGGTAACATACGTCTTCTTATCAGAATGATAAATTCTCTAACTTGGAAAATGAGTTTTCTCATAATCTATAATATATTTGAAGGCAATACCCCAAAACATTTTATTATCAAATTCAAACATGAACAAGGTCTCCTCAACATACACAGATATGATACATTTCATCAAAATTGGACAAAATACTAGAATCTAGATGATTATCTGTTTGTTACCAATTTCGAACCTGGATGTGATCTCATATATATTTATCTTCCGATTGTTACCAATTTTTAACTTGATCGATTTGGATTATATACATGCATACCAAGTTTCAAGATCGGACAAAAAAAAAAACTCTAGCCTCTATCATTTGTACAAGCCATTTTTTTTCAATGGAAATACGGATGTATATTTTTGTGGGCGCTGTCTGTTCGTTCACATTTCTTGTAGGCTCAATAGATGCTGCAGTTTTTATCTGATATTGATTTAACTTGTATATATGCATTTCCTTATGAGTGTATACAGATAGTGATAAAGACTAAGTAATTGAAGAACGATTGAAAGAGAAAACGATTACAACAGCCATATTTCATTCCTCCACATTTTATAATCAGATTGTTCCTTCAGCAAAACACGATCATCGATTGCTATATTTGGATATTACGACGATTTTGACTTTTATCTTAAACCTTTACAGGTTGTTTCCAGAATTCATCGCCTTATTTGTTCAGTCAGGAAGAAAGAAGTAGTAAGGTATAATGACATATTTTCAGTTATCAAGATAACACAATTCGATTACAAAAATCAAGCGCTAATATGTTAATGTACATGTTAATACTAATGGTAAATGCGAATGATCGTATAAGAAAAAAACTAGTCAAAAATAGTTGACCTTAAACCCTAATTGACATTGTGAACTAGTGAAGGAATTAGTAATGTCAGCATTATAATACTTTATTGTGGTCGCCTATTGAAGCTGGGCTCTTAATAACGGTGGTCGTGTGAGCAGGATATATACATGCACATGTATTTCATTTATGGAATCAGTTAATGAATTAAGAAGAGAAATGGTAGATTCTAAAACCATCTTAAAACAGACAAGAAAATATCGAAAGTCGAATCCTAAAATAGACTAGTATATCAACCAGCATTTTAGAAAATTTCTAAGCCTTTAGATGTGATTTGAAGGCTTGGTTGAAATAGTAGGCCGTTTAATCAATTCGACAATTAGTCAAGGTACAGATACAAAATAATATTTACAGCTGAAGAGGCAGGTGACTTTTTAGAAAGTAAAAAAAGCTCAGTATTTTCTTTTACAGGACATTCTCTTTTTTATGGATGAAGTTGTTTTTTTTACATAATAGTAACTTGTTGAGAAAAAATTGTAGAAAGTCCACAAGAATCGACAGCAGTTACAGATATATATACAGTTCGATATTCTCTTTGGTTTAAGATAGTAATAGAATTAGAATTTGTTTCTTGCCATTGAATAATATCACCAGCTCCTTGTACTGTTCCCAAACTCACTTCATATTTCAACGTGTTCCAGTCACTTACAAATATATCTTTCCACGATAGTACAACTGATTTACTACCTAAAGAGTTAGCCACAGCAACACTTGATCCATCTGTAAAGAAAAACAAAGAAAGCTGCTACCTTCTTTTACCTACTTCTCTTGGTGTGCTCAATGTACGTGGGGAAATAATCCAATGTCTGATGAATTTTGATATTAGAAACGACAGGTATGATACCTGTGTCTCTTGATTCTTTTTTAAATATGCGTTTACCGTTTATATTTACGTTTTCTCTTTTCGGGCATCGAGATGTAAAAATGTTCATACCTTTAATTTTTGGTGGATTTCGATTGGTAGCAATTTTTTTAGTTAAAGTTTTTTCTACTTTTCCTACAATGTTTACCGTTGAAATACTAATATTGTAGTCTGTTTTAGGTTGAAGTTTCAACTCTTTTAATACTGCACCATTGTAGTCGATATCTCGTAATGTAACTACTTTCTGTAATTTACTATTTACACTGGCTACTCCAACCTTATAAAAAATATTACTGCAATAAACGTTACTGTACAGAGGCAAGCAAAAAGGACAAGCAGAAATGACTTTTATACGGGGGGAGCCAATTACATGCGACCTTCAGAATTAGGGCTGGTCCGGTTTCGGCTCCAAATGGTTTTGTATTTCTTATGTACAAATTGTGAAAGGATTGACACACTTTACCCTTATTCATTATACAATTATGGTGCTTTCAAAGTACACAATTTCTTTGGCATGGATCAGGTTACAAAGAACTTTTGGAATTTTATGTCTTTCAAAGAATATAATAGAGTTCGATTCTAAGTCTTTTAAAAAGATGATTTGTTTTTAGAAGAACAATGCTCAGTATACTGAAGAGGAAGAAGAAGAAACAAAAAATCTTAATTTCGAGATTCATTTAGACATATTATATTTACCATTGCGGCGATAATTGCACTATCAGTTTCAGCTGACCATTTTATTCTCATCTGATCACTTTTTGGATGACATTGACTATTTAGTATATATTGTGATGTAGGATCGGGTAAAATAGACATTTGACCAGTTAAAGACTGGGATGTATCAGTTAACATAAATACTCCATTACTACTACCAGTCACGTGTTGTCCACCATTATTATAACATCTTACAGTAGAATATAACTTTTTAAAGCCAATTTTAGACAATTGTACACTTGCTGTTGTTTTATTTCCTGCAATTCTTATAAACTGTTGAACATCGCCTTTATCTGGTTGGGTTCCTTAAATTGAAAACATTCGATACATAGATAAAATTATAGCGTACAGTTGGCGGCTTGTATATATCAGGAATAGTTTTTCCTTGCCTTCGCTATCAGAAATGAAATGAAATGAATGGAGTTTTACGTCCTACTCTTCTGCACCTTATGGGCTAATGAAGACGGGCCTTCGCTATCAGAGTAATTTTTTTATTACATTAAAATACAACATAACATTTCGAAAATCTTCCAATTTATAGATAAAAAATTATAAACCGGTCTTGCTAGGTCAGAAAATCCATATCATTTCATAACATGTGCTTCGCGAAGAGTAGGCCAAATTTATTATTGTCTTTTCCCTCTAAAATATGGATTATGGTTTTATAAGACCTTACCGACAGCCCATAAACAATAATCTATTCCTGAATCTTTGTCTTCCACCTTCCAATTAACATTAATCAATTCACTCGATTGATAATCCACGTCATTTCCTACAAAACGAATTAAGAACAAAATAGTATGACGATTAGAAAAAAAGTTTAGTTGGTCCAATATGTAGACAAAACTTTAGAATTAAGATGTGCTCTTCATTTAATCTAAAATACACGATTGTAAGGATCAACTAGGGCTGTACTAGCAGCTCTGTGACCCTCTCAAACAATACTCAATTTACTAGATGTAGCTATACATGTAAATGTATAAAAACTTCGTGGAATTTATGGAAAATTCATATACTATTTCGTGTTAGCTACAAATTTATTTCTAGTTTAATTATCCACAAATTTATACAAAATAAGGTTCAGAAAAATATAAACAGAAATATGCTTACCAAGTCCATCATTGACATATAAGAGTAATGGTGGTGTCATGTCAACCAAGATACTGTTAGAATATGTTACTGTCATTAAACCAGCATTATTTACAGCTTTTACAGTCAAATATAACAGTGTGTTATGAACCACGTGTAGACCACTTATAGTCACGTGATTATGGTGACCTTGACTGGTAAATTCTCTGATCTGTGTTCCACCCTTAACAGTTCCTGATAATAAATAAAAACATATTTTCAAGCTGTCAAAATTGTTTATATTTCTTCAACAGCACGAAACGACCTTTCAAGTCATCTTTATTATTGTTCATTACATTCCTCGATCCTGGCCTATTGGGCAGTTGTGTGTTCATTTTTAACCTTTTATAAATGAAAAAATCCACTTCACCATAATACAAGAATAGGCTATATACCTCCCTTGAAAATTTAATTTCAGATTATCTCCCTCCATATACATAGCCTATTGTTTCTCTACTTACCTAGGGCCCACTGATATTCAACTATTGGACTTTCATTATCTATAAAATACCACTGTAGATGGAGTGATGACCAGTCAGAGTTAAATAAGGCATGATGTGTTATGTGCTTAGTGGAGTTTTCTGTTATTGGTATGGAATCTATTTTATACAGTTTGACATCATCTACCGCTATGACCATATCATCACTGGTTGTACCGATACTTAATTCTACTGTGGTACTTTCTGGTTTCAGTACGTAAGTATATTGATACCAATAGATCACCTTATTACCAGTACAATCTTTATCACAACTGTACGGTCTTAGTTGGAATTTAAAAATCTCTTTACCAAACTTAACAAAACCTTCAACGCTTCGATCGTGTTCTTTGACGTCATTTGGGTAACCCACGTGGACTACCACGTGATATTCTTGTCCAATATTTACATTTATAATATTCTGTTTGATTTGTCCTCTAAGTTTGAGATACTTGGTCCCATGTTTGGATAAAGAATCTGGAGTAACAACAGTCTGAACACAAGATTCTGAGTCAAAGTTCCAGTTCATTATACTGGTGTGACAATCTGAATTCTGGACTGTGTTGGACATGGTTTCAAAGGAAGGATTAAGAAGAAGATTATCCCCACTATATTGTATATGATGTGGTGTTGGTGGTGTATTGTCTATTGTTATTCCATTAGATACAGAAACTGAAGACTCCAGACCACTTCCATCTACAGCCTTTACTCGGTGATAGATTGTCTCTCCTGAAACGGTATATGACTTAATAAGAGCTGACAAAAGCCTACACAAATATAACATAATATATAACATGATTTTGTGTTCCTTGGAATTGATCGGTTAATAACTAAAATCGATTTTAAATCTTAATGTTTTAACCAAACAGCTATTTTTTCTTGATGTTTTTTCATGGATCTGTTTTTATAAAACATACCAGGGTTAGCAAAAATGATAATTTAAAAGCGTACAAAACAAATGATTGATTGCATACCTTGAGTTAATGGCGAAGAAACTGTTCTTTTAATATGAAGATTTAAACCAACTCCAGTCCATGGTTGAATATCACAGATAGATTGGTCTCTACCAACACACCAGAAATATTGTACTATTCCAGTACCAATATCAGAGAAACCGTACCAAGATGCCGATACTTCACTAGTAGAGGTTTGGTATTCTGCATCATGAGGACCTATGAAAAGAAGCATAAGGATGTCTACTATAATGTACGGCGACATGAGATATTTTAAGTTAGGGGAACCAGAGGGATAAGACACTCTAAACAACTCACAATCTGACCAAGTATACTATAAATAATATTGGTATGATACATGGAATGTACCTTGATGGTTCAAAGGTCGAAACAGGTGAGATTCTGTAAAACAGGAGGCATGGCTTGAAGAGATACTTTAGGAATCCAAATGATTAAATAAATGAGAATGCATGAAAGAATGAATGTATATGAAACTAGTTAATAAAAGGATGATGTAGATTTGATCATTCCTACCTAATCCATCATGTACTCGCCCCTCTGTAGGTTTTGTATTATCAATAGTTATACCATCACTGGATGACCAACTAACTAATTCTGACTGACCATAAGCTAACAACATACTGTAATACATCTTATTTTCTAATAAACTCAACCCTTTCGCTGTATACACAGTTGTTGGTAGTGGAATGTTGTTTTCACCCTTGTGTAGATTGTGTCCTGGAACGACATGCAACGAAATACATGGCTACATAATAAATATAACTATATTTACAAGAAAAACGTTGTGACACAGGAATGACAGACAACAATGTTAACATTTTAAATTTGTGATTTGGTGCTAAGGTCCAATTTGACGTTGATAGAACCTTACAACAACTGGGCTTAGACGATTGTAAGGAACTAGCAGAATTTGAGACGAACGAGTTGCAGATGTGCTATTGCTCATCCAGATCATGAGTAATCGGTTCATTTCTCTGCGTCAGATCCAAGAGATGTTTGAGAAGGTGCTTTGAATTTCCATTGAACCTGAGCCCACAAAGACTTTGAAGTATCAACAAGTTCGCGAGATTCACTGAGTCAACCAGGAGTAGCAAGTAGGACCTAAAATTCCATTTCATTTCATTTACCTTGTGGATGGATACTTATATATGGTTTAAAATATTTCAGTTTATGTATACCACCATTAAATTTATTTTTCCAGTTG
The DNA here is from genome assembly GCA_030562195.1 of Nipponacmea schrenckii. Lineage (NCBI taxonomy): Eukaryota > Metazoa > Mollusca > Gastropoda > Lottiidae > Nipponacmea > Nipponacmea schrenckii. The sequence continues at coordinate 51,952,282 of JAUJPP010000003.1, read as the reverse complement.
ATGATAACCGTATCAGTAGAAGTTTGTGAATCTATATCCTTGTCAGATGTAATACTTTTTACTTCCTTTACCTTAAAACACAAAATTCATAATACAATAAGGACCGTGTCCTGATGCATTGGACCTAATTCAAAGTTTATTATTATTATTATAAAATGAATGGGGTTTTACGTCCTATTTTCGGCATCCAATAGGCTTATGAAGATGGTTATTAATGAAAACCAATGAACCAAAACGATAAAAGTAAACATTGGAACTATTTGAGAACAAGGATATATTTTACCGTACTTACAGCAGATCCCAAGATATTTCTAATAGCTGGTGGTGTTAGAATAACGACGATTCCAGGTGATTTGAATACAGCGTATTGTTTATCATCATACCAAACTCTCACAAACATTGAATAACTCAAAGTGTCGTGTAATACATGATCTAAAGAAAATCATATGAAATCATTTCACGAGAAATTAATATTATTTGTCGTGCTATTCCAGGTGATTTGAATACAGTGTATTGGTTATCATCATACCAAACTCACACAAACATTGAATAACTCAAAGTGTCGTGTAATACATGATCTAAAGAAAATCATATGAAATCATTTCGCGAGAAATTAATATTATTTGTCTTGTTATCCTTCTATAATTTCAGGTTGATACTCAAATGTGTTTGTGTAAAGGGCGATTGATTAATCAACGATTACAGTTCTTTAATTCCAAAAACGTTACCTTTATCTAATGTAATTGTGGCTTCCAAAGACTTCCCAACATCAAACCAATGTCTATGAGTTGTGGAATCTAAGACGCCAGTTGGCTGGTCCTCACTGGATAGTCCGACACTGATTTCATATCTGAATATACAGAAACAAGCTTGTATTACAATGGCTAGCTTATAAAATAAGAGAAGCCCTAAGACAACAGAAGCGTCTCCTACTGCTAAACCTGTCCCTTTCTCTAGTTCTATGTTATCAACACATTTTATGGAAAATAACTGTCCAGATCAAGCGGACCAGTCAAGACGGACGAGATAAGGTGAACAGTTTCATATTATGCACCTTTCTGTGATAGAGAATAATATAGTTCAGCAGATCCGTATCCCAAAAAGATTCAAGACATAAACATTAAAAGTGGATTTTTAGTAGTAATAATATAATAAACTGTATAAACTGTAAGAATCTTCTCAAAAGTCGTATAACTCGAGCATGTCTTATAAAATACGCATTTTATACGTATTATATTTTTAGTAGTAATCATATGATAAACTGTATGAATCTGGTAAATAAAACACCATTTTGCTTTTTTTACAGTTTATCTCGAGCAGGGAGGTTCATATCATATTATATACATATTATATAGTATTAATTTGTTACCTTAGTGGACTTAATCCTTGTTGAGTTTTTATTTTCCACCAAGCAGAAAGAAATGTATTAGCCGGAGTATAACTGGTCTGAACAGTATTGTCTGTGTGTAGGTTTATTCTGTCTATAACTTCTATTATAGTGTTCGGATTACCTGAAAGCATACACACTCTATAGAGTCAATTTCCGCTTGAGAAATATTCTATTTCTACATAGGCCTTCAATGGTAGTGCAGGCACCCCTGGATATATTAATTGCCCTTCAGTACAATCAAGTCAGACTACAGGCCTGAGGTTATGCGCATATCAATGAATGGTTGTAAACATCCTTAAAGCTGGTCTTGAGCATGGACAAATCCTACCTCCCCCTCCATAGAAAATAAGAACATAAAATGGAGTAGGGTTGGGTAGCCCGCTCGCAGCACATGCACTGACGCTTTGGCAATTCTTTTTTCTTTTTTTCTTTTTTTTTTTTCTTTTTTTTTTTTTTATATGTATGTTTTGATGTCTGATCGTCTCATGCAGATGTACCTGTCTATCCCTTGGTTTTTGTGGTCATGTACTTGATCGCAGAATGATGAATCTGTCCATTTTATACACATGTACTTGTGTATTTTAAAACTAATTGTACATTGAAATGATATATGGTTTTTGCTGTCATGTACTTGATCACCGGAAGATAAATCTGTCCATTATTTACACATGTAATTGTGTATTTGAAAATAAATTGTACGTTGAAATAATACGTGATTTTTTGCGGTCGTGTGCATGGCCGCGGGAACTATATATTACATCCATTTTATAAACAAATTGTAGGTTGAAAATCTGTCCATTCATGCACATGTACTTGTGTATTTTTAAACAAATTGTACGTGGAGTATTGTATATTTATTTGTGGTCATGTACTTGATCGCCGGAACATATCTCTGTCCATTTGATACACATGTACTTGTGTATTTTTAGTATTTCAGACGAATTGTTTATTGAGATATTATGTATTTTCGATTTTTTTTTTTTTTTTTTTTTTTTTTTTTCCCAATGTATTGCCCCATGGGCTGAATGTGAGACAGGACCATGTCCTTGTGTATTGGGCCTAATTCTGACCCATGTAAAATAAAGAGTTTATTATTATATCAATGGGTATATACTTCCAATTAGGCGACCGTTTGCACTTAATGTCTGGTTTCACCAATTATATCAGACTATTATTCACGATAAGGGTTGGTAAAATCGTTTTTTTAAATTGTGACGCACCTTGATTAAGTTTGGTACAACCAGATGCTACTGAACATGTTTTATCTTGTTCTGAACATACACAGTGTCCTTCACAGTTATAGCTTACACATCTTCTGACCAACGATCCCTTAGTATTGGTTTGGAAATCAGCATGGACTATTTTGAATTCAGAATGAATTGGTAAGCTCTTTAATCCAACCTACGACAGAATAATTAAGATTAAGATATTGAACAGTATTATGATAAATAAACAATCAGACATACAACTAACCGTCAAGATAATATATTAGAGGGATAGTTTACTGCTGGTGTTTCAACAGAAGATTTAAAAACAGCTGCAAGATACCTGGATATGTATTTTCAAACGAAGGTATTGTATGTTAAAATCTTTTCCATATCACACTCTCTATTATATCAATTACAATGATGATTGAGCAATATTATTCGTATACAAGTACCTTATTTACAGCCCATATAGCAACAAATAATGAAGTTCCGTGTTGAAGATTTTTTGATGTTTCGATAGTTGTTGTTTGAAGTGATCCTTCAACTAATGGTTCTATATCTTGTGTATGATCAATCTTCGATAGCTTGTCACCCTAATAATAAGTAGACATTCATTGAATAGAAATATTGCTCTCCGCCTATTGTATATTCTAATATAAAATATAAAATAATTCTTTATAGAAATAAATAAGTTTTACTAATTAAAACAAACACTGAGGTTCAAACAAGACAGATGATTTATTAAATTTTGGTCATGGAAAATCGCAAATACTTTAGAAAACTCAATCGGTTAAAAAACCTACAGATTTTTTTTTTGTATAAATATGTACAGCCTCACTAAACTAACCGATAGACAACAGATCAAATCATTTTGATACTGTATTTATTTATTAAACTAGTTCATATTGTACTTACCTTATTATAGTCCGTAAAGAATGGTTTAGAACCAGCAGAAATTAAATAATGAGTTATAGGTGTATGAAGATCGGTAAAACCTAACCAGGATATTGTAATATGTGTTGTATTCCATTGCAACCATCGTTTATCGTGTCTGTATATATTTGCTGCATGGTCTGTCTTTATGGCAAACGCTCCTGTAATATCAAGATACATAAATAGTTATACGTATTGATAAATCAGAATAGGAAATTCGTCCAGAATTTTGTCCATCTATAAATAGATACAAATAAGATGGCCAAATATTTCATAATATTTATTGTTTTATAACATTAAATTTGCAATTCGCCCATCAGAATGCTGAACATAAATTGTAGACATAATATATATTTTTTTTGCAGTGCGTTCTTCGAACGCACTGCTTTGTTTTCGAAATGACTATTTTTGCAGTGCGTTCTTCGAACGCACTGCTTTGTTTTCGAAATGACTATTTTTTTACGTATTTCGACTTTGGCGAAAACGTATTGTAATCGTTCGGATTATTACGTATTTCGACTTTGGCGAAAACGTATTGTAATCGTTCGGATTATTACGTATTTCGACTTTGGCGAAAACGTATTGTAATCGTTCGGATTATTTTATTGTGGGACTTTGCTTTCAGCAAAGTCCCAGTTTGTTTTCGGTTTGTCAATTCTTTTTTGTGGGACTTTGCTACCGCAAAGTCCCAGTTTGTTTTCGGTTTGTCAATTCTTTTTTTTTTTTTTTTTTTTTTTTTTTTTTTTCGAAATTTACACACCTCACTGTGCCTAGGCTACAATAGTTGCAATTTTTTCACAACTTCTCTAGACCTTCTATAGTGGCAACGTGTTGCATAAATATAAAATGGAACTTTTTTGCAAAACCAGAAGTGCTGCGTTGCAACTAACCAAAAAAGTAGGAAAATGGCTCTAGATGTCGCAATTTTTGATAGATTTTCTTCGGGTTTGCATTTTTAAAAACTTGAACTAGTTTCAAACAAGATAGCAGTTGAAAAAATTCGAAATTCGAAAATTCGTAGCACACATTTTTTTGCCGTATTTTGCACTTTTTTGCAACTTTGCTATTTTAAGACCGATTGATCTGAAAATTTGGGTGCCTTCAAGTGTCATGAATTTAAAAACATTGGCAGAGTCAAAATTTTTGCTTTATTTCCGGTTTCAACGTAAAAAGGGTTTAAACTTCCGGTTGACCTACTTGTGCTGTAATTGATGTATCGCAACAAAATTTATGTCAATCTTAATTAAATTAGAAGACAAAAAAACGAAGAAGAAAAAATCCGAACCGGAAGTGAAACTTTGGCCGCCATCTTGAAATGTTACTTTTTTGTAAAACTCAAAATGGGGCCTCAGGGTTATGTCTAATTTCCGTGATGTTTACATTTCTTGTAGCTTCAGTCGATTACGAAAAAAACTGTGGGAGCCGATTTTTGAATTTTGCTTTTGCATTTTTGCAACATCCGGTTGAATTTTTTCAAAGTTTGAAGGCTTATTTCTCGTGACCTTGACCTTTGGTGACTTTGACCTTTGGTAGGTCAAAGGTCATTGACCTTGGCTATCAGTTGATACTTTGACCTTTGACCTCCGACCCCAACTTCCGGTTTTATAGCTGCCCGAAAACAGCAAAATGCGCAACTTTGGACTGCTCTAGAGCGTGACCTAATTTATTTAGAGTGTTAATTTTTTTAGATTCTTAAGGTGCTTTTTGTCCTCTTTCCAAAGATGTATAACAAAAGATTTTAAAATGAAAATTGAAATTTTTGATTTTTGAAAATAAAAGTACATTTTGCCGTATTTACGTTTTTTTGAAATGTATGTTGTATATCTCGTGATCTATTGGATGTACAAACTTCAGATTTGTACTGTGAATATACATTTTGAATGTGATTAGATTCACGCTGAAAAGAATTAGATGGGCGTGGCACATCCGGGTAAATTTTCAGTTTTCCTTATATATGGGTCAGCGTATTACGTTTGTAGGAAATACGTTTTTTTTTAAAAAATTACCTTGCACACAGATACCTTATTGCTTTGGCCAGTTTATCCTAGAAAATCAGATGTTTCTGTCTGTTTGTTGCAATTTGCGACGTTAGCAAAGTCCCACTCTGTGCCACAAGTGGCTCTAGTTTTTTGTGGGACTTTGCTTTCAGCAAAGTCCCAGTTTGTTCTCGGTTTGTCAATTCTTTTTTTTTTTTTTTTTTTTTTCGTTTTTTCCACACCTTCCTGCTCTTAGACTACAGTAGTTGCAGCAACTATTCAACTTCCCTAGACCTTCTGTAGTGGCAACGTTGTAAATGAATATAAATTGGAACATTTTTGCAAAACCGGAAGTGCTGCGTTGCAACATGTTTAAAAAGTCGGTCAGTAGCTCTAGAAGTCGCAATTTTTAATCGATTTTCTTCGGGTTTGCATATTTGGAAACTTGATATAATTTCCAACAAGATAGCAGTTGAAAAATTTCGAAATTCGAAAATTCTTAGCACACATTTTTTTGCCGTATTTTGCACATTTTTGCAACTTTGCTATTTAAGTACCGATTGATCTGAAAATTTGGGTGCCTTCAAGTGTCATGAATTTAAAAACATTGCCAGAGTCAAAATTTTTGCTTCATTTCCGGTTTCAACGTAAAAAGGATTTAAACTTCCGGTTGACCTACTTCTGCTGTAATTGATGTATCGCAACAAAATTTATGTCAATCTTAATTAAATTAGAATACTAAAAAACGAAGAAGAAAAAATCCGGACCGGAAGTGAAACTTTGGCCGCCATCTTGAAATGTCACTTTTTTGTAAAACTCAAAATGGGGCCTCAGGGTTATGTCTAATTTCCGCGATGTTTACATTTCTTGTAGCTTTAGTCGATTACGAAAAAAACTGTGGGATCCGATTTTTGAATTTCGCTTTTGCATTTTTGCAACATCCGGTTAAATTTTTTCGAAGTTTGGGGGCTTATTTCTCGTGACCTTGACCTTTGGTGACTTTGACCTTTAGTAGGTCAAAGGCCATTGACCTTGGCTATTAGTTGACACTTTGACCTTTGACCTCCGACATCAACTTCCGGTTTTATAGCTGCCTGAAAACAGCAAAATTCGCAACTTTGGAATGCTCTAGAGCGTGACCTAATTAATTTAGAGTGTTATTTTTTTCAGATTCTTAAGGTACTTTCTAACCTATATCCAAAAATGTATAACAAAATTTTTTAAAATGAAAATTGAATTTTTTGATTTTTGAAAATAAAGGTACATTTTGCAGTATTTTCGCTTTTTGAAATGTATGTGTGTATATCTCGTGATCCATTAGATGTACAAGCTTCAAATTTGTACTGTGAATATACATTTAGAATGTGATTAGATTCACGCCAAAAAAAATGAGATGGGCGTGGCACATCCGGGTAAACTTCCAATTTGCCATTTATATGGGTCAGCGAATTACGTCTGTAGGAAATAATGTTTTTCAAAAAAGTACTTTGCACACGGATACCTGGTTGCTTTGGCCACTTTCTCCCAGAAAATCAGATGTTTCGGCCTGTTTGTTGCAATTTGCGACGTTAGCAAAGTCCCACTCTGTGCCACAAGTGGCTCTAGTTTTTTTTTTTTTTCGTTTTTTCCACACCTTCCTGCTCTGAGTCTACAGTAGTTGCAGCAACTATTCAACTTTCCTAGACCTTCTGTAGTGGCAACGTTGTAAATGAATATAAATTGGAACATTTTTGCAAAACCGGAAGTGCTGCGTTGCAACATGTTTAAAAAGTCGGTCAGTAGCTCTAGAAGTCGCAATTTTTAATCGATTTTCTTCGGGTTTGCATTTTTGGAAACTTGATATAATTTCCAACAAGATAGCAGTTGAAAAATTTCGAAATTCGAAAAATTGTAGCACACATTTTTTTGCCCTATTTTGCACATTTTTGCAACTTTGCTATTTAAAGACCGATTGATCTGAAAATTTGGATGCCTTCAAGTGTCATGAATTTAAAAACATTGCCAGAGTCAAAATTTTTGCTTCATTTCCGATTTCCACGTAAAAAGGGTTTAAACTTCCGGTTGACCTTCTTGTGCTGTAATTGATGTATCGCAACAAAATTTATGTCAATCCTAATTAAATTAGAAGACAAAAAAACGAAGAAGAAAAAATCCGGACCGGAAGTGAAACTTTGGCCGCCATCTTGAAATGTCACTTTTTTGTAAAACTCAAAATGGGGCCTCAGGGTTATGTCTAATTTCCGCGATGTTTACATTTCTTCTAGCTTTAGTCGATTACGAAAAAAACTGTGGGAGCCGATTTTTGAATTTCGCTTTTGCAATTTTGCAACATCCGGTTGAATTTTTTCGAAGTTTGAGGGCTTATTTCTCGTGACCTTGACCTTTGGTGACTTTGACCTTTAGTAGGTCAAAGGTCATTGACCTTGGCTATTAGTTGACACTTTGACCTTTGACCTCAGACATCAACTTCCGGTTTTATAGCTGCCTGAAAACAGCAAAATTCGCAACTTTGGACTGCTCTAGAGCGTGACCTAATTAATTTAGAGTGTTATTTTTTTCAGATTCTTAAGGTACTTTTTAACCTCTTTCCAACAATGTATAACAAAATTTTTTAAAATGAAAATTGAATTTTTTGATTTTTGAAAATAAAGGTACATTTTGCAGTATTTTCGCTTTTTGAAATGTATGTGTGTATATCTCGTGATCCATTAGATGTACAAGCTTCAAATTTGTACTGTGAATATACATTTAGAATGTGATTAGATTCATGCCAAAAAAAATGAGATGGGCGTGGCACATCCGGGTAAATTTTCAGTTTTCCTTATATATGGGTCAGCGTATTACGTTTGTAGGAAATACGTTTTTTTTTTAAAATTACCTTGCACACAGATACCTTATTGCTTTGGCCAGTTTCTCCCAGAAAATCAGATGTTTTGGCCTGTCTGTTTCAATTTTGCAACGTTAGCAAAGTCCCACTCTGTGCCACGTGTGGCTCTAGTTTTTTTGTGGGACTTTGCTACCGCAAAGTCCCAGTTTGTTTTCGGTTTGTCAATTCTTTTTTTTTTTTTTTTTTTTTTTTTTTCGAAATTTACACACCTCACTGTGCCTAGGCTACAATAGTTGCAATTTTTTCACAACTTCTCTAGACCTTCTATAGTGGCAACGTGTTGCATAAATATAAAATGGAACTTTTTTGCAAAACCAGAAGTGCTGCGTTGCAACTAACCAAAAAAGTAGGAAAATGGCTCTAGATGTCGCAATTTTTTATCGATTTTCTTCGGGTTTGCATTTTTAAAAACTTGAACTAGTTTGAAACAAGATAGCAGTTGAAAAAATTCGAAATTCGAAAATTCGTAGCACACATTTTTTTGCCGTATTTTGCACTTTTTTTGCAACTTTGCTATTTTAAGACCGATTGATCTGAAAATTTGGGTGCCTTCAAGTGTCATGAATTAAAAAACATTGGCAGAGTCAAAATGTTTGCTTTATTTCCTGTTTCAACGTAAAAAGGGTTTAAACTTCCGGTTGACCTACTTGTGCTGTAATTGATGTAGCGCAACAAAATTTATGTCAATCTTAATTAAATTAGAAGACAAAAAAACGAAGAAGAAAAAATCCGAACCGGAAGTGAAACTTTGGCCGCCATCTTGAAATGTTACTTTTTTGTAAAACTCAAAATGGGGCCTCAGGGTTATGTCTAATTTCCGTGATGTTTACATTTCTTGTAGCTTCAGTCGACTACGAAAAAAACTGTGGGAGCCGATTTTTGAATTTTGCTTTTGCATTTTTGCAACATCCGGTTGAATTTTTTTAAAGTTTGGAGGCTTATTTCTCGTGACCTTGACCTTTGGTGACTTTGACCTTTGGTAGGTCAAAGGTCATTGACCTTGGCTATCAGTTGATACTTTGACCTTTGACCTCCGACGTCAACTTCCGGTTTTATAGCTGCCCGAAAACAGCAAATTTCGCAACTTTGGACTGCTCTAGAGCGTGACCTAATTAATTTAGAGTGTTAATTTTTTTAGATTCTTAAGGTGCTTTTTGCCCTCTTTCCAACGATGTATAACAAAAGTTTTTAAAATGAAAATTGAAATTTTTGATTTTTGAAAATAAAAGTACACTTTGCCGTATTTACGTTTTTTGAGAAATGTATGTGTGTATATCTCGTGATCTATTGGATGTACAAACTTCAAATTTGTACTGTGAATATACATTTTGAATGTGATTAGATTCACGCTGAAAAGAATTAGATGGGCGTGGCACATCCGGGTGAATTTTCAGTTTTCCATATATATGGGTCAGCGTATTACGTTTGTAGGAAATACGTTTTTTTTAAAATTACCTTGCACACAGATACCTTATTGCTTTGGCCAGTTTATCCCAGAAAATCAGATGTTTCGGCCTGTTTGTTGCAATTTTGCAACGTTAGCAAAGTCCCACTCTGTGCCACGTGTGGCTCTAGTTTTTTTTTGTAATTCTTGGATGAGTTTGCAGACAAACTGGTAAAAGGTGCAGAAATTCTAAATCTACAGTTGATCTTAGAATGATTTCTATTATCAAATAAAACAAAACCGGAAGTTCTATCTCTGACAGGAAGTGAGAACCGGAAGTTCAGGTTTTTTTGCTTTAGCAAGTTTATTTTCAGTTCGATTTTGACCGGATTTTCAGATTTGAAAACTTCAATGTATTTGTCAACTAACAATTATAGGTTTTATGCAATAAGGTTAAATATTTTACCCACGATTTGCAATTCAATATTCAAGGGTCATCGGCAAAAATTTCAGACCGTGATTTCTCCTTTAATATAAATGGTAAAATTTTGAAACTTTACCAGTTGATAGGCGATATGTTTATAATTTTTGAAAAAATGTGAAAAAAAAAATTCCACTTCCGGTTTAGCCTCAAATGACGTAATTACGTAACTTCCGGTCTATAACTGCTAGGTGAAAAGTGAAAACTGTTTAATAAATAACTTGTCAATAGTAATTGATTTGACCTAAATAATTAGGTCAAGCTGCCATATCGGCCGCCATTTTGAATTTTCGTTACAATTCTTAAATCCGAAATTCAGACACTACTGATAGACCGATTTTGATGAAATTTAGCACATAGATACAATGGATCATTATCTACCTTTTCTTGGAGACCGATTTTCAAATTTCGTATTTTCTTTCGAATTATTTAAATTTCGATTTTTTCAAAATTAGGTCACTTTAACGGGTACGGAAGGTGTGACCCACTTAATCTATGACCTTGAAAATTAGGTCAAATAATATTCAATATATTGTCTACGAGTAGATATTTTTTAATTTGGCTTACTTAAAAAATTCACAGAGATAAGTGTACTTAAATACAGCAAAAATTGATAATTTTCATATTTTCGCCATTTTTAACCGTTACGGAAGGTATGACCTAATTATTTTATAAGTTTGAAAACTAGGTCAAATGATATTCAATATATTGTCTAGACGTAGGTAATTGCAAATTTGGCCTACATAATATTTTAAGGCTCTCGAAATACGTTCATAATTGTAAGCAATTCTAGTTTTATTTTTTTTTTACGTATTTCGACTTTGGCGAAAACGTATTGTAATCGTTCGGATTATTTTATTTTTACGTATTTCGACTTTGGCGAAAACGTATTGTAATCGTTCGGATTATTTTATTACGTATTTCGACTTTGGCGAAAACGTATTGTAATTGTTCGGATTATTTTATTACGTATTTCGACTTTGTCGAAAACGTATTGTAATCGTTCGGATTATTTTATTTATTTTTTTTTTTTTTTGTAATTCTTGGATGAGTTTGCAGACAAACTGGTAAAAGGTGCAGAAATTCTAAATCTACAGTTGATCTTAGAATGATTTCTATTATCAAATAAAACAAAACCGGAAGTTCTATCTCTGACAGGAAGTGAGAACCGGAAGTTCAGGTTTTTTTGCTTTAGCAAGTTTATTTTTATTTCGATTTTGACCGG